>VZTU01014225.1:0-79143 GCA_013400835.1 Zapornia atra | reverse complement strand
AATTTTTCAGCCTGGAAATCATGGTAACAGCTACATGGACATTTCTCATACAATTTCCTGTATCTTCTGCTTTTGGTTGGCCAGGAAAAGTCTTCTCAGAAGTAAATTTGGAACTTCTGCTTCTGGAACATATCAGCAAGTCAAAGATGCATGGAAATTAAAGAAAAACAAAACAAATGAACTATTTTGAGCCCTAAGAAAAGGTTCTGTTATGTTCATTTTGAGTTCACTTTGACTTCCTGACAATGGTAGTCACTCAAGTGTGGAATAAACTCACGAAGAAAGTGGAAGGAACACTTTTTTGACAAGATATTTAGTAAGTTGCCAGGAAATGAGCAAGATACCTGGTAAGTCGCTAGGAAATGACCAAGACAGGTGGTCCTGAACTGCTGGGAGAATGGAAACAGCAATGTTGTAGGCCTTCTCCATCTTTAATTTCTGAAAATTGTCACCCGCCAAAGCTTTTATATATAGCCAGTATGAAATGTCTAAAATGCAATTCAGGCAAGTGACAAGTTGTGATTACAACTTTCTTCTTTCCCCCTACCAAGCCAGCAGGAAAATCTGTAAATAATGTGTGTGTACTACCATAACCCTCACAGCAACAACAAGCAGGATATCCACATGACTGCCAGGGGTCATTCATATCAGAGGAACATGCTATGCATTTCCTGAGGTCTTGCATATGCTCCACCCATGATCAATCCTTGCCTTGGATGGAAGGTGTTTATTTCACACTTGGGCATGAGCTTCTCATCTTTTTAGAAATACCTTTTTCTTCAGCAGCCCAATCATTTTCAGTTGCTAAACTCTTCCAAGGTGGAGCTCTGTTTGATGGCAAGCTCATGGATGGGAGTCTTTTTGTTCCCTGAAGCAGAGCAGTCATTGGCAGATTTTTCCCTGACCAGGGTTTGATCCCAGGTCTTTTATTTTTCTTTCTTTCTTGGTTCCCATTTTTATATTGCCTTCCAATTTGTTACTCTCTTTTATTTTGTTTGTGGGGTTGCAAGTTTTTCAGTTCTTCCTTACTAGCATATGAAGTTGCTCAGAATGGGTGCTGTGTGCTTTTATGACTTGAGTGCTGCCAGAAGAAAAAAAGAAGAGGTAGACCTGGTGAAACATCACATCTGTAGCTGTAAAAGATTTTCTGAAACACACTGAAGGTAGATATGGATGACTGATAGCATCTGCAGTTGGAAGAGGAGCAGCTCCAATTCTATTTTATTAGCTAGCCCAGACCTTATTTTATTCGTTCCTGACCCTTTGGACAATTCAACGACAGGATTAACCAAGTTGATTATAACCACTTTGAATTTTTTTTTTTTATGCCAGAAGTGAAGAGTAATGTAAAGAATCATTTATATAGATAAGAGACACATGGGAAGAGGAAGAAGAAAGAGGCTAAAGAGTGTCGCAAAGGAATCCGAAACCATGTGGACCTTTTTCGCTTGCCTGGAGACTGATTCCATATATTGAAAGTTAGGGATTATCTCCCACTGGAGATGTAAAATGAATAATGCTGGAAGCCAGGTCGGTGTTTTGTGAAGGTGGAAAGCATGTATCAAAAAAAGCAAGTTCATAGCAATCAGCAAGCAATGAAATCTCCTCACTCCCTGTTGTGCCTGAGATATTGGGGAGTTTCAGACAGCTGTGAATGATGAGGCACCCATCTGTGATGAGCTAAGGATGGGATGTGAGCCTCAGAGTCAAAATGGAATTGTCTACTTTTGACCAAAATGTACTTTATGGGTGGGTGTACTTTGACTGCCAACTATCTGTTTTGTTTTGGCACTAGAAGTAACAGTCTTGGATACCTCCCTTTGGAGGGTTAGCTGCAATTACAGATACATTTCAGAAGATTCTTCCATTTCATAGAAAAAATTGATGAAAATTAGAAGGAACACGCTCATCATTTGCCAGACTTGCAAAGATATATTTTTCCTACATACTTAGTGGTTTGGGTAATTATTTTCTTAATGAGAAGACTTGTCAAAACACATTATGGTGAGTGATTTCACAGCACCACTGTTTTTCCTAGCAATTTTTGATTACTGATTATATGATACAGGAAAACACTAATTTTTAATTACTAGCAGTAATATCTTAGCGATCATTAACAGCCAAACTGCTGCAGCCTACCTAAGTATTGTACAGCTTTCCCAGGAAAAAGAAAAGCAAAAACCAAATGGCTTTTCTGGTTTATAGTTATAGTTTGACTTTAGAAAATAGGGCAGTTCTGTGTTTGTATGTTAGGAACTTAAAAGCAAAAGATGATGAGAAAGGCCACATCTGTCTGTGCTATTACTGGACTAGGGAGGCTACAATACTGCATGAAGAAACATGCTCATTTGCATTAGTGTGACACTTTCAACTGAGGTTTGCAAAACATGCTGCAAACAATGTATTTGCTCTCAATTTTAGTGCCTAAGTTCTCGTTTTACAGTTAGAGAGACTGAAGCACGTGGAAAGGTATGGGTGTTTTCCACAGCTACATTCTGAACTGGCTGAGAAAATAGTGAAGAAACCCCTCAAATCTTTTATCCTTAGGCACCACTCACAGCATCCCATAACCCTCCAGGACACACCTGGCTTGTGTCTCGCTTTTGCATCACTGCAGCAAAAGGAGGAAGCTCAAGTAATCCCAGACAAGACTCAAAACTGCTGGACATTTCTGTCCTTGTCATGCATCTGACTACTTCTACCACACTACCAGCGCTACCAGGCCAAGAAACAGAGCATCTTTATCTCAGAGAGGAGAGCTCACCTGGATAGCTGCATGTTGCTCCTAACCTAAGTCAGTGTCTTGAGGGTGCCATCAAGTATAGTGGTTTTATGTGGGATGCCATGAAAGAAATTAAATTCTCTGTTGCTTTAGAGGAGAAAATACAGCTTGCATTTGATGTCATTTGGTGTATGGTATGTATTCAGGTAAACAACCCATGCAGTTTACTTTTACCTTATCTCTAACATCCACAGTCTGCTAGTGTAGGAATTACCTTTGTGGTTATGTCCTTGATGTAAGTCATATCTTACCTGTGCAGCTATACCCTTCTCTACAGCTTTGGTAAAGCAGTTTTAAGTATACAAGGATATGTATTTCTTGGTCATGTTAATGCAACAGTTATCTGCAGCTCGCATTCTCTGCTAACAGATGTTTTGTTACTAGTGTCCAACATTATGCAATAAGACAGCGAGTCCCCAGAACTCCCTGTCAGGAACACAAAGTACTCTAAGATAGATCACTTTCATATTTTCTGGCATTCGGTGATGGGTAAATCTCCAAATGGTTTGTAGGTCCATTTAGTTTAAACTAAATACCCAGAGCTCAGATTCCTAGAGCTCAGTTTGCTCAGACTACAAAACCAGATTAATTATCTAGTGGAGGTAATGGTATCGGTCAGGGAAATGAGAGAGAGAAAAACTTTCTCATATTTTCTAGAACTGTCTGGATTCAACATGAAATCAACAGAAAAGATTCCTTTCTTTTTCCTTCTATTTTTTTCTCTTTTTCATTCTCCACCAGGTTTATCACCTTCTGGATATGCTGCTGGTTACATATTCAGGATGAAGTCCTGTCTCAGCTACTTTCACATCTCTGCTGCATCTTTCACTTATACCTATATGTGTACTCTGGTGCCATGGACTTGTTTGCAAATAAAATAAGGATTGGCTGATACATACTGACTTCAAATTTACCTTGACCATAGAATTTCTCAGGAAGACAATCGCAGAGATGATTTAATTTGAAGTAGGGCTGAAGAAGTATTTTAAAGTGCCAGAAACCTTCCTGTTATATACCAATCACCCATGTCACACAAGAAGAGCACAGGCTGCAAAAGTAGATTTTTTTTTAGTTACCACTTCAGTGGTATCAAACTTTAGGAAAATGGGAATTGTTCCATTTTGCAAGAGTGGGACAGAAAAATAATTTCATGTGTTTGGATTGATTTTATCTCTTTTGAACACACAGCGTAGTACGTTTTCTTGAATGATTAAACATAGGTAGATCTGTTCTCCAGCACAGGTGTATGAATGCATAACTGACATATTGGCACTTTCACTAAAATAATTCCCTTACTGAGGCAACTGCAGTTGAAATGCTGTGGAGCAGAACGTTTTCTCTTCTAATGGAAGATAATTAAACATAAATTACAATTTCCTCATAATTTTGCAATGGTGACATTTTAAAGCCTGTGTCATTTACTTTTTTGCAGCTGTTATTTTGTTCAAGGAGTCAGTGTATGACTTGACTTTTCTGTAAGGTTTCCAAGCAGAACCACTTTTACTTCCTTTAATGTAGCAGTACTTGGCAGGGCCAGTCTCATGTGAATAAACAAGTGAAGAAATTGCATAAATTTTAATGAGAATGCAAATAACTTTTCTTGGACCTAAACTTCTGCTAAAAAGCAGCAAGCACCATGGGTTAATGAGTGAAACTAGGCATTTAGTACAGTATCAAAATATAAATAGAGCAGTCATCAGAGCTGATACTGCAGATGCACTGTAGGGTGCAAGAAAGGGTAAAGAAATGATGGAAACAACAGGAGAAATTTTAGATGACGGTTTAAAGGACACGAGGAAGCATGCTGAAAGCATTTCCTGCAGCACAAGCAGAGGAAAAGGCTTTCTATCACACTGGCATTGCCTCCAGAGACTGTTTGAGGGTCATCCTTGAGAGCAGTCACGCACGTTGCCTGCACAGCACTTTCTTGGGACATACACCTGCACTGAGCACACACAGAAGGCATCCACAATAAAAGGCTAGTTGGGATACAAAGGTTGTATCTTTTCTGCTGTCATTGCTATGTGTACTTACTGTAAACACCCATGAAACAAACCCTAGTGTGAGTTCAGACAAACCAGTTTCTTTGCGAAGCTTTTCACCCTTTACCTTCAAATTACGTAAGAAATAACAAGCTCAGTCTCCATCATCTTCAGATCCTGGCCTTTAATTTGCTTCAAACTCAAGTGCCCTCCCCTCCAGGAACTGCCTCCCAGCCATGTTTGCCTTCGAAGCTGCGTCTGTCAAGGCTTTTTGCAGCCCAATTGCTGGAAAAATCTCCTCTATTTCTGGACTTCTCCTTTGTCAGAGGAAAAACAGCTTATTCATGCTCTGCTTTGTTTTCCAGGCAGATTTTGTTGACAGCTTGCAATTCCCCCAGAGCCCTTGTGGGAGCCTGTAGCAGGGTCCTGTGACCCATGCCGCTGGCTGAAAGGTCCGGGTACTTGCGTGGAAAGAAGGGAGACTGATTTACTGATCCTGGACTTTGGATTTGTACCTCCAGCCTTCGCTCTCCACCCTCCCAAAACTTGGATAGCAGGAGGAATGCCTTTCTCCCTTACTGTGTATGTCCTCAGGGTTATATTTGAAGCCATGCAATTTCCATGAAGTCATTTCATGGCACCTAGCTAAATATTTTTTAAAATGTTGCCTCCTGCTTGAGGAGAGCGCAAAACTAAGGTCTCTCTGTTGGGGCTGGTGAACAGCTGGGTTTGTGTGGGAGCCGATGTATGAAAATCAATGCAAATATGTCTGTTCTCTAACTGGATTTAGCAGCATAAGATGTAAACATAAGTGAGTGGGAAAAGTCAGAGAGAATAAAATACACGTGGTTATTATTCTGCTGATTGGGGCAACATGCCAGGTTCAAGCCCTGAACTATCTATTCCGCTCAACCCCCAAATATGATCCAAATTAAAAGGGTGATTTTTTTTTTTTTAAGTGCAAGGAAAGATCATCAAACCCTTGTCACAGGCACAGAGATGGCCACAAGTTAGGAACAGAATGATAACAGGTCAGGGAAGAAGAAGAAATCTCCTGTAGCCATTTTTGTTGCTGGATCACACTGCTGTAGGCTTCTGAGAGCTATAGAAAAGTGCACATGGGCTTACTAATAATTGTAATTTACACTAATATAGTCCAGAAGAAAGGGATTCAGCTGCATTGCCTCTTACAGCCCATTGGCTTGGGAGAAGATATAGCTCATACAGTTTTACTCACCTCAGAGAGAATTGAACACATTTGCCAATAGAAAAAGCTTTACTGTAATATTACTCTGTAGCTTATGCTCCATTTTACTGTTTTTGCAAGAGCAAACAGAAACGTTTAGTAGGAACAACAAAGAAATTATTTCTGTGTAGTAAAGATTGCAGAAAAGCAAACAAAGGATTTTTGAAATTAAAAACCTGAGATGAGAAATGCTTTAGCACGTATCCCTTTTCCACAGCTCTGTTTTCTTATCTTAAAAAACCGGTGCTTAAAAAAGCATACTAAAAGAGTTACTGAAGATTTGTGCCTGCCCATTCCTTGCTATATATCAGTAAGTGCTTTAGAGGAAGCAGAGCCGGATTCTCCCAGGTTTACATCCAAATTATTCCAGAAAAAAACAAGGACTCTGTCCTTTTATACACTGGCAAAAATAAGTAGGCCATGAGTATTTTCTCTGATGAGCTTTAGCCATGAATATACATAATTTAGAGAAGCTGAAATATTATATTTGCAAACACATATGCAAGTTGTCAATATACCCTCTGGAAAATCTGCTACAGCTGGCTGATAGTCTTACAATATTATTAAATGTCGGGTTATTATTTCACCATGTTTAGGTCACTTTTGGATACAACATACAAGAGGGAAGTATTGGCCATATTCTATTAAGCAATGAACTTTCCATATGTTGGAAATAGCGTCATGAAAAGAAATTGCCCAGAGAAAGAAAACTTGGTATTTATGAGAGGGAGTGCTCAGTACATCACCAATGATCCCATCCAGCAGAGATTCTCAGACTCTGCCTGATGCTGTCTGATCTCAAAAAAGGAGAGGGATGTTATTTCTCTTAAAGAAATAAAAAATAAAAATAGTTAGGCCATCCATCAACTAAAACCAAGACAAGTGTTTGGTTCTCACTGTTGAAATGGGATATTATTATTCCCATGGGGATTAATAAGCCTAGCTGGAGGAGTCTGGCCCTTTGAGAGTTCAATAGAGGAATGCTTATGATTAATGTTGTGGCCCACGGAATATCTCTATACATGTCTATCTTGATGTAGTTAATAAAGCTACTTTGTCTTTTACTATCCCTTATTAACACAACATTAAATTTCTACTAACAATGATGTTGTAGACTGCCCTTGGCTCCATGAAGTAAAATAATACTTTGTGGAAAAGATTTTACTGTACAAATAAGCAGATTTAACATCCCAGTTTGTTCCCAGCTCGCAGATGTCAGCATTGCCTGTAATTAGCTGTGAGCTGGAATGTGTGTTGCCATGCAGTAACCACACCAAGCATCTTCCTTCACATCTTGATTTCCCATTTCAAATATCCCCGTTGAGTTTAGAAATCACTTGTGGAAGCAAAAGAGAGCAAAGGAGAGGAGACTCAGAACCGGAATTTAAGGTGAACCTAAAGCAGGATCAGCCTGTTAAATGTTACTGGTTTTATTTTTACTTGTTGGATTCACAATAAACCCCCAAAACATAGTAGGAAAACATTGCTTAAACAAAGAGATGCCTTGAATAAAATAATCACAGGTATTCAGCAGTTAAAAATATATTTCAAGGGACAGTTTCCACTACGAAATTCAAAACTCTCAAACAAATGACTAGAGATTACAGTACCATATTTCCAGATGCTTCTGTTTTTTTATAATCAAGATTAAATGTCTGTGAAAGGTGAATTCTTGCAAACTCTGCATGAAGTCCTGTTCTCTCACCTGATAGATCTGGGATGGATGTGTAAGACTCCCTGGAAAAGCCAGTCCTTGTCAGTCGCTATCATGAGGCTGCTAGAGCAGATTTTCCTATTAAAAGCAAATTTAGTTTTCAGGCTACCATCATTCTCCTGAGTTCCACAGAGGGGCTCCATATTTGCACAGAAACTTTACAGCAGACCCAGTCTCCCTCGAGCATTTTGATACTAGCAACAAATTGTCAGCCACCTCTATCAGTGACCACGAGAGATCTTCTGATTAATTTCCCAGTTTTATTCTGCCACTTGCCAACAGCCTGCAAAGATAATGTGTTTGTTGCCTATAGAGAAATGTAAACAACAGTGTGACATGGGCTTTCATGTTTTTTCCAAACGGGCACAAAGATATTCTATGAACTTCAACTAGTCAGAAAAGCAGCTCTCAGGTTCCCACCGTACTTCTCTGTGCAACTGGACATGCTCGTTGAACTCTTGAAGTTTTAATTGATGACACTGCATATCCCAAACACTAACACTCCTGTTAGATGCAACTGTTACTTTTAAAAATATTTAAGGTAGCAGCACTAATAGCCATTGAATTTAATCATGTGGGAGATGTAGGATAAGAGCTTTTCGTAACGTTGTTGTCTTCTCCTTACTTGTTGCAAGGCATATTTGTGAGGCTTATGGGTTCTTTCAACCTTTCTGAGAGACATTTAAAGAAAGGGGGAAGGGGAAAAGAGGCAGACATATTCCCTGAACTCACTCTCATACCTATCTGCTTCTCTGATTGCTAGAAAGTTGTATGTATTTATTAAACAGAAATAAATTGTAAAGTCAAGTACTTACTATCTCTTCCTTGGCAGAGCAAATTCTTAAAATATACTGCTATGAGCATCCTGTAATAGATATCATTTTTTGGGGAAAAGGTAACCAGAAAGCTACTGGCAAGATGACAAAATGCCATCATGTTTACGATACAACACCTAACAGTGTCAGTATTGAATACTACATAAGTATTGACACCCTCCAATAAAAATTGCAACAACATTCAAAATGTGTTGGAAAAGACATGTGCTTTCAAAACCATTTAGGAATCGGAGGCCAAGCACCCAGCAACTTTCTCAGGAAAAATGGTCATCCGAGGGGCCACTGCTTTTGCAATCACAATAAACTTACACACACACAAGCTGTGTTAGCGGTGGGGTGAGTTCATGGCTGCAAATCGTCCCCTAGCCTTCAACAGAGCATTGCTAATCTCTCTGGAATATCATGTTAAAGCAATGCTTTGCATTTCCATGCAGATTGCTCTGTCTGACAGTGGTGGTTAGTCCCAAAGTAGCGGTGGAGCTGGGCTAGCCCTCCGTTATGGGGCTGGAGTGAGGCCAGCGTTTCTCCTCATGCTTCTCAGAGAGTGAGTCAACACACCTGCTCGAGAAATCTGGATGGAGTCAGCAGCCAACGATGTCATCTTTGGCACAGTCACCAGAACTCCATCTGAATTATGTTCTTTAATTCAGGTTTTAACGCTTTTAATACAAGACACTATTGGAATTTTTCATGACCTGAAGTTTTTCTTTTCCCAAAAGATGTGCAATAGGAAAGTAAAACCACTGCTTGCTTTAGCTAAAACTTTCTTGCTTGTAAAAGCTGTAATAAATGATATTTTAAAGATACAAATAAACTCGTTAGGTTTTTTGGCAAGAAACAGTGTTTTAATTTTTTTTTAATTAGCAGTGTTTTTTGAATGATAGAAGGAGCACCTTCTGCAAACATGAATTCCTACCAGTAATCCAATAATGTTAATGAGGTAACTCATGTGAATAATGGCTTGCAGTGCTAGGCCCATGCTTTTTTGCATGATTTCTTACTATACACAAAGCAGAAAGAGAATTTTAACTGCGGAATTTATTGTAACTCCACAAGAAAGAATCAAAATGGCCACAAAATCACTTCGGTTGTCTGACCTTAAAATAAAATGGCTGCAAACCTCTACAGTAGGAGAATGATGCAGAGTTTGGTGCAGTGACACCAGCAAAATTATTGTACGGGTAACATAAACCCCACTGAGAAACATTTTTGCTGGGGTGTGTAGGAATGGGCAGCATTACGTAGGTGCAAATAAGCACCGCCCTTTCCACAGCTAAGATCTAGCTACTATCAGCAGATAGTTCTGTTTGCTTGGTGGTTTGGAAATGCTGAGCTCCCTGTTCTTCCACAGCCAACCATAAGCTGAAGCAGCCACTAAACTTTTCCTTTTCTGTTGGCAAAGGCTGCCAAGTTTTTCCAACTTTCTTCTTGAGCAGTAAGAGGGGTTGCCAAATAAACTCTGCCCAATGCCTGAAGGAAACTGCTCAAGCAACCTCTATGTCTTCCCATTGTTGTATCCTTCTGTTCCAGTGGTCACACTGGGAACTAGACCAATATGCTGATGTTTTGGTCTCCATTTTTCAAAGCCAACAGATGATTTGGAGTTCTTCAATTACCTATTACCTAATGTTGCAAAACAGAATTAATTAAAAACCGGAGCAAACAGATATCACAAGTGCAGAAAGAAATCCCCTACTTACCCAAAATAATACAATGCTGCTCTTTTAAAAATAGAAGTAGAACTTTGCTTGAGATTTCTAGACAAAAAACCTCTACAGAGTTTCCTCAGATGCAGTATTCGCCGTGTTATTACCTCAGAAACATTTCAACCAAAGTGGAACAGACATCTAATTCTCTAAGACTATTACCCATCTGATGTATTACCATATAAAATGTAGAAAATTGCAATGTGAAAGAACTGGAGTGTATTATTGGTTAGGCTTGAGTTCAATACTCTAGGAGGGGCAAGGAGTCTCCAGATAAGTTGAAACTTCAGTCACTATAGTAGCTGTGACTCACACAGGCAGTCTTTCACAAGCTTAAATTTAGCCAGTGCAGGCATTATGAGCTGTGTAGCCATCCAGAACCCAAGAAGAGTTGAAAAATCTCTAAGAAGATGTCCTATTCAGAGGGAGGCCGAAGATACTCTCTTCCCTTACTTGGTAGACACAACATATGGGGAATGGAAAGTGAGAAAGGGAGGAAAAAATCTAAATAGGAGAGTGCAAAAAGGTAGAAGTTGGAGAAAGTGAGTAAAAGAGAGTAGTGTACAGAGCTTCTCTTTCCATCTCACCCTTGGAATAATGCATGACTTGGAGAGTGTAACATCATTGCATTTTATCTCTTTTCCATTGTCTTGCCCAGTGTTAACTCTTTGGAACAGGAACCATTTCTTAATGTTTGTAAAAAACCTGCCAAACTGGGGGTCACAACATGGTGTAGAAGGCTAAAGTAGAGAGACAAGGTATGTCTGAGAGCATAAATCAAATATTGTCTTTTTAAATATAGAAAATAATAGATATACAAAATGAAGGTACACTGTAAGCTTAATATTCTACCAATTAAAACAAAGTCATAAATCTCCTAATGATTGTGCCAAGATTTTTTCATTGTGTCTTGCTTAAAACTTAGTTTTCCTAACAGTAGAGATTCTCCAAGACCTTCCCCTGTGATTGGTTCACTCCTGCACACCAAATCCACATTACACCTTGCAGAGTAGTTCACGTACTGCCAGGAAGCCTTGTGTCCAAATGCTGACCTTAAATCTAAGGATATCCCTGAATGAATGTGCATTGTATAAACAAACAGGCAAGTCATATGAACCTCAGAGTGGAAAATCTTCATCAGTGCTGCACCCAAACTGGCCAAGGAAGAGGTCAGGATTCCTTATTCAACCCAGAGTGCTTATTTAGTCAAATTCCTGGTTTAGCCCTTCTAACCCTTTGGGCAGACAGCTGTGAAGAAACTGTATACATGTAGACACCATTACAGAAAGAGACAAGGAAGGGAGAGCATGTGAACCAGAACCACTTTCAGCAACTTAATTTTCAAAGGACAACTTTCTTTTCTTTTTTTGATCAATCCTAACTGGTCAAACATGACACCAACACTGAGGTACTTCCATGTTGGCACATTTCATAACCCTCCAGAGAACAGACAGCACCTATTCTGACCCGTTCCCAGTCTTGTGTGTGCTGACCTGCCAGATGCTAAGACAACAGGACTGGCTGCTGAACTGTTCATGCAACAGCTTTTTCATTTGTAGGTACTAGTTGGAGTCTCCTCCATCTAAGAACCGTGTTCCACAAGGCTCAAGAGCCTCATCTAACATCTCAGAAATATCTGTGCCATAATCAGATTTAGTTACACTTAAAGGAATGGTACAGATAGCTAGATGAAGGGTTAATATTGTCCCATAAGCCACATTTCTTTAAAAAATTGTCTTGAAAAAGCACACTCAACATTTCCATTGGCAACCACAACCTTCTGTCCAGATGACAGGTTGATTGAATCTTAATGCTGCTATTGCTGTTATGACATACTGGAGAATTCATATTCATTTCTGCATTTGGCCAGACTAACTAGTTTCATTTGAGTATATTTTGTATAAGTAGCATGTAGAAAAAACTTGACAACATTTAATGATTGCTATTATTGGTTGAAAGGAATGTATTTAGTATTAAAATCCATGTAATTGAGGCTAAACCTTTTAAAATTTCATCTCAGACTTTTAAACTACATAATAAACTAATAAATAAATCAAACATAAATCCCAACCACCTGTCTTTTCTTTATTTAACACAGATTAGCAGCTGGCTTGGGCTTTTGTCAAGACTGTGGGAATGAGTTAACATGTTTAAGACAAGCATTTCCACGGCTGACTTGCAGTGCAAGTGGTCTTCCATAATTCAACAGCCACATCAACAAAATGAACACTAGCAAAACAGCATTAGAAAATGCATTCCTCTCAAACTGCTGGAGCAAGGAGTCTTCAGGTCAAGGGTCCTAGGAGAAGTGTGGGCCAACTCAAGAGTGCTTCCAAGTGAATAATTTCACCAGCTACCTGCATGTGCATCACTGAACTGAAAATCAGGTTTTTCTGTGAGAAAAACAAGCCTCACATAAAAATTTTTTCGTGTTTCACAGAGAGGTATAATATCATGTACCAATAGGAGTTTAATCAGAAAGAAAAGAATGTTAAACTAAATAAACTGAGCGGAATGGTTTAGAATTCTCAAGCTTCAAATTCAGTCATCCACTCAGGTAACAAACCCTCCCTTTCCTTAATTGTTTTGCAGTGAGTAATTTGCTGTTTTGGCTAAGACATTACATGACTTATGCATCTAGGAGTAGCATGGAGATGTCATGCATTGTGCACTGTCATCAGGAGCTCATGCTAACTGGGAGATCGCTGTAATGAGTGAGGGTTATAGCAGATTATGGATGATTAGAAACAGGAAAATGTACTCTTGAGTTAGGGCAACATGGAATGCAGAAAAGTTGACTCTGCTGCCAAGAGGCTTATAGAAATGTGAATGGGGCTATGGAAAAGAACAGAAATAGCTATAAATATTGAATATGCCATAAATTTGTGGGGTTTTATTGCAGATGAAGATGAACTAAGACTGATGCCAGATTTCTGGAGTTTTTTTCTTCTTTTCAGGAAAGAAAGTAATGTTTTCCTCCCTTTCTGAGTTTGATTTTTCTTTTTTAACTCTGGGACTTTTAGGTGTTACTAATAGTTGAGTATACTGTATAGGAGCTAATTTTTTGCTAGAAAAATGCTCACACAAGAGAAATATTATGCTGTATACATATCTCAGGCAAAGAAGCAATCATGCAGTCCTTACTACTTGTGCCCCAGTGCTGAAAACCTTACCCCCTCATCCAGTTGCACGACACCTGCATATCAACTCCAACTTGATCTTTACCAAGGTAACTGCCCTTGAGTTTTTCTCTCTTCCAGTCCTTACTAGACTTGGCTGCAAATCTACACTGAATATCATGAACAGCAAGGTGGGATCCAAGGAGAGTTTTGTACGGTTAAGACTGCGGATTGGGTGCTGGCTTCTTCTCCCAGTATCTGTATCCCAATATCCAACATAAAATGCTCACAGGGCTAGTCAATAAATCAGCAAAAGAAACAGATGGACAACGTGTTTAACATACAGACTTTAAGCAGCACATGATTCCAGGACATCTAAATTCTGCAGCTTTGACTAATTTATGCACATTCTCTCTGGTTTTTTGGTGGATTTTTTTTTGTAATGCACAATTATAATGAAAAAATTCCCACAGAAACTAACATGATGCAGAGCTCATTGCTGTATGAGTGGTCTATTAATTAGATAGATTTATCAAAAAAGGCTGTTCTATGCTCAACAGATTAAACGGAGCCCTTGAGATATTTGAAGTTTGTCCTGTCACTATCAGATAAACACAACAGAACATGCCGACCTGCAGAGGTTCATGACTAAACTGTTTGCAAGGTTAAAAAGAAAGGGAGAGGAAAAGCCCTGTTAATCTTCCCCATTCCTAATTTTAATAAAAAGTAAATATTTTTGTAAAAACATTTCAAAGGCTTCCACTTTCAGCTATGTAGCAGGTCGAGATTAGGGAAAACCCAAGCACCTCCTAAGGTTAAACACACTATTTGTCTCTGTCTTTCAAACTACATCTGAGTATATTTTGCAGATAAGTTTAGATAGGGTAAAGCTCAAACTCCTTTCCTTTGACTTTTTACCTAGAAATATATGGCCAGAGATGCAGTAAGTTCAGAGCAATATTTTCCTTTCATTACAGATATTCTACTCAGTTCTTAGAACTAATAAAATTTATTACATGAAGGGTACAACAATTTGAAGCTCCTATTCCATTACGGCTAGAATACAAGTAAAATTTCTGGAAAATGTCTATTTAGACAATTGGAAAGCTTTATAGCTGCTATTAGATATGCTTTGTTTACCACATTCAACCATTCAGATTATTAACTCATTTATTAGCGACAGGGAAGAGTGGGATGGTTTGACTTCTAGCAGATAATTTGCCTAGTGTACTTTTATTCTGAGATAGGCAAACTACTGTGATGGTTTGCACTACATTATGGAAATTCAGGTTTTTAGCTTAAATTTGGAGCATGAGATTGAGGTGGGGGGCGAAGACAACTTCTACAAAGACTGAAGAAAATTGTTTTCACTTCACCAAGTCCTGTGTTTGGCTAGTCCCTTTAACATGGGCGTGGTGGCAAGAGAATTACATTAAAAAAATTAATTTTCACTAACAGCATTATAGTTATCCATTGTGTGGGAAAAAACTCTAACACCATATTGCAAAAATAGTATTTACAGTCATTACAGAACAATTTCTTCCAGCCAACAGGACAAACTCCCTGCAAGTTCTCTTTCAGGCCTGATTTTTAATATATTCAGACTAATTTTTTATTTTAAAATCTCAGCCTGGGAACAGACCATGTAAACATTTGTATCTGTCTTGAGTAGTAGGCACAGATCTCAGCTACTGTGAACTGGCAAAGTACCAGCATCATAAAAGAAAACATTTATTTGTAATGTTTTACATTCTGAGCCAGGAAATCTCTTTGATTTCCTTGACTGATGAGAGTGAGTGAAGTACAGGTGAGGGTGGGCAGACAGACAAGTTTTCCTTATAGCAATACCAAGGGATTTGCCAGGGGAAGAGGACCCCAGCAAGGGCTTCTTCCATGGGGAGTCATAGGGCTGATGTCCATCTGCATCCTCCTGCTGTGGGCCCTGGAGAGCCACCCAGCCAGGGACACTCCCAGTGTGGTTACCCTAAAACCACATCTGAGTGGGGTTTACACCACAAAAGGGAAAATAACACAAGCTACCAAAGACAGTGCTTCCCTGCAGTGGGAAGGGTAAAAATACCTCATCCTGCCTCACGGCTAGAGGTGGCCCAGCAGCAGCAGCAGCAGTGTTCCCTTCTTTCTGCCCGCCTGCTCAGGGACCTCAGGAGATGATCTGGTCATATAACCTAGGAATGCGGGTAGCAGATGTTGGGGAGCCAAGGACTCTACAGATGGTTCCCACATGTTTTTTATGCCCATGTTTTGTGGCTGTCTCGCCACTGCGTTGTCTCAGCAAATTAAATGGGCAGGGGTTTAAAAGAAGATACAAAGAAGGAAATATGGCACTCTACAGGTGCAAACCTTACAGCAAGGGTAAGATTTGAGGGGATTACTACAGAAACCCTGTCAGTTCAGGCATGGCATAGGCTGCCACAGAGACCATTTTCTGCAAGGCTTGTTGCCTGGTCCTGCAATCAATCCATGGTTTGAGAAAGTGATTCCTTCCCTTGAACATTTATCCAGAGAAATGTTCTTATTGACAGTATCTCAGCCTGGAGTTTCCTTGTGAAGAAAGCATTTGATTGCTACTAGCTTCTGCCTAAGACAGTCATGTCTTATTTCCAACCTTCATGTAAATCTTTTTTCTTCCTTACTGTACCTTCATCCTTCTGGGAAATGGTATCTTTCTTTTTCCTTTGTGCTTGTAGATGGAAATAGCAGGGAGGTTCAGAACAGCAGTTAACCCCCACTGTAGCAGGATGGTCTGTTTTTAGGAAAGCTGAATTTAGGATGAGCTCTTTTCCAAAGCACTTGGTAAAATGATGTGTTTGGTTACCTGCAGATACTGCATGAGGTTCTCAAGTCATAGAATGCAGTTGTTCTATCCTGCCACAGTGTGGTCAGGAAAGATGCCTATTCCTTTCATCCAAAAGTTTAAAATTAAAAGCTATTTGTCACCTACATGACAGCTGTGTTTCTTTACTGAATGGAAAATAGAAGTTGAGTGTGCATTTCTTAAAACTTCATATAAATCTATATGAACTCCTGGCAAGGAAAATAATCCTGTGTGTATGTCAGCATTCCACAGCAGGGTTTTAACAAAGATCACATGTTGCACGTTGCAAAGCCAAAGCACAGAAACATTGTGCTTGAAAACAAACCCCCTGCATACTGAATAACACAGCCTAAAAACTATTAATCTGAACAGCTGTCCTGTGCATGATGGGCAATAAAAGACGAATTTACTGTAATAAAGCTTAAAAAAGAAAACCTGCTACAAGAATACGCTTAACTAAACAGAATTTCATCCTTTTTTCTGCACAGCATACATTGTTATTTGATCACAACAATCAGATTCTTCTATAACATTTCCTTTCTTGCTTTCTTAAGTTCTGACTGTAGGAAGAGTTCAATACAGTGCACTCCTAATGCCCATCTTCAGAATTACTTACAGAAAATGGGAAATAAAAAGCAAAATTACCTATTGGAATTGGTCTGTGAAGAACTGTAGCCTAGTCATTATTTGTTTCAGATTCACGGAATATACTTTCCAGAGCATAAAATTATGTGATATGCTCCCATATCACATGACTAAGAAACTATATTGTTCATTCATTATCCAAAGGAAATTTTTTTTTTTTTGCAAAGACTGGACTATGCACTGATAAATTGCACAGAGAGAACAGTAACTAAAACCATTTTTTTTTCCTTATCAGTTGTGAAATTTATCAAGAGTTTTGGTATTTGAATTACCATATTTGTTGACAGGAGGGGAATAGCAGGGACAGTGGCTATGCATGTTTGTTCAAAATGCCCTCCAAATATAGCCTTTTACCCTATTTTGATGTGCTGTGGCAGTAATTCAATTTACCGATCCATAGCCTCCAGCCAATTAGTGCCTGTTTTAGCAATAGGTGGATGTTGTAACGTGCATACTGAACTGTTAGGATGGGATCTGACAGCATGAACATTAACAGAGAGCAAATTCACAGTTACCATCTAAATATAATTAATTCCGTATCCTGGTTTTTCATTTATCACACATTTATCCATATAACACAAAAAGCTGAGGAAGGTCAAAATACTTATTCTCTGCCTTCCTCACGGGAAGAGATACAGGTCTGTTTGTACGCTGGATGGTCTGGCAAAACAAGTGACCCACATTCTGGGATCTGGCACATTTATCCCTTGCAGCAGCGAATTTGAAGTTAGTCTAAAGCTCTTGGCTTCAATTTCACTGCTTTTAGGAGTTTGTGACTGCTGCTGGTGCAATGCTGTATGAAAGGATAGGATTACAAAACCTAAATTTAAAAAAAATGCAGCTATGTAAGGAGATGGTTAAATTCTGAAAGCTTTACTCATTGTTTAGCTTCAATTAATTAAGAGAGAGTTCTGACTGAGTAAAATCTGTGTAAGGATTTTGGGATTTAGTTTCTAAGTGTTTTCTCCCAGTAATTTCTGAATATCTTTTATTCATGTTTGGATACTTAGTGAACATCTGTGTTTGGAGGTTTGTTTTGGTCAAAAGAGGAGGATTTTTTTTAAAGTGCAGTTAAACATAAGTAGTTTAGAGATAAATAACATTCCTGCTCAGTTAAAATACTCTTCTATTGCTTCTGTACGTGACTTGGCCCAGGGCTGATTATTATTCTTCCTGCATCACAGAAGTGTGTAGCAGATATTTTATGACCACTTAAAACTGACTGAAAAAGGCAAAGGGTGGAGAAGAAAATACAAAAAAATCTTTTGGTGACTTGCCCCTTGAGGGTTTGTCTGGGAAATGAAGGAGACTTGGACATCCTTTGAGGGAGTCCACACACTATGTCCATCTGAAGGAGCCCTGTGCTGGTTAATTATTTAGTAGAGTTAGAGCCATACTTAAGCCAACAATAAAAGTAACACCACTCAAAGGAACAGAGGCCTTATGAACAGCTGTGTCTGGGGTGAAACTTGCTTTAAACAGATTGTGAGAAGGGGAATAAGCAAACGAGTAGATGACCAGGCTCTGCTTAGAGCTAGATATCAAGTTCGCCTGGTTTTAAGCTACAGAACAAACCTAGAGGTTGCTACTTGCCTGATATCCATTTTCAAAAGAAAAATATTCAGCCTCAACAAAAGAGAGGAAGGTTATGTCAGTCCAGAAGTCAGAAGGTTATGCCAGAGGCCAGAGGCAGTATGTGCTCCTTACGTACCCACCCAAACTGCCAAACCAAATGCAGTGGCTGCAGCCACTGCAGGTTCCTTGTAAACCCAAGCCATAGCTCCTCTGATGTTACTGGCCTGAGAGACGGAAGAGCTAGCTGTGTTTTAGTCCTCCACATCCCAGGAGAGATACTTGATCAATTTTGTACTGAGGCACACACAATAGGAATGCGACCAGTGGTCTGCACCCGTCTCCACCATTAAAATGAGCGTGGCCCTAATGCGTCTCAGTTTTCTCGCTTGTTCTCCCTCTGTCACCTGAAGGGGCCAGGAGGACCCACAGCTTTCAGGCTCCCACCGGGCAGCTTGGGTTTCCCCACTGGAGACTGTATGACTTACACAAAACAGGTCAAAGCTTGCTGGCTCTGAAAAATCGTCACCCATCTGTGCTCTACTCCACAGATTAGGAATGAAGTGCCTTCTCTTCTGTTTTCTCCTTGTGACTGATGCCTGAAAATGAAGCTTTTCCTAGCATGGCCACAGAAGTCTGCAATGGAAGCAAAACTGTTTCCTGATTCAAAGTGAGAAAAGTCTTTCCATTTTAGCATAAACCAGACATTTCTCCTCAAACTGTTTTTCTATTTTAGTCAAAATCCATCCTCCTGCTGCTTTGATGCTTGAAAATTGTACAAGTCTGCAAGTTTGTGGGAAACCCTGAAAAACATTGTATGGGATGATTTCAGGCCAGACATGAGAAGAGCAGTGTAGGGAGAAAGACTTCACAATGGTGTATGCCACTGTTATTAGCAGTTATTGGGGATAGAAGAAAATACCATAATGGATACAGGATGAGTTCCACCTTGGTGCCACTCCCCTACTTGGAAGAAATTAATTTGAGAAATTTTGATTATCGTATCTTTTCTACACTTCTGAGTCAGAGCTTCATTTCTAGCCAGAGCATGCAGCTGACATTCCCATCTGAAATCAATTCATACTCCTAATTGTTAGCTAGCAGCCAGCGAGCAAAGCCAAATGCTGACATTTTATTTTGGCTCATCTTTTCAGGTAGTTCAAAACTCAGTATAGCAGCATAGATGAAAACAGGATAATTGTTTAATTAAACTTCTATATATAAAAAAAGGCGTTTAAACATTATTTACTTCTCTTGGAAACACATGGAAATAGATGGGCAGCAGTTGAAGTTAGACTTTGCTAATAAAAAACTTGGTTCTGCTTTTACCCAGCTAAATTAGTGTTAGAGAATAAAGGTACATACTGCAACCTATCCTCCCTTTTCCTGAAATCTCCAGTGCAATGCTGTGGCTTGCTTATATCTTTTAGCTAAAAATATCTTGATAAAGTATCTGTCCATAAGGCAATGGGGCTATGAATATGTATTCCAAATGCATACAAAACCAAAGATTGGCATTAATGAGTCTTTTATACTTCAGCCTCTGGAATAAATCCTGTTTCTTAGGGTTGTTTTTTTCTTCACTGAGCTTTAAAGTGGGACACATCCACTCTGAGCGAGATCCTAACTTATCATATTTATTTCTTATTTTATACCTGTTAGTTCCTAGCCACACAACTGAAGCAATTACTTTAAAGAGAACAGAAAATTTTGAGGCAAATTCTATCCTAACTTTAAAGTATTCAACTACAGCTTTGAGGGCTACAAACCTGGCCAGGCTTTTTTTTTTTTTCTCCTCAAACTTGGAGCTCAAGTACATTTGCCTAAGAACTCTTCAGAGCAGGGGAACAAAGCAGCCATTCATGCCCCAGAAAACCTTTTGTCTGGGTCCCAGGAAGAGACAGACAGACCATACAGACAAATGATGGAGGCACGGTTTGGGCTTGCAGGACAGCAGTAAAATGGTCAAATTTTAGCAGGAAAACAGAAGCCTGCAGAAGGGAGATGGTCTCCCATCTTAGCAGTAATTAGTGGAAGCTCCTTGCTAGTCCTGTCATGATGGGTACAGATGATCTCTCCTGGTTCTTCTGTGCCCACCTACAACATCCATGGAGCCAAAAGTTGTACGGAAGGAATTAATTGCATTTGGCCACCAAAATTCAAACCAGTATTGCCAGAAGGGCAATGCAAACACAGGAGGTTGTCTGTGGGCTTTTGCTCCCTGATGTAGAAGATAGCTAAAAGCTTTCTCCAGATAGGACTTACTACCACTTCCAGTGAACTGATCGTTTATTAGCTGAATCTGTCCCACAAAAAAACGCCTGTGGCACATTCAGCTGCAGGAGCAGAGAAGAATAATTGTTTCAGAGGGAGCCTCTGTGGTCTCATGGAGGGGCTGATAAACAAATCCTGTTCCATTCAGAAGCTTGGTGTGCACACATACTTTGTGCATGCCCCGGGCTATGGGATGCATTGTTAATAATCACTTCAAAGTACTCTCTGGGCATTTAAAGTTGCTCTCTGTTTGCAGCCATTTCTTTGGTCTTTTGGTCACTTTTGAAGTTCTGGCCAGTGGTATGCCAGTACTGCCAGCAATACAAACTGCACTATTGTTGCGTGGCGCTGCCACTGTGTCTCAAATACACCAGGCCTCCTGTCTTGGCATATCAAATGTGTTTGTGTGTGTGTGTTTATTAAAATCGAAATGCCTTGTGCCATGTGGGGTGCACTGGAAGAACTCTGGCAATATTTGTGTAGCACAGAATTGACTAGCAGCCACTTTTGGGGGGGTGGGGATTGCAATGATGAGTATTTTATTTTGTATTTACTTACATCATGTTTTTGCTTGGCAAATTATCTTAAAAATGGCTTATGATGAGTCTCAAAGGGAAAGGAGTAATTCGGTTTGTTTATTTGAATAAGAAATTTTGAACCATAGATCTTGCAAAAAAAAAAAAAAAATCCTAGGCTCATATGACTGGGCTCAAAGCTGCTTGACAGCAGGTCACATATATTGCATTACATCACAAAATCCATTGTGAAGATCTTTGCAATAGAACTTCCAACATCTTTGACTGTTTTAGCTGCAAGGCAGTGTAACTGTGGATCAGCTTGCAGAGTAGATTTTATCTTGTGTAATGGATGTGCTAAATATATGGGCAACATGAAGAATGTAGAGGGTGACATCGGGTACAGGAAACCCTGATCCTTCATTGTAACAAATGCTGCTGTAGATCCTTGGTAGCAGGGACGTTGGGGATGGGGGCGGGGGGGGAGTGTGTGTGCTTCATTTGCACTTCTAACCATATGTCTTAACAACTCAATTTATTTTTTTTTTTTTTAAATCTATGCAAAGGCAGATGTGTTTTCATGATCATTTAAAACTGAAATGAGAGCTAGGAGACCAAAATGTTGCCTGCTTCCTCTGCTTTCTATCCTCACCTGTGCACTCCCATTCCTGCTTTTGTTCTGCCACAAAAGTTTACAAGGACACACCGTAACTTGGATGAGGAATTGCCATGGCTGAAAGCTAACCTGACCGCAAACAAACCAACCAACTAAATCAACCCTGCCTCCAAAAGCCCTCACTGGTTTTCAGCTAGCTCTGCTTCCTGCTCCAGCTTAGTACCTCACAACACAAACACCCAGAGCAGCTCCCATTTTGCTTCCATCAACCCTCTCAATATTTTTAATTCAATGTGTATTTGTTCCTGACTCTAGTTTCTTTTACACTCTCCTATAGAAGTGGTCATTAAACTGTGTCATTATTTCAAAACCCTGTGATTTCGTAATCTACTAGGCTTGTCAAAAAAACCACACTCAAACACAGCCCAGAATAAAGCATCTTAGCTCTTAGAAGGCTGGCCACCACTATGGCACCAACTAATGTAGGTCTAACAAGATAAATGCCTGATGGTAAGGTCAAAGCCAGTGTTAAACATATGCCTTTTCATTTTAAGCAACATCTTGCCACATTAAGTAGTCTGATTTCATACCAGCTGCTTCCACTGGTATCTCCTCTCACCTGCAGATGGGGCCAGGAGGGGCCTTGTCTGCCTTTCAGCCAGATGGTGACTTCCCTTTCCAAAAACGTATGTTTGCTGGTGTGCCACGTTCAGCTACCAGTTCTGACCCCACCGTGACAGGTAGCTTAGGAGAAATAATTTCTTATGTGTGATTAGGTATGCAGATAATCTAACAAACAGGCTTTTAGAAAGAGAAGACTTAGGTTATGTTAGGCAAGACTGGTCATTCTGACCAGTGGGCTGAAACAGTCACTATTAATTGGAGGAAACACACAAGGAAAAGTTAAAATCTAGTTATGCTAAGCAAAGCAAAAGCAGCAGAAATAATAGATAGATAGGGTAAAATTCTCCTTGAGAGGCTGAGTCTGCTGGATTACATTTGAGGACCTGACAGACTTTTTTAGTAAACTTTAGTGTGAGATATTCCTGAAATTACAAGGTACAATTCAACAGGCAACAATAGCATGATGGTAGAATATAAGAGGGGATATGAAGAAAAGACCTGCAATTATGCAGCACTAAGGAAAATACTTAAGCAAGGCAGCCACAGTTGTGACAGGAAAAGGTCTTGAAAAGGAAAGTGGGAAGATGGCGGTGGGCCTGGGAACAGACATGTGACAACTCAGGGTTATTACTAGGATTAAAGAAATATTAGTCTAAAGCTTGTGACCTCTGATTCCTTCTGTTTGTATTAAAATAACCAAATCCATTTAAGGCACAGATGTACAGTTATGCCCTAGTCATTTTTAGGTACCTCTAAAACCAGAAACAATGTCTCTCAGTACTATCATAAATAATTTTTTGAGGTTTCATATTTTCCCCTTTTTCTCTCCTCATTGTTACAGGAATGTCATTGTGCATTCTTTAAATAGTGCATTAATCTACGTGCAATCTAATAGGAACATTGCATACATGTCTGAGTTTCTTATCAACCTTTCATCAATTATATTACTAAATTTTTTTCTGAAATGCGGAATGGAAAAAAAAAAAAAGCTAAAGCACTGCCTGCTAGAACTTCACAAGCTGGTCAGTGGAGCTGGGACGTGTGAGAAGGCAGCTGCTGACTGATGTGCAAGTGACTGCAAGGAAGGTGTGCTGGGAAGTGTCAGCAAGACCAAAATGAAGCTGAGTGATGAAATGCAGAAACACAAGAAAAGGTGGTGGCTGATTGCTGTGTAAGCCCAGTGAAGTTCAGGGTCTAAATGACACTGAAGAAAGTACAAAGAATTATTTTTTTTCTTAGTCCTGCTCATGAACCATTCTTACAGTTGAAGACATTTCAAGATAAGTTAAATGTCTAGCAGCCTCCTCTTGAGGCACAAAAAGAAGGTCCCTTAAAATAAAGATGTCTGAAAGCCATTTATTCTTAGTGTGAGGATTTGTGAAAACGAAAATTCAGTGTTACATAAATGCAGGGAGAGTCAGATGTCATCAAAATGAGTGTGGTGGGAAGGGGACCTGCTTAATGCAGTTACATCCGAGGACTGTACTATCAACTTCTTTTGGATTAAATTAACCTCAACCTAAGCTACAAAACCCAATATAATAATAAACAGCTAAACACATGACCAGTCTATGCTATGAACAGGCTCAGCTTGTTTTCAGAGAAATATATGGAAAATGCTGGAAAACAATCAGAATTTCTAAATGTTCATTTCATACACTAATAATCTCTCATATCTGCAGTAGGGCAGTGCAGGTGCTGTGAGAAAAAAAAAGAAGAATTACTAGTCAGGGATTATAAAGGGACCAGCCAGACTACGTAGTCAGACCTTTTATAAAATGCAGACCAAAATTTTGCCCAGTAATTTTTGTATCAGGACTACCTTCCACTACCCTGTTTAGGCAGAAGTTATGCACTACCCTTTAGAACAGGTGGTTTGGGACTGTAGAAAGCTCAGTCACATTAATCCCTAGGTATTCTGCAGATTCAGGATGAAAATCTGCATTGCATCCAAAAGGAGTCCTTCAGACGAAATTTTTTGTCAATTTGTTTAACTGGGACATCCATGACATATGTTTAAACTTGGTTCCGACTCTCCTAATCAAAACTGGGGAACATTATGCAGCCTAAATACTTAACTTTTAGCTGAAATACAAAATGAACAATGGAACAAGCTGAATTTTCTGTTCTTCTGAATCACTCTGTTGCACTCACTGTTCTCTGGGTCACATTCTTGTTTCGATCTTGAATTTATGTTTTTTCTAATATATGAGAGAGAAGAAGTCCATATTATAAATTCAACATACTTGCTTTTGAATTCTCCTTCATTCTTCAGATAATATTCTATCCTTATCCTTTTGTATTTGTCTTTAGCATGCAGCTTTTCAGGAAGAATATCAAATGCAGTTTCCTTTTCCCTACCTTTTGTGTGCTATACCCTATCAGTTCCTAGCTATGTCTAAGCTGTTTTGTTTGTATCATTAACTTTTCAATTCAGGTATGAGCATCAGATTGGACACTGTTCTGTGAGAATTTTGGGTTTGGTTTCAGGCGAAGTTGCCTAAATTTGCAGATTTAGGACACAGCTTTGCCACTAGCTTAAGATTGTGGGTCAGTGGAATGATGCTCAGTGATTTTTAGTAAGCTTTTGAACAAGACCTTACATGATATGGAAAAAAACCTGCCATCTAGTATGGCATTGCATAACTATTGGTGGAGGGTTTCTGAAGATATTTCAAATTTGCCACTAAAAATCACAACCATTTGAAGACATAGTAAGAAATACACTTTTGTTGAGATCAAGAACCTCCACTGAGGAACTACTGGAACTTTTACATTCAGTGATTAGTTAAACATAATAAAAGGTGCAAAATTAACATTTAAATTAAATGATTCAGAACTCCAGTTCTGAACACCTACATAAACGGATACCTTGAGTATCCAGTCTATTCATTTAGAGCTGTTTGAAAGTTTGTATAACTTTAAAATCTTCTTTTATTCTCTACATAAAAATTTGAAGTATTGAAAATGTTGTAATAAATAGTGTCAATATTGAATGGTAATATAGAATATTTACCAAAAAAATGCTCCTCATTATGCAGACTTTGCAAATTTTTTAACATTTCTAATAATTTCAGACTATTTCAGACTACATCTGTTCTTTATTATATAGTCATAATCTGTTCTTTATTATTTAGAAAAGCAGACAGAAAATTGAAAGATTTCCTATGATATGTTGAGACTGTCTGGAGAAATCAGCCCTACTGAGAAGATGCCCTTCTTACAGTATGATCAAGATGTAATTTTTGATTGTCTCTGTTTTTCCTTGAATTTCCATGATCTGATTTGGTACTTTTTTGGACAGACTTCATAGCTGTGAGGGCTATGCATTTTTTGACACATGAAAACCCCTTTATGCTACAAATATCCTGGGGACTGTGAAGTCTATCTATCCAAAGAAACCAGTGAAAACATTTCCAGAAATTAAGTCCACTAAAACATAATTGTTACATAAATATATTTTTTATAGAGGGATTAAAAAGCTAGAAGACTTTTTGAGTTACAAGACATGAGACTATCTGAATAAATCAGTCTGGTTTGCTCCTATGGTTTGGCTTTTGTTCCTAGATCTCCTCCTTGTGTTTAGAAAAAAACTGTCCATGAATCAGTCATTATAATCCCAAGTGTATGAAGTATTTTTTTCTGGTTGAGGAATGTGACATTCTTTGCAAAGTAGGAACAAATGGTGTGGAATCATCTGCTTAGTAAGCAGAAGAAGAGCATCTGAGAATGCTTCACATGCCAGTGCATTTTGGAAATATATTTTGGTGCAATCTGAGGCATGCTTGGCCTGTGCTTTGCTGTGCAATATTGGTAGTATGATGGCAACATGATGTGGTCTAGGTTAATGCTATACTTGGTTGGCTTTTTTTGGTTTGTTTTCCGCATTCCCTTGCTTCCTTCCTCAGTGAAGCTATTTCCTTCCAAACAGTGTTTAAATCGGTATAGGCTAGCCAGAGCATAGTCTGGGCTGGTTATCAGCAGCCCTCACAACTGGAACGAGTGTCTCTAGATTTCCTTATCCACCTCCCCAGAAGTTACTGTCATCAAAGCAACTGATCCTAGGACACAGATGAATAGCAGCTCTTAGAATAGAAATCTGCAGCAAGGTCAGTGGTGCTCAAAACAATTTGACCAACAGCAGGAAATTCCCTCCAAGATTTAGCAATCTTGTTTATAAGAGATGTCTTTCTGCAGGATATACCGTACCCAACGCTGTGCTGGGAATGTCATGTGACATAACGTATTTCCACGGGTAGTCTCAGAAGGCAGATAGGATGAAGTCCTGGCAAAATTCCCACTTTATCCAGTGCAACAGGGTTTCAAATGAAGTGTTTTCATTAGAGAAAGTGTAGGAAATTTTTGGTGTCTAAAATCAGTGTTGTCAAGTGGCATCTAGGCTGGCACATTTGCACAAGTAGAAGATGGCATATGGAAGTTTCCTCGCAGAGAATGGATTGTAGCTAAATCACACTGACTGATATAAAGTAAATCCTGAGCTATCTTGCAATAACACTTCCCAGAGAAGGCTGAGTGAGGACTGGGACACTGGAACAGCCACAGCCCCGCTACCAAATACTGTCATTAGGTATGCCAACACAGTGGATAATCACTCATCCTTTGGTCGAAAAAAAAATTAATCACTTTTTCATGAGATGCAGGACGAACAAACTTTGTGAATACTTCTGTGAAAGACCTTAAAGAAACAGTTACATTTCAAAAAGTCATTATTTGGTCATGTCTATTTTACATATAAAAATAGAGGTGTAAACTGACAAATGATTTGGCAGTTATATATATATATGTATATATCCACTTTGTCATAGATACTCCCACTAATTTTCTCAATTGGGAGAACTAACTGTGCTTAAAGAGACAGTGAATAAAGCCATTTTTGTATACATTCAGTACATACAATCATACTTTGTCTCTCAAGCCCAGTCACTAGTTCAGTTCCCACAGCTCAGGTAAGTCCCCTACAGCTTCTCAAAAGCTGCTGATAGGAATAGCTGGAAGCACTGACATACATACATGCTAACTACCAACACATATTTTAGCGAGTTGTGAGTGTTTGTCACAATTTTCTTATTGCCTGAGCTTTCAAAATCCTGTCTTTTCACATCCATTTAATGCAAGTATTAAGACTCTGGACATCAGTCTGATAGTGTGGAGAGTGCCTTAATGTTTCCAATAAAAACCCTCTTTTCCATAACCAGCACATAACCTCTATATTTTTCTTATGTTCTCAGAAAGACCCTGTAGGAGTTGATCTCTGGGAACAGATACTTTGAGCTTTACCAGATCAAGGAGAGAGGACCATGGGTAATACACTGGAAAACTGACACTTGTTCATGACACCTTCTCAAAACGTTCACAGAATCACCAGATTTATAAGTACATGACCTAAGATTCTCCTCAGATTGTGATTCAATTCTCTTAAGATCAGAAGAAAAAATGAAACGTCCAAGACACATGCACCCAAGCTGTGGCCTAAGTACCAGTACTGGAATGCAAGCTACTTTCTAGCAATACCCTGATGCTACCCCAAAAAACTGCATTCCTCTTTTTGCACATGTGGCTCAGCAGTGTGAACCTAGAAGCTCTACCGAAGTCATCTCAATGGCATTGGCATTTGAGAAGTCTTGCTCTACCATGAACATAGAGACCTTTTTATTTGGAATAACAAGAGACATAAGGTAGTATTTATAGACTACAGACAACATCTAACAAAGGTGTCATGGATTGCCAAAGGCCAGCCAGACTTCACCTTTTCCTTCTCGTGTATGATTACATTGATATCCAATACAGTCTGCTAATCTGTCATGAGGATTAGTAGCCTAAATTGTGTGAAAACCAATGACATCACAAGCCTCATGATAATATCTTGCTATTTGTTAGTCTGCTCCAAGGACAAAATATCCATTAGCACCATCATTTAAGTTTAAATAAGAATGATCAGTTCTGAAAAGAAAAAGTAGACTAAAGAAATTTTATGGATTTAAAGTAATATTATGGAGCTGAAATTAGTTGTATTTTTTTCTGGAGTGATAGAGGTAGGTTGTTAAATGTGTACTTTCCACATACTAATGATCAGTTTACATTGTCTTATACATTAAGGTTCTGACTGACAAATTTAAAGGCACTGTTTGTGAGCAGCCTTATATATGTAGGGTATGCTTAAATTTAATTGCAGGATGATCTTTGTGCCTGTAAGAGACTACCCTAAATTCGATATTCAGGTTCACACAGACAAGAAGACCTTTCTGAACTCATGAAGAGACAAGCATGTAAAATGAAGTGCAGTTGAAATAACTACTTGCAAAATTTAGTTTGACCTGCTTGTTACATTCAGTGTTTGGCTCATTCTGTGAAGAATAAATCTACAGTTTTCCATTAGGATAGTCTTTCGCCGTCATTTACATCTCCATTTCCATATTTGGGAAGAAAATTAAGCTTTATGTATCCATATTCCCTTTATTTAAATTTAGTATTAATCAAAAACCCAATAGTTTTCTCTTTTAAACAAATAACATGTGAACGTGTGAATAAAGGAAAACTAAATAAACAAACAAACATTCTTCATGCAGCCATTTTCCTTGAACATTTTAGGTGTTTATGAAATTTCTAGTTTGCACTTAGAGCACACGATATGTAACATTTACTACTGGTCTAAAGCCCTGGTTAACTTGTTTTGTTAACTTTGTAGGTGAATTGAATGACCTAACCTTCATAAATAAGAATGAATAAGGATAACACTCAAACAAGGATAGGGTGGAGAGCACTTCGGGGAGTGATATGAACAAGAGGAAACAAGGAGACCTATTTAAAGTCACTGCTTGTCCTCTTTAGCTGAAGAATTATGTTAGGTTACAAATAGAAGCACTAGAATTAAAATTATCTGTTTTCCTTCCTGAGTAGAGAGAAGGGTTTCTTGACACGTTTTGCATGCAGGATTTGTTTTTCTTAAATTGTTCGGATTTCTGTTGCATTCTTACAAGTAAATAGGAGTCTTTTTTTTTTTTTCCTGAATGCTGCAATCAATCAGAAATAAACACACTGCAAAGCTTGATCGTGAAGTCCTGAAGTGGACTTGGTGCAGGGATTTGCGATACTTTATCATCCTGTAAGTACTGCTTCACGTATCTGCCAAAGCAGGAGGAAGGAGCTGGCTGGACTCAACTGGGTGTTGGATCATACCAACATCAGACACTGAGCACTGTCTTTAGTCACACATGTGTGGTACTGTGCAAAAATACGTGGTGGGTTTTTTTTTTTCGGATCAACATCCTCAATGCTGTATGCCAGATGGAAGGAGATGGAACAATTTAAAGGACTCCTGTTACTGTCCTCTAAGACAAAATTTTGCTCAAGTGCATTACTGGCTTAGCCAATCTCTCATTCTTTTTGTCACTATTCGTTACAATTATGCTCATCGCAATTAGTGTCTTACAATTCTGATGGGCCACTCAGCCGTACATATAGGGCCACTAAGAGATTTGTCCACAATGCAGCTTCAGATTACTAGTCTACTATGTGGGGCAGTCTGTGTGTACAGAATAGGTGTGATATTCCATAGAAATAATCCACTGCAAAATCTTTGTGGAAAAATATACTGAAAAGAATAAGAATGGTATTGGGTAGGCAGTGAAACAACTTTTTAAAGGGGTAGATAATGGCAAGACAAGGGGGAATGGATTAAAGCTAAAGGAGGGAAGGTTTAGATTAGATATTAGGGGGAAGTTTTTTACAGAGAGAGTGGTGAGGTGCTGGAACAGGCTGCCCAGAGAGGTGGTGGATGCCCCATCCCTGGAGGCGTTCAAGGCCAGGTTAGATGGGGCCCTGGGCAACCTTGTGTAGATCATGCTTGGAGGTTGGTGACCCTGTCTGTGGCAGGAGGGTTGGAACTCTATGATCCTTGGGGGCCCTTCCAGACCCAGACCATTCTATGATTCTATGATAGTGTACAGTTTTTCCTATCTGATAAAAAACTTTAAAAAATTGATTTCTTAGAGATTACGGTTAACAATGATTATGTTATAAAAGTATTTCAATATTTAATCTGGTTCTCTTAGATTCCAAAAAGGAAAAAAAGACAAATCTGGAACCATACGATACAAGAAGGTCTTATGATTTTGAATTTTATTTAGGTTTTCTTAAACTCCACTAATAACATACCATTCTTCACACTTTTTGTCTCTCTTTCAAAAGTGAGAACACACCTACTGTTATAACAGCAGATCCAGTCCTGGGCTTGTTTGCAGCTGGGTACTGTTGCAAAAAAATACCAACTTTTGGTGTTATTTTGAAGGAAAGTTAACTTCAGCACAGGGCTGTCTAATCTTTTTATTTACATCTAGTGCAGCCAGATGAGGATCATCCCATTTCTCAATGCCCTAGTTAAACTTAGTCACAGCTTATATCAATCAGACTAATAACTTCATGGTAAAATGCTTAAACATTTTTAGAAAAACCATGGGTTGAAAACTGAAGTCAGCATATATTAGAAAAACAGTAATAGCAGAAAGCTTTGTTGTTGTGAACCAGCAAGCTTAACCACACATTCCGTATAACGAAAACAGATGTGCAGGCACTACTGGAGGAAGTAGGGCACCTTTGATCTGCTGGCTTCTGCTGCTCACTCACAGAGGACAGTTGCTTCCATTAATGAGGCTTTTCTAGTTTATTAGGTTCACTGATTTCATGTGCCCAGAGCAGGAGGGAAATTGCACTACTCTCTACGAAACCACTTTGATATCTTGTAAATAACAGAGCTATAAAGCACTCATGTCACTTATGGCCATAAGTGGGATGTCTCTGTAAACAGTGATGATATTTCAAGAGCGGGAACGGTGAGATCAGAGGTAATGCGTTGTTAGATGAGCTGATGTTAGCTTATCTGTAAGGAATTAGCTCAGGTGAGAGAAGAAAGAAATTCTTCAGGATGAGACAGAATTCTTCTGAATAATTTCTGCAGAAAACTAAAGTTGACCACAGTGAATGTAATTTCTGGCATACTTGGAAATACTTGAGCAAATCAGAACAGATGGCTAAATACGCTAATGATATCTTATTTGCATAAGCCAAGGGGGTCCTATTTACTCCAATTACACTTATCAGTATAGTATATTGCATGCATTTAGCTCACCTAGTTACACAATTTAACAGGACCTGTATTGACCATACACAGTGTCTCACATTAATGACAGTTCTGATGTGGATACAAAACACTTCATGAAGACAGAATGCCTAAATCCTGCTAATTTTGAAGTTCAGAATTTTAAAGAGGTTTGCAGAGCTTTCGAGGTCATCCTCTCAGGACTGGTATTTACTGTAGAAGCCATTGAGAATCTGTGAACTCTCATGCCAGAGACAGGTAAAATAAGATTCTTCCATTTCACTGTTTGTCTACTTTACTAGCTGTTGCTGAAATAATGGATTGTTTAGATTCTCAGTTTTACTGCTGTTTCACAAGGCTGTACAGAAAGTAATAAGTTAAATAGAGAGCCCCTTTAATTTGCCTCTGGTGAACGTGAATGCTGCATCATTTTTGTTCAAGTGCCTTATTTTCTGGTGCATGCCATTTTCAAGCTTGTCTCTTTAATTTCCCTTTTTACCCTTGATTTACAAACCTGCATGCTGAATACATGTCTCAGTTTATTCTTTTTTGTCTTTATCTATAGCAACATTTCAATTTACTACAATTTATTTAACACTTCAGTAATATTTTACAGATGTCTGGAGTTCAAGTTAAGCTACAAGTGGCAAAGGGGTTATATAACTCAGAAAACAGATCCTGGTTCTCTGGGAAGTTTATTGTGTTGCCACATAACTGAATTACATTTTGGTTATAAAGCCTGGTTTCAAGCCTTGCTCTATTTTTGTTCTATGCAAGACTATTTCCCACCTTTAATTTCTCACACCCGGTGGAGTGTGAATGCACTCACATCCAAGAAATTCAGTGGTCAAGGCATCTGCTCAGGCTGAGTTCACAGGGAATAAACCAGAACCCCCAACATCGCACTTGCCTGCTTGTAGGCCAAGAGTTTCATTTGCCTGACCCCACAGGGAGAAGAGTAAGGTAAGGCTGAAGTATGTTTGCTGACATGTAAGTGCATCCACGCCTGGCTGCGGAGGTTCAGCAGTTAAATTCTCTTCTTAAAGGAAGCTACCCTTCCCAAAATGCTAGAGTATCATTGCTATTTTTACCATCATGTTGTATTTAAAGGGACATCAAAGGATCAGAGTATTCCCAAGGCACTGTTACAAGGGCTCAGGTGTGGGTGAGAATGTTTGAGGCTTTTTACTATCACACAGACAGATATATATATATATATATATCTCAGATAAAAAATGCTTCTGAATTAATTTGTGCAACTTACAGTAACTAAAGGATGGAGTTCTAAATAAGCATTAAGAAAATCTCCTGTACCCTCAGCTGAGACAGTGAGCTCTCTGGAGAAGTGGCTGTAGTCACATCCTGTGCAACTCCACTGGGAGCTGAGTGGGAATTTCTATAGGATGACGTTAACTACCTATGTGTGTTACAGGGAAAGCATTAAGAAAGAGATCCTGCTGTCCTACACGTACGACGTGGCACATGCAAGCAACGCTTTTCTGGAAAGGGCAGTCTTATGTTAGCTTTAGAAGGTCAAAACTACTGAATGTGCAGATTTTTCTCCTTTGCCTTTCCTTGGACAGCATTTCAAAGCTGGAATTGTTATTTCTGTGCACATATGTAGGGTACTGGAGTGGCAGCAGAAATGCACATAGAGCTTCAAACAGGAAAGAACTTTATATGTTGTTTCTGAAAGAGAGACAGGGAAAACTTGCCCATCTATTGTGGGCCTTTTTGGAGTGTTATTACTTCTTTGCTAATGAATATTTGGTGCAACTCCATTAAAATTAATGATGCTCTTTTTGATGAAAAATCCAGTTCAATCTCAGCATGGCATATAGTGAGCTCCAGACAGTTTGTGAGAAAAGCAGAAAATATTTTGGAGTAGGACTTCTTGGCAATATCCACTATGATATATTAGAACACTCAGTGTTTCCAACCTCAATTAAATTGTGTATTGTAGTAATAATTCCTTAATGCTGAAGAAAATACAAATATGATTGAAATGGGTGTCTTGCTAATGAAAATGCTATTTTAAGCTTATTTTCTGCTTACTCTGATCCACCAGTTCCAGGGATGAATTATCCTATATCAATAAATAAGTACTTTTATATACTGTATCAAGCATTTTGGTAGAATGAGTTAATCTAGCAAATAAATTTATCATCTCGGGGGGAGGGAGGGAAGTGTGAATCTTTCCTAGTTATGAACTAGTTCCACTGTACTGCTTGGTTTGTATTGGTCAGAAAAAGCGTTTCCAGGATGTTAAGACAAATTCCTCTAAGACTGTAGTTTGTTGGGTTTTTTTTTCCTGAGAGGTTGCAAATAGTTAATGAAAAATTTTTTTTAAAGTTTTGGGCAAATGGGAGATTATGTCTGAGGCAGATGAGATTCAGCTTCAGTGTAGGAATTTTATTTCCCTTCCCTTTTATTCTAAGACACTTACCAGTCTTCTGTTTTTCTTCTGGCTGTCTTCAAAAAGCTGTGCTAGGGCACCTTTCTGCTAAAAGCACCGTGGCATTGCCACACCCCAGGAGGAGTCAGGATGGCTTTTCATAGCTGATGTCATTTAACATGAAATTTGCAAATACTGTTTTATGGGATTTCCCGCAGGAGTGATGATGGCTGTTCTTGCTTTCTGTTTCAAGAGCAATCCCTCCAAAGTACCTGTTTTGATATTGCCTTTAATTAATTATATGTCAGCACTCACACAAATGGGAAGAAGAGACAGAGAACACATTGACATGAAGACTTGACTTCTGTTGCTAAATGTACAGAGAAACTGTTCCTATTCCTAGTTCTCATGGTGATTTAGAAACATGGAAAGAATTCAAATGGAAGATAAGTCCCCCCCTCACTTGCTGTGTATAAAACAAAATCTGTCAGAACTGGTATAAACTAGTTTGGTGCCATTAAAATATTCCTATCTTTTTATATTTTCCTCCTACATTTCTGAACAGCATTTTGTTACATTTCTCATGCTTTCTAGTGAGTGTTAATGGTAAAACAGGCAGGTGTACATCCTAACCTTATCTGTTTTGAGAGTACAGGAAAATATCAATGGAAATACTGGTGCACTCCTACATACAGCCAAACATCTGTGTTGCCCCTCATTTTGACTCAAACCCTTTTAATTCAACAACTAACAGTCACCTTCCCTGGATGTGTTTCAGAAAAGGGTAGATGAGGTAATTAGGGATATGTTTTAGTTTAGGACAGGAATGGTTGGACTTGATGATCTTTAAAGGTCTTTTCCAACTTTGTGTTTCTGTGAAAATAATAAAGAAGTATAAAATGTAGAGAACAGTAGGTTTGGTCCTTTTAATGTGAGACCTTTTTCATAATAAAAGTAATTACATGTATTTTTAAGCACTAAGAAACTGTTGTCAAAAGATGCTTATGGTCATCTGTTTTTTTGAATTTTTATGCAATGTCTATAGTGGTATTTGAGTTGACATTTAAACAATACTATCTTTAAAACGCAGTCCTGAATCTATGCAGACCATAGTCTTTTACACTTTTATACTTTTTTTTTTAAAAAAGATAAACTTTCCTGATAGTCTAACTATGTTCTCTCTCTTGCAACACATTGTACAGTATAAAATATTTCTCCCATTCAGAGAAAAGAAAAGACAGTTTTGCTCATTGCTGTGAGCCTTCTGTCCTCAAGCTAAACTTCAACTACAGCACCATCATGGTATGGAGAGATGTATTAGTAAGAGGGCGCTCAGCACCTGTTCGAGGCGTCACGTGAGCACACGTGTGTTGTCTATCCTTGTCTCAATTTTGTGCCTGATATTGTGAACCGGCCTCTGGTAGAAAAATGAAATGATGGTAACGTAATGCACTGAGGACAAAGGAATCAGTGGAGTGAATGGTCTTAAATAATGGGGGCAGAGAAGAGTTAAATCCCTGTGGAGATGTCCCCAGGTGGTGGATACTGAAACCTCATGTTTGAAATTACATCTTGCTGTGGCAGCTCCAAAGAAATGGAACCAGATGTGCTCATCATTACCCATCAGGCCACCATGGCAAGATAATTTTGCCAAATAGCCCAAATATACACAAAGCTGTAATGACCTTTAATTCCTAACAGCTTCAGTAGATCTTATTAAAAGCAGTGGTGGGCTCAGGGATCAGAAACTACCGGTTTCAACTTTCAAATGGGCTGTCTGAGGACGCTAACCCCAGTGACATTACAATGTAACGTGTCTTATGAACAAAAGAAGTATTATAAATACTACTAATTAAAAAACAGAAGAAGAATATGAACTTGTAAGAGAAGTAGAACAAGATCCTGGGCAATCATTTTTTTTCTTTTTGTGATCTGAGAAAAAAATAAAAGGGAGGAGATTGTCATTATTTCTATTCTTAAATACATAGATCTGATGGGATGATAGTGAGAAGAATACCGGGATTCAGATAGAGAGATACTGGGAAAGGAATTTGGTTTTATGGTCACCCATAAATGCTGCAATGGCAGCTAAGAGCAAGGTTACAAGTTACAAGTTTTTTCTATGTAGGCTTGCTGAATTATTTCTGCTCCTCGTGGTAGTTGGAAAGTTTGAGAAATGTGGACTATCTTTTTATTGATCTTTGAAATCTCATCAAAATACCTATCTTCAACTTGTTCATATTCTTCTGTTGGACTACATTCTTTCCTTGGTGAAGTTATTTTTGCTTTCACATCAGCAAAATTCCTTGCTCCTAATAAGACGCAAGCTATTTAAATTCTGTACGATGAAAAAGCATTTCCATTTGAGATCACCCAACTTCACCACTCCATGTCCAGTAACCCATTATAAAATATTTACCAAACTTCCCAAGCTACATTCAAGTTTGTAATATCTACTATTCAATCAACAAATTTATTTCTAGACTAATCTGTCGTTTTCTTAATTTTGTCTATTATTCCTTTCAACTGTTTTGTGTATCTGTCCAGTCAAAGAAAAAAAAATCTCCAGAGGATTATACCATAGATATACACTGGGCAGGTTAAAATATTATGGAACATAATGATGCGTATACTTCACTGAACTTACTCAATTCTTACAGGTACAGAGGAGGTTTCTTTTGAAATGATACAAAATGAACATATGTAATATTTTACTGTGTCATGTTGCAGGCCAAACCCTTAAAGCCTACAGATGACAACATATGCCCATAAGAAATGGAACGGATTTTACCAAGTAATTTCAAAGAACAGACTCAAATTGAAAAAGTGACTTCAAGTTCTCTTAAAAGCTGCCATGTCTGGGAAATAAGCCAAGGAATCTGTGTTTCTGTAATACTTGTGTTGATGCCAGTGTTAAATATTTGTGCAGTCATTTTCCCTCCTGCTTGAAGTATCTGAGAGCTTGCTTGAGGGTCCTAACAGGCTCTCAGATAATTTTATCTTCCAATGAACAAAAGGCTCAAAATCAAATTAAAGAAGCTATTTTAGAGTATGAAAATTCAGAAAATAGATATCTGAGCTCTTTAAATGAAAATATAACATATAGCTTTCTCAAAAAATATGAAAGTTGCCATGTGAGATTTTATGGCATTTTTAATCTAAAAGGTTAGAGCTGTTGACAGTAATAGTCTTTTTTACCTTAGAAAATGAGCCACGGCTAGGCCATACGATCTTGAGATGCAAAAAGATGAGCTCACAATCTACCGGCAAAGAGCCCTCGGGGGACTTTGGACTGACCCCAAAATTAGATCTAAAGGTAGGGAAGAATCATTAGTAGAGAACCTTAAAAATTCTGACTACGGGGTTATTTTTGCTTAAGAATGCTTCTTATCTCAGTCACTCTGCCCTTTTATAGAAATCCAAAAGGTCAATCAACAGCAAGAGTCATACATACAACTATGCATGTATGCTCTATATGTACTAACATATACTAGTTAAAATCTCATGGAAACATCATTTTCCTTTATTTCATTGATACAACTGTGAAAAGAAACTCCAATTCTGGCTACAGGATTGAACGCCAGGATTTTATCAATAGTGTAAAAGTCTCTGTAGGTTCCTAGGTTTCTAAAGTATGTAGTGTGCAGAAGAATATGGTCAGCACTTTTAAAGAGATGGAATTGTGAACATGTCCGTTCAGCAAATTCTTATAGCAGAAAAACAAACAAATTAATCAACGTAAATGTCTGGTTGCAATCCGGTTTCTCCTGGTTCTGCACAATGAGAGATTTTAGGCAGCACCTTCTCATGTTAGGAGCAAGATTAGAGTTTTACTTCTTCAGGTCTGCTACACCGATCTCTCAGCCAGAGACAAAACTGGTGTTCTGCTTGATTTATGCAAGTCTCCTCAAAAATTTCTGTCCAAGGTTTCTTTGCCTTTGGAAACCTACCAAACTTTTCATTTTTTAATCTGCACACTCTTTCTTCAAGCAAGATCACTCAACTTTTATTTTTTTGTTTGTTTGTTTCTTGGGGTTTTTCTCCCTCAAATTATTGATTACCCTTTAACAACCTAATTGAGAGTAAAGCAAAGCTCTCTTTACCAGGCTGCTCAGGCAAATGCTTTTCATTTGCATAGAAAAACTCTATGCTTCCCCATCAATTTAGTGCATGGTTGTGTACAGCAGTGCTCCCTTCAAGTTCATCACTGTGTAGGGTTCAAGAAATACTTGATGAACTACTGATCAGCAGAAATGTCACAGCAGATGGATTTCACATGCTGAAACTAAAGTTTGCCATCTTCAAATGAAAGTGCTTGGGGTGAACAGAAGTAGGCATGGTGAGACCTAGTATATCAAGGGGAAATACAGCACACCAGGAAGCCGGGTACCTGCCTGAGGTCAAAATAGAGATGTTTGACAAGGGACAGATAGGGAGAGAAAACAAAAGCTTGAGGCCAGGCTTCTTTTGCACCAGCCTTCTGGGAACACTTCACAGCCACATCTCTGTCCCCTCAACTCTGAATGCTGACTGCAAAGATGTGCAAATGACATTGCAAAGCACATGGGCTGATAAGAAGACATGTTACTCAAAAATCACAGCTGAAAGGAAACTGCTTACTGTCCAGTCTCTCAAAGTGAGACTTCTTTTATATATTTCAAGGATTCAGCTTCCTTGAAGGATATCAGATTAATGAACCAAGTAAAAGCGAACAAGAGCATCTCATGCATTTAATCTTATGTAAAGTACACACCAGGCACCACAAATTTCCATTTTCCTCAGTCAGATGGGCCAGAGCCATTTTAATGCCCTGAGATTTTCTGCTGTGACTGGCAGCAACAGGCAGAGGCACTTGTCAAACCCTTCTTGTGTGTGGCTCACCAGGGCAGGCCAGTTGTTACTTCAGCTCGGGTGGCAGATATACTTTGCTACTGTAGGACAGGGGCTGCCAGAATAGAGCTTCACCATCAAGTAGCAAGAGGAACATGGCAGAAACTCCAAAAGGATGCTGTGAAATTTGAATGTGAGTTTCTCAGAATACTGATAAGAAACTAAAATCCTTTTGGAGCATCAACAGAAAGAGACAATTAACCTAAAGCTGAACATAGTCTCTTGCTAGTTTTGTCTTAGCTGTCTGTGAAATGAAGCTGCATTAATAGACAACAGAGACCTGAAAAAGTGGAAGCACAAGAGAAAAGAAAAATGCAGATTTTCCTTTGTCCTGATGTTTTTTCAGCTATTGGCTTTCTGCTGGGCACGTCTCCTCAGAGAAACCCGCAAAACTTTCATCCCTATTTGTCAGAAACTGCAAAACATAAACCACTCAAATTCATACTATAATCCAAAAGTCATGGATGGGGCCTACTCTATTATCACATAAGAGAACATGAGAAATTAAAGATTCAACAAAAGTCAAATCACGTGAGAGACAAGGAATGAAGTCACATAATCATAACTTGCAACCTCTATGCACATTTGGTCACAGTTTTAAAATATATTACATTGAAAATTTCTTCTCAGATCTTACTATCCACTAGTGCTACACCTCGTATTTTTTTTGCTGTCTAAGTAACTGTCTGATTAGCTGTTATCCATTTCTTATTTTGTTTATTCTTTTTTCTTAATGTGTGATTTACTCCTTGGAAGTAGAATCTGCCTAAGCATTCCTATTATTTCACTAGATGCCTCTGTATAAGGTTAACAAAGATATGTGCACATCAACCAACCTCAGACAGAGACACCCATAGTCCAAAAATAAACTATACTGCTAATTGACCTTCTCACAGTCTGGAAATAATGATACTAATGAGGAACCTCTAATACTCAGCACCCAGGAACCCAGTACTTCCCGCACTGGGAGAATTTGGCCCATTTTTTCCTCTTCCCTACTCCTCCACAGAGCTCCATCTCCTCTTGAGTCCCTGAAAGCTGGTAAATGTGGCACTTCAGGATATTCCATGGACTGAAAAAGTTCTGTGCCTGTGCTGATCTGAGTGACTGCTGTATATTTTTCTGGGTATGTAATATATTCATATTCCTTCTGAATTTATTTCCTCCCACTGAGCCCTGATAGCGATGGCTTTACAGATTATAATCTCTTCAAAACAGGACATTCTTGATCTCAGTTTCTTACACAGTGCTAAGGATGCTTCATTGTTTATTATAAGTCAATCAATTTGTGTTCTGATGTTTCTCTTGTGTTCTAATGTTTCTCTCTCTTTCACCCCCTTCCCCAAATTTAACTGCAAAGCTACACAAAATGCAAAACACAAGATCAATCAGTTTTTGAAAATCCAGCCTCTTACTGGGATGTGCATTGCAAGGGAAGCCATTCTGCCAGCACTAATTCTATTTCAGTGGGAAAAAGCCAAAGGAACTGGCTGTTGGAAATGGTTGAAATTCTTGTAAGCAGAATTCTATCATATAAAATTAGCGAACATGTAAAACATTTATTGTCACAGAGATACTCTACAGCTGCTTAGATCTGTAATTTTTTTTTAAAATTCTGTTTATTGCCAACATCTTCCTTAAAAAAGGATTCAGTTAGTTCCTTATGTGTAGCTTACAATATAACTGGCCTCCCTCCTGTGTCTACTGCAAAAGTGGCATTCCCTCAGAGAGATAAATAATCTCTATATGGCAGTTAAGTTTAGGCATAACTGTAAATACAAAGTTCATGAGGTTGCCATTGGTATTATGTCCTTATTTCCTGTTGTCTTCATAGCTTAATATGCTTACTCTTAAATTAGAACATAATTAGCAAATCATATAGCTCATTTTTACTGAAAATAGCAGCTCGGTGAAATGTTTCCTATCATCTGGGGCTGCCCTTCCCACAGGCTGCATATCCTGGAACAGCGCATCGTAATAAGAGAAATCAGTTACTTTGGATCCAGGCCAAACACTAATTTAATTTCTCAGGCTGCTCCCCTCTTTTCCAGATCTTCTCCCCTGCAACATTCACATATGTGACTTGGAGTTAAGAAGTTGCAGTTGGTAAACAAAACAAAGACAAAACTGCTAAGAACTTAATGAAAACATCAGTAAGTCGTAGCATCTGGATCCCATCATCCACCTCTGACGTAAGGAAGATGTCCAGATGTTAGCAGAACTGTAGCAGTTGAAATATTTTGTGAGCAAGGCTCCTTCCAAACAATCAGACGCAAAGCAGTTCAGCACTTTCAGCAGTTTTTAGGAATGTTTCAAATATATAATGGTCTTTCAGATGTGCAAAATATCTGCATGGTGCCGAAAGAATATACAGCCTGGGGAGCTGGATCTGGGAATCGGGAGCCCCTGCTTCTGGGAAGAGCACACAAATGTTCAAAGAGCAGGAGAAGATGAGGCCTCCCGGTTGTCTGTCATAAGGGGAGACTTCTAGGAGAGACACAACGCTACTCATCTTGCAGTATGCAGCATTTAACACTAGAGTTTAACAATATCCACAATGATGAATTATGAAACTGGGCCTGCAAAGAGCAGACCATAATTTTCATCCTTCTCACTCATTTTTAATCCCCATCTGACAACGTGTGCTGCATACAGGCCTTTGCATGCTGAAAAGTATAAATGATGAAGCTGGTTTCCTAACAGGTGGTTGCCAGGTGTATTATTTTCCTTTCCCTCATACCCAAGTTGTCTGATGGAACAGCGATGTTTTTCATGTCCGGGTAGTCACTCTTCATTTGCAGAGCAACACGGCTGCTCAGTTCCTCTCAGACACGTTTTTTGGCCTGCTCTGGGTGTGCTCCCTCCCTTCACGGCATATGCCCATAAAGAATCAGTTTGGAGTCCCTAAGAAATCAGCAAAGTTATTTCTAAAAATCCCTAATTTCTGAAGTGTCCTGGGACTGAATTCCTCTTGTATGCATTCCTAATATCCCAGGCACAGGACAGGACATAGGGTTGCTGGATGTTTGCTGTCATCCCAGAACTGGCTACAATGGCTGTGGAACTGCTGAAAAAAGGGTGTATTTCCATAATCCCCTCCAGCTGTTGTAACTCGAATACATGAGGATTTTGTAGCAACCACTTTTGTAATACGCTTAGCATACTGTGTACTACTTACTGTAAACTTGGACAAAATAGTGCCATTGTTGTAGCCTGATTACAGAAACGATGGTGGAGCTCCATGAAATAAATGTTTGGAATTTCACTCATGGAGGAAAATGTAAAAGTCATAAATAAAACTTCCCTAGTGTCCAGTCCACCAGCACCGTAATTTAGTTCTGCCACATGAAAACATCCATTACAAATACCCAAGGTGACAGAGTACACGCGCTTTCTTTTCCCTATGAGTACTCCAAACACTGTTGGGGTCAGACTTCACATCAGAAGCATGAGGGGTTGGAAACAGGACATTCCAGCAGCTGAAAATAAACAACACTGGAATCACGCTACAAGCAGCTACGATCTTTCTGGCACTTCTCTACATATTCATATGAATAATGAGAAATTAAATAATAGAACATGAATTAAGAACTTAATGATGCGTTTCATTCCAAATGCCATTTTAATGATGATTTTGACTGCAGGACTTTGCCTTAAATAAATTCCAGTCATTCCATGATAAAAACAACGGAGATATAAAAAGCATATAATGCTCTATCTCTCTTATTGGAAATGTAAGGTGAGAACATTTTCAGAAAACAGATGAACATATGCTGCATATGAAATATTTCTGATTATATTTGATATCTGAATTTGAAAGATGTGAAGAACTATAAGTCACATCCGTGAAACTGATATTTTCTCAAAAAATTTGCTATAAAAGCTTGTTTAGCAAGTCCATGGACAACAAAAAAGTTCTTGAGCACTCTCAAAGGGAGGGAATGTAAACAGGATAAAGTTATTTAAGCATTCAACCAAAAGAAATTACTATTATGTTTTGCACTGGATGTGCCGTACTTGCTTATTATACAAACAGCTTCTTTTGTCATCAGACTATTGTTTACTGTTTTCCTGCTTCTTTTCCAAAGACTACAATCTATTTACAAGTACATAGCAAATCAATACCTGATCACTCTCTACCTCATAAAAAGTGGCTATTTTTAATATTTATATAACAGCATGACAGAAGCATCAAACCTATAGGAGGTTGTCTCCAGATCAGAGCTTTACTCATTTCCTAAAAGTGCTGTTACAGCCAGTGACGTATCTGAAGCTATATATCAAGCAGTCTCACTTGATATATATTGGTTTTCTAAAACCTTATTTCACCTACACACACTGTAAATCTATTTCTCCAATTTCAGAACAAAGCAAACATTTAAAGCAGCAAGTTATCTTCCACATAAGTATAAATTTAGGAATAGGTAAAGTGTAATGCAAACCCATTTACCTTAATGCAGGGCAAATTTCCCAAGGATGAAAAAAATGAAAATTCCTTTCTTCCTTTACTTCCTCTGAGTGTGTATATACACAAACACACACACACACGCACCTGGTTGTGTAAGCAATAGCTGGGAATTGTTAAAAAATTAGTAAAACCTATACTCACAGATTTTTGCAATCCATAAAGAGACAGGTATTAAAGCAATGGAAATATGCTAATAGTGAAGAACAAAAGCTGAAAGTCTCTCTCAGATGCTCCCAGTGATCCTAGAAAAGTCATGTAAAGATTGATATGGCCAGTAGTAAGAATAACTTAAATAATGATATAATGATCATAAATGAAACAATAAAAGGTCTACTCAAAGGGGCCTGCAAAGAAACTCTTAGTAAGTAGATTCCAGATTAGCTTAACCTTTATTAAACACATGAGAACTAGGTGAAAGTGACTGATAGTCTTCTGGAAGGAATTTAAATACAAAATAACTGATAGAATTACTTTTTCTGCAGTCCTAGAATCTTCTTTGTGGCTACATCTTTAGGAATAACTTACAAGGACATATAGAATCTTCCCAGATGATACAAACACTAGCAAAGCAGGCATAATGAGAAATGGTCTGTAACAGGTCTTTGCAAATGAGTAATTCTTCATTTCTTTTGCAATTAACTGAAGACAAAACCAAGGAAAACAAAGATGGGAAAAGCCTACTGTATTTTTAGTGGGCCAAAAGGTACAAAGTTAACTTAATTTTGTGGTGAATGAAATGAGAGGTTTTAAAATTATAGATGATAAGTAGGTAAAGAAATGGTAATATCATTTCAAATAGAAAAGCTAAGTAATGTTTTGCCTTGGACTTTCACTGACTAAGCCACTGCAGCAAAACTGCAATAATTCCCCAAACCTGGACTACTTACACATTCCTTTTTTTGTCTATAATACCAGATATGTCAGAAGACAGTTTAGCTTTCTCATCATAAAAATGAGAATGGAAAATGATGCTTGCATGCTCTGGGGAAGCTCATTCTGCGCTGCTGCACAAAACCATGGTCTCTATTAGGGGGCTCTTTCCATTGAAAAGCAAGAATGTGCTTTTCCTAGCTGAGGATGTGGACTGAGATCAGTAACGAGAATGAAGTGGGAATTCCCAAGGAAATGTTTCTATTTCTCCTGAACATGGTTACAGGAAAGGTTACAATTTTTGTATTGCCCGTTCAGGGAATCCGGCAACTTGAATCTCATTCTGTTCTCTCGTTCTTTGCTGTTCTTCCATTGCCCCAACGTGTATCCCGTCTCTACTGGGCATTTTTGATGTCCTAGTGACTGAAAACGCCTCCACTGTGTTTAGTGATTTCTTTGGTGATTCATTTTCCACTTTTTAAGATCACCAGACATGACTATAAACATGCGTCTAGATTTACTTTGTCTGCGTAAACTAAGGCAGAGGAGAAACGAGGCTGAGTGGAAAACCATGAGCTGTGCTGCCATCAAAAGCAGATCAACCGTGGTGTGACTACGCCGAGCTGCAACTCACTGCTCCTCAGGAACATATTTATAACATATATCATATATATATATATATATGATAATAATAATCATATATAATAATATGGTATGTTAACACACCATCTTTATAGAACCGTGAGTTGCCAGCCAGCTGAACCACAGGCTATCCTGCCACGTGATGGGACAGCACATGGAGTAACTTGGCCACAGCGTTACGATTCAAAGGCAATGTGAGGGTGCTGCTCTGCCGCACTCCACCATGACCGGGGTAGCACAGCACGCAGACCCGATCTGAGGGTACAGTCCATATTCATTTGCATCCCTTTACTGCACCCCACTCAAAATCACAGCGGTTTTAGCTACAGTATTTTAGCTACATGCGATTTTAATAGTATTTCAAATGTTTCTGATACTTTTTTGTCTAATTCTAATGCTACCTTTCTTTTGTGTCATTAAGACTGCATGATTTAATGGCAAAGAGATTTTCCACAATATTTTCCTTGCGTATTTGTAGGAGGTAGATAATACTGCCTGTTCAATGATTATATCAGATTATATTGCATGCTTTGCTATTTCTGTGTGCAGGCTAGCAGGTTTTTTAAAAGGCAAAACATGTTTTTGATTACTTTTTCTTGAACTTGCCATAAAGAATGCATATTTCATGTTTTCTTCTTTCTTTTGCAAATATCATGTGTTTTTTTTAAAGGTGTGTCCTGATAAGACAAATTGCTGATCTAAGTAGATTTCCTATTTCAGTGTCATGACCCTTCCTTACCATTTTTAAGCAGTCAGCAGTTTAAAATGCTGATACTTTGGAGAATAAACAGAACAGCAACAAGACTTGTTGATGTTTTGTTTCTCTTCCTGAATCTCTTGTTATTCATGAAGTATTTTCAGGAATGCAGCCTGGTACTTCTACTTCATGTTACACTGCTTATTGGTGGTTTATCCTGATGATTTTCTGACTTTCTGACTGACGGCAGCCCAAATACACTAGTGGACTGACAAGCCCGCATCACCAGCACAGCCTGGAAAATGGAACTGTCACTGCTTTTAAGGGTCCTCTAACATCTAAACCTTGTATTGATAAAAACTGTGATGGCTCATAACCATCTGCCAAGTAGAATAAAAACATGCCGACCCTTATCAGCACAGCTAAAGAGGCTAAAGGGTTCACGTTCACTCCTTGTTTCTAGGAATGTGACAGAGTCTCAAGAAATATAATTAGCAGTTGTCTATCCCCCAAATATTTGACAATCATATGCAAGGTTAAAGATACACATTTATCAAGGCTTTTCCGTATCCTGATAAAACCTGCATATTTTCATATGTAGGTCACATGCAGAAGGTATAAATTACATGCCATTATATGCTTTCCTCTCTGAGCTGATGAGAGGAAAAAAGAATTATAGAAGACAGTTGGTAGTAGTTGTCTTGCATGGATGCAGGCCAGAGGCACTTGGAGTCCGTTGATGCAAATGCCATTCTGAACTTAACTATAAATTAAAAACCTTACTTCAAAGCATTCACATAAACATCTCTAGCAGGTGGAATGGAAACGAATGCCAGGGTAAACAAGTGTCCAGCTGACCAGGCTCATGCAGATTAAACAAAGGCTGACTTGGCCCCACCAGCTTCCCTTTTATAGATTTGTGTAAGTAACATCCATGCCTTTTTACTCGGAATTTCTTTCCTCTTGGTGCTCCTTCCAGTGGAATTTCAGCAACATCCCAAACATCAGGAAGCACATAGTGACTTCTGCTCCATGACCTGCAGTCTTTAAGCTACCAAAGTAGTCCAGTTTTCTAACACACCTATGAGAGATGAAATGGACTATTTGCCCAGTTCAGTTTGTCACCGAAGAGAGGTTAATGTCCGGCACTTTCACAGCACTGTCATGTTGGTTACTATCTGCTGAGCACTAAAACAAATGCCATGTCCCCATCTCCAGTGACCATGAGGTTTACTCTAAAACAATAGTAAGGCTGAGATCCTGTCTGCCCAGGAAACTCACCGACTGTCCTTTGCCATCTGTGGGAACAGGCACAGAATTTATCCAGCCATTAACACAGTGACCAGAACAAGGTTTTTATGGGTTGCTCTAATTTAAAGCAGGTTTTTGCCCCTGTGTTTCTTTACAGGCCAGGGTCACTCACTGCCTGATTACCTGATGTAATCAAGTTTCGGAATCGGCGCGCCATCACAAATGTCGGTTAAGCACTTAGCTGCTCTTATTTCTCCAAAACATAAGTGCAGGAGAATGATGTAAAAGTTCAGTTTACATTAGTGAGCCATACAGTCTGCTTCTTGGTCATCTCATTCTTGATCTTATCATTATTCACATTTCTCCTCCCCTCCTTCCCTCCCTCCGGGATAAACCGCCCCCACCGTAAGTATACAAACAAACCCAAGTGATCCCTCTGGCATGGCACACCCATTGTGCATTTCTGCTGCCTTTTTTGAAACCTCTGAATGCCACGATAATAAATGTAGCATTCCCGGCAGGGTGAATGAGAAGCATTCACTCTAACAGACAGACAATAACAGAGGAAGAAAATAAAGTGAGCTAAGTTCTCTTCTCCTCCAGCCCTCTGCTTTATGGTTTGCCTCAGGTTTTTTGAGTCTTTGCAAATCAAAATAAAAATGTGAACTGTAACCATATAGTTGCTTGGTAATTTATATCTCAGAAGCCTAACTCTGGCATACCTGACACTCACTTGGAGCTCACAGCACTGAGATCCTTGCCAGAGGAAATACCAGTAATCGCTCAGCGCACAGCCCAGATATTCCAACTGACACTCTCCTTGGCTGCAAAACACTCCATAACGCAACTCGCTGAAGCACACCACAGCAGTAAAGCACAAGGTCTGACCTAACAGCAAAATAAAATGCTTCAGCACGCTTCAGTCTGAGGAGTTTGCACTGTAATACCAGAACCAAAATTCACTGCCCCTTTCTTTTCCACTCATGAGCACACCCAGTCCCACTGCAGGCATAGCACTGAAGTAGCATGACACAGAAAGAAAAAGCTGGAGAAATACTTAAGAGGTGACATCGATACATTATGCAAATGAAACCACTAATTACCATTATTAAGGTCCCTTACAAATCCTAGAATATGCTTATGTAATATTCCTTCTCACCTGCCAGTCTTCTGTCTCTCGTGTTTTTCCAGATAACATCCAAGGCTCTAGCAGTGGAGTCCCTGATATGATCACTAAATGATCTTCTCAGAGGGGCTTTCACTGGGTGATGCATAATGCAGATCGATCACACATCCAGAGTCAAACGGCTTTAGCCTAGCCCCCGGAAAAAGGGCATTCTCTGCCCGGGGATCTGTCTGAATTTCCCTTTGCCAGCCAGGCAGGTTGTTACTTTATATAATTTGTCGTCAGCCTTGTGGAGCTTTTCCTTGAAGAGTCAGGCATTGCAGTTCTCACTGCGGATGCAGGAAAGCTCAGACTGCAGCCAGCCTACTGGAAAGCTGCCAAAATCTTACATCTGGAACAGTTTACAAATGAGCTAACGATACAGTCATTTAGATTTGGGGCTTTATTTGTGGATATCTATAGGATTCTAGCTTCCTGTTTAATCAAATAACTTACCGGGCACATACTTGCATGCTCATTTATTAGGATAATATTTCCCTGATTAAACTGATATTTCAGGTAATCTTTCATGTTTTGACATGAAAAAAGTAAGAAATAGAAAAGAGATAAAATAATTTTTACTATCTGTGGTTCAGGTATATTATTTTGTTACTGTGTTTTTCTTGTATATCACCCTGTCTGTGGCACAGAATAGGGCCCGATTCTGAGTTCCCTGTATGTAGTGCTTTATGCTAATGCAGTAATGAAGGATTGGAAATACAAAAATGAAAAGAAAAGGGCAGAGAAGAAAAAAGGAGAGGGAACTAGCCTCCACATCTTTGCTGAACAGAAAGATAAGTTCCCATATGTAAAAAGTTTATGCATGTAACTGAGATTAATAGCCACAGTAAATGAAGCCATTTGACCTTCCTTATTCTGACCTTTTTAATGGATTACTGTGCCCTGTGGCTTCCCTGAGAGAGGGAGGAAGGAATAAAGGGGTAGTTGATACTCTTTCCCTTCTTAACGTTATGTATGGGAATATCCAAAGAGCTGAGAGATCCCAGCCTAAAAATCTCATCCCCTTTGTTATCAGGGAAAGCAAGAACTTTTGAATAAAGTTGTTTTCATGTTAATTCAAAGTGGAGTCCTTCATTTTTGCAACAACTACAGCTGTTAAAGTCAGATACCATTATTTCCTTGAGAAGTATTAAGTTATCATTAAAAATTATTAACTTCTCACAAGGTTGGCATGCACAGATCACATTACAGAATCACAAACTTCAGCCTGTGGATTTACATCCCCTTTGCATTCTCTCCTAAGAATGAAACAGTTTTTCTTTTAATTCTATACTAGATAATTTATTTCACACTTTCTTATTTGATGTAACTTCTTTTTTCCCCAGTGCCTACTCAGTTTCCTTCATTTTTCTCTAGTCCTCATTTCCCCTGAGACAAACCGTGATCTCAGCATGTCAAGAAGAAATTTATAGGATTTTCAATAATGTAACTGAGGGAAGAATTTGCTCACCATGTCTTTAAAACAGATCAGAACTTCTTCCCATCTTGGCCTTGTCTTTTATCTTTATAGAACACTAGTGTCCAGTGTACATCTTTGAACAAAATGCACAACAGCACTGGATCCCTGGAGTTTGCAATTGCCTCCCCCATTACGCCCCTCCTACTTTTTGAGGCTGGATGGAGAAGGAAGCAGCCAACTTTCTCTAGAAATTCAATATGATTACATACTCTTGAAATGCAATCTATTATTGTCATTATCATTATTATTCTGGCAAAGCCACCTTGTAGAGCAAGTGACAATGCTGACATAGACAAATGCTGACATGATGACCAGAGTGTAATCTATCTGCTTAGAAACCTAGAAAACACGCACATCCTGTTCAGGTGACATTTGCTGTTGTTTCTATTAGTGACCAGCTCAGCAAAGCACTGGTTTGTTTTTAAATTAGAATGCAGAAACCAATATATAAATCTGGAGCTGAATGCATATACTTCTGTATTTGAGTTGAGAACCACTGTCAGAGGAGAACAGAAGGCAGCGAGGGACAAGGCAGTCTCAGAAGATTTTTAACTACCTGTGGCTATGTCTACATGACCAAGAACATGGCCCAGAAAGAGTGGGTTTATACTGCAAAATCACAGCTAAAACATCAATAAAGACACACCCATTGTTATTCATTTTAGCAGCTAAACTAACTTTTTAAAATTAAAAAGAGCAATATATATATTGCTAATCAGGGTTTAATTCCTTGAGGATTGTTGTGGGTTCTGTTACATGTATAGACAGGTCACAGATCAAAATATTTAAAACAATCCATGCAACCAGTTCAATGAAATGGGCTGGAAAATGTCAGCATGACCCAACAAAGAGCAAAGGAGGAGTAAAAATAAACTGTAACAAATCAGAGGAAGATGGCCATGGGAATCTGTTTGTCTGATGTGTTATAACACATATAAATGGATAATCTAAACAAGATTTTGTAAAGAATTTAATTAAATGTCATAAAATTCTTAATGGACCGTGGACAGAGAACTATTTCTGTATAGATAGGTTAGAAATATGGATAGGAAATTCAAGGACATTAATTTTAGAAAAGTGTAGGCTGAGAGATCTAGTGGGGAACATAGTTAAAAGCAGACACATACAATCAAAGAAATCCGATATGCATGGCATTCACTATGGTCATAAAATGAGCTAATAGTTTGCCATGCAACATGAAAGCAGAAAATGATTTTAAAATCATGTTAAAAGAAGACATCAGAGACGAGCTGTGTTTCAGTCTCTATTCTTGCATTATTTAAATAGTCTCCCTTGAAGAACAACGCACTCAGTTTTGGTCTGGATGTCTCAATACCGAAAAGATGCTGAAAAGGCACTTTGCTGGGATACTGGCAGCAGCTTTTAGCTCTGTGCTGGGAAATAACCCGTGTGTTCAGGGAGAAAGCTGCCGAGCTGCCACAACTGTGATGCCATTATCTGATGCTTTTGTTAAAAGCCCTACACTGCATCACAGGCAAGTCCCTCCTGTGTTCCTCATGCTTAGAGGAATGCTACTGCCCAAATGATACCAGCGAAGTAGAGATATTTTCATTTTCAGCTCAAGCATACTCCCTCTCCCTTTGCAGGTATAGCTGCTTGCAGAGGAACATTTGCCTCAACCACACACCTGCAGTTACCTTCAGATTGTTTGTATGGAAAAGCTTTCTCCTTTACTCTGGTAAAGTCATACTCATGGTATGAACTGCAAGAGGATGCCACTAGTGCCAAGTACACGTGTAGAGACCTCACCTGGCAAATCTCTGATGTTGGTTGATGTAAATGTATTAGATTAAATTACAGGGGAAAACATTAAACCAAACAGTTAAACGAGAGTTCTGGGAATGACATTAAAGAAAAGTGTTTTAATGGTGAGATTTACAGACTGGCGAAGAAAATGTTTTCAAAGAAAATGACAAACCGTTTTGCTGCTGTATTAAAAAGGTACAGGAAAATCTCCTGAAAACAAATATATTCCTTTAGTTGGGAAATGACCCATGTATTCTTCTGTACATTTCATCTACAATTCAGCTACCTGTATAAAGGTACTACAGCAAAATGCACACAAAACCAACCAAAGTCCTAATCCCCCAACCAGCACCTAGGTAAAATTTATGATGCACCTCTATCTCTGGGCTTTACTTTGTCTAAAAACTTAAGGAAGACCACCTGCATGCACAGGATTTGTATCTGAATGGTACTCATGGTGAACCCAGTCCCTCTACAGTCAATATTCGAGCTATCATCCAGAAGTATTTTATTTTATTTTATTCTATTTCATATTTCCTTTTCAATGGCTGAGATTATAGAAGCCCAAATAAATAGTTATGGTCAAAAGGTAAGCTGGATGGGTCAACAAAGACATGCGCCAGACTAAAAATAATATGACAGGAATCTGAAGGAGAGGGGTCTGCTGCTGACAAGAGAGGAATGCAGCAGCCAGTGTTCAGGGAGAAAGGTGACAACACACCCTCAGGAAAGAGACGGCTGCGCACACGTGCGAAGAAGCACATGTATCCAGGGAAGAGCCTCTGCGGAATTCCAGAGGCAAATATTTATAGGGGCCAGATCCCTACCTGCCCACCCAGCCAGCCTGGAGCCAGACTGAGCCCTGCCCTCCCAGTGCTCTCCCCAGTCAAGACTGGCCCCATCACTGCTGCTCCCAACTGGCATCTTTGTGGTTGCCCAGGCCTAGTCTGCCTCTGGACTGCAGCCACCGTCTTCTACCACTTCTCCTTTCAGAAACAGTTTTAGAAATGCCTTGTTAATATAAGCTGTGCCTCTCCAATCTCCCGCTCAAGGCTGGATCTCCTTACATGTGAAGTGCCACTCATCATTCTTAAACACATCATTCTTAAAAGATGCAGAAGGCAGAGGCTAATTCCTTACAACCTTCCTGCTCCTCAGCATTTCAAGTTGAAGGAGGTAAGCAGGCCAAACAGATCTGCTTTCTGTCCTTTAGTTGTTCTGTCCATATTTTGGTCTGCAAAGGTAAAATTAAAGATCCTTTTTCCTCTTTAAGTCAAAGAGCAGACAGCATGTGTTAAACACTAGGGTGGACATGAACAGTGATCTCATTTTTAGTTCTGGCAACAAGCAGCTTCTAGGAAGTAAACAGTTATGTGAGGCCCACTCTCTTCAGGCTTGCTCAAAACGCATCAACTTCCCTTCTGAGTGTTTACAAATGGGCAAATTCTTATGTTTATCTCTGGTTCATCTGTGTGATTCTGGCCCCTTGAGTCTGGAAGGATGTATGCATCCAAAATATGCATAGTCAGTCAGAGACACATCATTTTTTAAACGCGCTGCCAGTTTGAAATATGCTATGACTTCCGTGTGGGCTGTGACAAATGGTATCACAAATTCAGACCATCTTTGCTGGGTGGTCTGTGCAGCCTGCCTGATCTGATCCATGCAACCATCTTTCGCTCTTTACAGAACCAGAAACGTAATACTGTAACTCTCCAAAGGTATCACAAAACAAAAGAGTCATTCAGAATCAAAATTTTAGGTCTAATAAAAAACGCCTGCCGGGCACATAGTATGTGTCATTGTTTTATGTCTCAGGAGAGGTCTCCAAATGCTGTCTAGGAGACCACACTGAGAAAGGAGTGAATTTTGTCTTTGACATGTGTTGCTTTCCAAAAGAAAATCTGGTACTGCAACATCTGCGGTATCTGAGAAATCTGATACATAAGAGATCTTTAGACAAGAAGCAGCCAGCAATCAGAGCAGACTATAAAGGTTTAGAGAAGTTCCTATATAGAATGCACTCGGTTGAAACAGAAGTTTCAATAGAAGCTTGACAATTCTCAACATGTTTCATTTAGTACATAGGTGCCTGTCCCCTGGACTACTTTCCAGTGCTGAGCTTTCCCCATGCCATGTTGGGGAGAAGCCCTAGGAGCAGGCTGCAGGTGGAAAGACTTTACCTTACCATTGCAGCCACTCTCTGTCATCATTATTTCCTCCCTTCCATCACGGAAGGAAGTGGAATGGGTATGTAACACTGGTATTTTTGAAGAGATGCTTTAATGGAAAAAACCTTTTCATGACAAGTTTTGCTTTCTCGTTCCAAATTGAGAATAAAAATTCAGAAGGACATTGTTTTCCTTATTTCTTGCACTAAGAGCAAAAATCAGCACAGTTTGGAATCCCAGTCCTCCAGACTTCGAAGGCAGGCAGGGTAGGGTTTAGAGTGATAAAGACTATTCTCTCTTCCTGTGTTTTGGCTTTCTACTTACATAGCACCGAGGGAGAATTTTAGGATTCTTTCTTGTGTCAAATGTCACAGTGAGGTATAGATAAAAAGAAGTGAGATTAGTCATTGAACAAAGAAAGTGTAGAACAGGTTGGGAGTCTTCCCAGCTTATAGATCGGATTTGTCTGCTGATTTGTGCATGACGCCCTCTCCTCTTCGGCCTCTTAATTTCTTTTTCTCCTTTCCTTTAAAAGTTACTCCTTGCTTCTGGGTTGGGTTTTTTTTTTCCTCCTGTACCTTCTAAAGACCATTCCATCATGCTTAGTACAGTTTGTTCCTCATCCCTGTCCCAACAACTACGCTATTCTCCATTATCTGACCGCTGGTTCTTACAGCTGGCTGCTCTCCCCACTTAGCTCCCTTGATCCTTCTGTGCTGGGATGGGCAAGGGCTTGTGAGCAGTGGGAGCACTGCTGCACTGGACAAAATTAACTGGAGCAGTTTTGCATCCTGATTTCAGCAGCAGCTGCACATAACAGAATAACAAATGTTTGGGTGGTGGTTACTGCAAAAGTGCTGACGATGGGAGTGCACAACTCAACCCTATGTTCCTGCATGTCCTACCATATTTTGCTCTCAAAAAAGTGTCCCACGAGACACATCAATGTCCTGTAGTTAACCTTTGAATGGCCTAGGAGCTGCCAAGGACAATCATCCCTTCTCTAGGTGATGGCCATTGCCTCTGTGAACACTGGTTTTGTAAGCCATGCAGGATTTATATCCTCATGCAGTGGCCCAGACCTGTATTTTTGAACAAGAGATGTGTTTAGTATTCAGAAGATGCACAAAATTCACCTTCACTAGAAGCAGTCCATGATACAGACCATGACTGTTGTTGCTTGCATGGACTTATCAATGTATAACCATTGTTTCACTGAAAGAGGTCTTAATTGAGAAGATTTTGTCAAAATATCTAATTTAATTACCTTTTGGTGTGATCAATACCTACTAATAGGTTTATGTAAACTGAGTAGTCTTCTGTTGCACATTTTTGAGTTTCAAATGAAATATGATCCCAAATAAATGCTATCAATATTTAGTAAACTTCACAGTGTGATTATGGCTCTGCTTTGCAAAAAGCCCCATAACTTAATTGGAGCTCTGTGCACTTCAAAGGGAAAGTTTATCTGGCTGTTTCTGAACTGCTGTCTCACTATCACTGTGTGCTCAAAAAAAAATTAAAATAAATCAAAACAAGAAAGCAGAAAACATTTCTAATCACAGCCATGAGTACAAAATACTGATTGAATAATATGAAACAAGATACACCTCCAGTTTCAGTTTTACATTGTTCCTATTAAGCGATTTTTTTAAAATGCAATGGGTTATAAACTATTCTTAGGCTATCAGGAAATCCAAGCTTTCCCTTGCTGCCAACTGTTTTCTAAAATACTGCATATTAATTAGAAAAAACCCAAGACATTTAGTGAACAGTGGTGCCACCGTTTAAAATTGAGAGAGGAAGCGTTAAAACTTCATTCTCTTTAGCCATATGTGAGGCACCTGCCTAAAGAACATTATGGAGGTATTAATCTATACGGGTGTCCAAACACTTCCAAATACCTATTGTAAAGTGTAGAACTTTCTCAGTTATACTTCTTTCATACAGAATAGTTGAGAGTCAATAGGCTGTGAACCAGGATTGTTTTCAGCATTAGCCATCTGTTACGCTTTACCACAGTAAAATATTATTAAACAGCATTATTTCTTATTCCTTCACAGTGACCCGACTTGCAAATGACCCATACTAAGATATTTTTTTTGTCAGCTGAGTCGTACTTTACAGCTCGAGTGGTGCTATCTGTGGGGTTAGAGCAGGGTGAAGAAAGTTTCAGAATGAGTTACATGGTCTAAGGTACTTCTTTCTTTCCAAAGAAAATGCAGATGTGGCTTTCAGTGAAACTGCAATAATAGCAAACTGCAGATACCACCAAAAATTAAGAACCCAAACAGCCCAACACTACCCAAACAAACCACCCCCTATTCAAATTCTGTCTCTTTAATCTTCTTTCATAATTAGCAATTTTCCTTCCCTGTCTTCTGTTTGTTCTCTCTTGCATTCTCACTTTCCATCTCCCCTGTTCGTGTCTACCATGTCATACTAAAATGGCCAGTTCCTTGGATTAAAGGTCTTCCTCTTCAAAATCCCGTTCACAAAATGGCAAATTATAAATATGTTAAAACAACACAGTTTTTGAGGTTGTCTGCAATGACCAATATGAACACTGATTGAGAATAAAACTAATTTTCTTGTAAAACATGAATTTAAAATAATCTAGCAGTGGCTGGCTGTGTACATCACAGTGAGCAGAATGGGAGTATGGGGAGCGTTCTGTGAGCTGGACCCAGCTAAGTCAGGGGCTGAGCAGGCAGATAATTCAGTGTACAGACGGAGATCACTCTCAACAGTGAGATCAAAGAGCAGCAAGAAATTTTAAACTGAAGAAAAAGCCCCAGTGCTTGCAGGGTAAGATGGGAAAAAGCTCATTCCTGAGAAGATTTAGAGAGGTTTAGGCTCACATAAGTTGTCTTCATTAGTACTGTCCTACGTAATGTCTGTTTTATTAAGTGATGTAAAGAGGCTGAGCGGTTCTCCTGCTTTCTTAGCCCTGCTGCTGCCTTTGCAGCACTGTGAAACACAATCTCTACGGAGGATTTGTCATACTGAAGAGAATCAGAATGCAACCCTCCTTGAACTGCTGATTTGTGGCTTCAGTGGCAGAGAAAACAGGAGAAAATTTGGAATTTTTGTATGTCATAAGGAATGGATCCAAATAAGTAGGACCAAAACTGAATCTAAACCTTTGGATAGGTACTGTAACAGACCCTCAGCAGATTTCAAGATTTCACTAATTAAAACACTGCTGGACAGTCTGTGAATAGTAATGTGTCCTTGCTCCATTTTTGTGCAAATGCTTATTTGCATAGCTAGATTGGAGATTTATTTTTAACACCACTTAACTTCCTCAAACTCCTGGTTTCAGTTTCTGGTATCTGACATGCTTTAACCATCCTGAAGTTCTGTGACATAACTTCTTTGAGGTGCTTTGTCCCAGTGTTAATTTTAAATCCTGCTCTTCGGAGAAAATGATTGAAAACATATGTTATTTTCCTGATGTTGAAGATGCTAACAAGTTTTCCTTAAATACTTGGTTATGATTTGGTAGGGGAATTTTCTCTTTTATCGTTAAATTCCTTTTTCCATCTTTCTAAAGGTCCATTTGTTGTAGCCACTGATAAGTCTCTGAGAAACTATTTCATAGCTGTTCATCTCACTGGATGTTTGTGGCCAGCAGCCCAGAAGATATTTTCTCACCTGGGCCATGTCCAGCCCTGGAAGTTTTTACAAACACAGCTCAGGGCTGCTGCCTCCCTTGAAGTAGGATATGTGAACAAGAGAATCCATCTCAGGTGGGCTTTTACTGACCACACTGCCTCATCTCACAAAAGGGTGGAAGATGGTCGGTCCCTCATCAAATGTAACAAGGGATGAGAAAATTGTGCTGGTGTTGGGAACAGATTTGAATGCAGAGCTTTGTGAAGCAGAGGTAGGAACATGCGTTATCTGTAATCTACTGTAGTTTTAATTGCGCACCTCAATTCAGCAAACAGTAGTCAGTTATTACATAGCTCATGAGAACTTATATCCTTCTCTTAATGAATGGAATAAACATTGGACTGGCATAAACGTAATTTTAAATAATTGTTGTCTTCACATTGAACAGATGATTTTTTTTCCAGATCATTGCCTACAACTATGTTACTTTTTTTTTAAAATAAAAGACCCTATGATACTTCATTAAGTGTTGCATGCTATTTTGTAGGATGTCTTTCTAACGGAGTTCATTATTTCAACTGAAGTCCTGCAGTTACTGCTGATTACAAATTCTAATCTTTCAGAGAGAAATAATCTAACATTTCACTTCACCTTTTGTAAGCTTAATGCATCACAGATGCAAGTTAAAGATTTAAGGGGGGTGTCAAACATAATTATCTTGAAGATTAAAGCAGTCATCAACTGAAAGATACTTAGTTATCCATAACAAAACCTTTGTGAATAATTAACATGCACAGGTTTAACACACAGGAAATCTAAAACTCCAGTTTTACTAAATTACTAATCGATATTAATATTTCATATTTACTCTGTGAAGTTAGCAACATTATTAAATGAGCCTTTAATGAGGCACTGGTTTGATATTCTAGGAATTGGATTTCTTCATATCTTTACTTAATTTAATTCACAGCTAATCAGCCAAAATTGCTTCTGCATGCATTTTGCTGTTCCTGCTGGTGTCTGATTTTAGACATGGTGTATCTGCCCTCAAACGTCACCACAGTGAGTGGAAAGTCTTCACTTCGAGTCAGGTATTGACACTGGTATTGAGGGCTGGATGGGGAAGAACCATAAGCATGGTTTTGGGACTAGGAGGCTGATCAGATACAGCAGTACTTACCCTAAATTTTAGGTTTGAGACTAACTTCTGTCTGGCAAGTCCCCCTAATATATTTTATGAAAACATTTCATTACTGTATGCTCAGCAAACTTCACACTTCATAGACTCAAGAGAACAGCGAAAATACAAAACTTGAGTTTGTAAGGCTGAAACCACAATCTGTGTTTTGCTGTGGTTCTATAATGGATTTACTATTATTGTGAAAGATAAGAGATATAGTGGAAGCCCGACATCAATTGAAGGTGTCCCTGCTCATTGCAGGGGAGTTAAGACTAGATGACATTTAAAGGTCCCCTCCAATGCGAACTATTATAGGATTCTATGAACTGGTTCTGAAATGAAGAGTATCTGCTCTGGGAAAAAAAGGAATATCTACACTAGCAGCAGCAAGGCATACATGGAAAAACTACTTACAAATCTTGATGTACAATAGAAGAAAGATAAGTACAGATTTGTCTCCACGTACTTTATAACAGAAGCACGGTAAAAGTGCATGTAAATTCTTCATTACTATTCCTGAAGTTTTAACCATATTTTATATATATATAGTTAATATTGCACGCCCATATAATAGAAAAAAACCTACTATTATTCTCAGTATTTGCATGAAGAACAGCTGTATATGCTCTATTTGGTACAAATTAATCCCTACTTGAATGCAGCATGTAGTTTTAGCCTCTCTAGTATCCAAAAGATGTCAACAACTTTTGAAGGAATTTAGATAATAGCAACACAAATGATTAAGGGGGCAGAGAGTTTGATTTATGAGGAAAGATTAAAATATGTTCTACTTAGCCAAATGACGGCTAATAATGCAAGAGTAGAGTAATGACAACATTCTACAAGTATTTAAAGCCTAAGCACACCAAGAAAAGTGTGGAAGTATTTAAGGTGGTACAAGGTTTCAAAACACTGACCTGATATTGAAAAGTGTTTTGTTTGTGTGTTTTTCCTCCAAACTAGGACTAATTAAGTAACTGTGGAGTTTACATAAGGACAAATAAAATATGTGAGTACAAAACTCAAGGAGAAAAAAGTGCAGATGTAAAACAGAGGGAGGCATATATCAGCCATCGTGCAAGTCCTCAATATAGTATACATTTAAACATTGAAGTTAGAAAAATCAAATTTGTGATAGCAGTATGACAAATTGGCACAATATAGTATTACACTAGAGGAAGCAGACATCAATATTGTAGTTCAGATCCTCTTCAGAAATATCCAACCTTGAAAGTACATTTGTTCTGCTCAGACATGACATATGGTCAAATCAAAACTTCAGTCTCATAACTGAAAGGTCATCTTCTGATAGGCAAACTATAGGATTTTGTATCCCTTTCAGTCCAGTCTTAGATGCAGAAGTACTTCAGAAAAGGCTAAGATGAAGGAAGTATCAGGAGAGAAGAGATGGGAGGGGTTGGAAGAAGTGTCAAATACACATGCACACTAATGAGCGCCCTCAGTGCTAAAACCAATAGTCCTCTACCAAGAGGTTACAGCCTGTGAACCTCATTCTTCCAGGCAGGTAGATATTTCTATCATAGAACATCTAACTTGATATCAGAGCTCTTGTCAAGATGCCTGTGACTGTCACAACTGACAGTCCATTCTCAGCACAGAGGAGAGAGCTGGAAGGGCCTCCATCAAGCCTCCATCAGGACACACTGTCAAAATATCTCTTTTCCAAACTCAAGCCAGTGTGGTGCACACATACAAAAAAATGTTAATAATCTGTAAGCTCTAGAAAAAACAGCTTGTCAGGTTTGCATTTCCTGTACTTTTCATCAATTATTTTCTGATTATTAATATTCAGTGGGAGCAAGAGTCAAAATCCCTTACAAATGCTGCAAATTCCCCTTTAAATTAATGCCTCCAAGGCCCCCTTGTCTATGGTTCAGTTCTCACCTTGATTTAAAAACTGGACAATATGTGGGGGTTTAGGACAATGAAACAACCAAGATACAGCAGACAAATGATGCTCAAACATTAACATTGGACTTTTACCTCATCATTTTATATTGACAAGTGCAGGTATAATTTCCCTTTCCTCCTATGTGCCTTATATGGGAAGAATTCAAGTGAATTCCCCAAGAAGACAGAGGAACTAGACACCCTCTGTAAATGTTTTGTTAAAAGAATTAATCTATAAGGCTATACCTCACTGTCAATATAACTTACTTGCTCTTAAATAAGGGCAGCAGACAGTCCAAACGTTTCATGTATGATCACACACATTATTTAAGCAATGCGAAGTGCAGAATGTTCACACATGTGCATCTATATACGCACTCATATTTCTGTCCATCCCAAGGATCTAATGTCACTTATCAGTCATTATTCCAACAAACAGCACAAACAGCTCTACTAAGCCTTGGTACTTGCATACTCAAAGTGCTTACAGGCTAAACACAGGTATCATTGCTTGTTGTACATAACAAACCAAAGAAAGAAAATGAAACAGCAGACACCCATTGGATGCTTTTTCATGGCCTAAATCAGCTCTGCTGTGTTTACTCATATTGGCAGTTTTCTGAAGGCACTACAGCATAATGAATATGTCTTTGGGTGACATTTGAAGGAAAATCAGGAGATTTTTTTCATGTCAGTGATGCTGTTAATGCTTTATGTGTAAGGAACCAAATGAAAGAGAAAAATTGAGGTTCTTTAGAAGAAGATATGGAAGGATGTCATTTTTAGAAGGATGCTGATAAATTTTGGTTTTTTCAATCCAAACATACTAACCTTTAGTCGAGGACTAGGAAAGATTATATATGTAAACCAAAATAAAACACTTCTTTAAGTTCAATGAAGACTTCCATCGTAAGTTATAAGATAAAATGTGTTTTTGTATGACAAGCAGTACACTCTTTTACTTTTGTACTTTCCTTAAAAGACTGATTCTAGACTGCTTGTTTCAAATTTGGAGTTGATAGTGGAATAAGCAGCTATCAGTGTACTGGTAACAAATTTGAGCTTGGCTAACTGGTCATAAAAGTCATAAATAACACAAACATATATTTCAAAAGGTCAAAACTAAAATCTATACTGTATATGAAAATGCATAAGAAAAATCAAAGGGACCATTAAACCAGGTTTTAATGTAAATGCTTCAGTATTAAACAAGCTTTGACCCTACAAAATCATGACAGCTCTAAGTTTCAATTAATATGAATAGATTCAGTTTCCTAATTAACCTAATTTCAACCAGAATAACCTAGTTATATTATATTGAAAACCTCCTTCCCTATGTAAAAACTGTAAGATTTCAGCATCTAGACAATCAGATTACTAAAAAAATAAAGCTGGAAGCAAGGATTAAGAATGAAGCAGAATTTTCAAGACACCTTAAAAAAAGCTTTAAGACTCTTGACAGATACTGAAAATTAATTTAGATGAAGGATATATTAGTTAGATCCTGAGTTTTGGGCTTGAAAGTTTAAAGATCTTTTAATAGTCTTCATCTAGGAAATTCTGCCTTTTTTAAAGGTTACCATGCCTTGGAGGTGAGAAGACTATAGAGAAAATGTTTTCACTATAATTTCAAATTAAGATATTTATATTCATCTTACACATCCATGAACATGCCCTTGCTACAATTTTTTCAGCAAAGTACTACTGATCATCAACCAAAACATGGTCTATATAGAAGACTCATGCCAATGTATCAAATAGTAAACATAGATCTCACCAAAATCCTCTATATATTTTCATTTTCAATAGTTACATTTTTTTTCTAAGAAGCAATACAAAGTTGTGGTGAGTTGACTCTGGCTGGAGGCCAGGTGCCCTCCAAAGCTGGTCTATCACCCCCCTCCTCTGCTGGACAGGGGACAGAAGTTATAATGAAAGGGTCATGGGTCGAGTTAAGGACAGGGTGAGATCATTCACCGGTTACTGTCATGGGCCAAACAGACTCAGAAAAACCCAAAACAAACTGTTAACCAATGAAAACAGAGTAGAATAATGAGAAATAAAACCAAATCTTAAACACCTTCCCCCCCACCCCCACCCCTCCTTTCTTTCTGGGCTCAATTTCACTCCTAATTTCTGTACCTCCTTCCCCTGAGCAACACGGCAGCTGGGAATGGAGGTTGGGGTCAGTTCATCACATGTTCTCTCTGCCACTTCCTCCTTGGGGGTGGACTCCACACACTCTTCCCCTGCTCCATGGTGGGGTCCCTTCCATGGGTTGCAGTCCCTCAAGACCAGACTTCTCCATCACGGGTCCCCCCCAGGGTCGCAAGTCCTGTCAGTAAACCTGCTCCAGCCTGGGCTCCTCCCTCCATGGACTGAAGGTCCTCCCAGGAGCTTGTTCCAGCACAGGCTTCCCACAGGCTCACAGCCTTCTTCAGGTTTCTCTACCTGCTGTAGCACTGGGTCATCCAGAGGTTGCAGGTGGATACCTGTTCCATCATCATACCCTTCATGGGCTGCAGGGGGAAAACCTGCTTCACTGTGGTCTTCTCCAGGGGCTGCGGGGGAATTTCTCCTCCAGCACCTGGAGGACCTTCTCTCCCCCTTCTTCACTGACCTTGGTGTCTGCAAAGTTTCTTACATCTTTTCACTCCTCTCTCTGGCAGCAAAATGCTGCAGCTTGTGGTTTTTTTTTTTCCTTCTTTAGTATGCTATCACAGAGGTGCTATTACCATCACTGATTACCTTGGCCAGGTGTGGGTCTGCCTTGGAGATGGCTGATATTGGCTCTGTCAGACTTGGGGGAAGCTTCTAGCAGCTTCTCACAGAAACTACCCTGCAGCAACTTCCCCCTCCCCGCCCCAACCTCACCATGCAAGCCCAAAACAAAAGGAAATGCAAATAAATACCAAATGAAATCTTCTCTGTTTTACCAAGGAAGTCTAGGTTATCTCCTAGCTTTCTGAATATTATAATTAGAGTCATTCCACAAACGCTCTTCTCACTTGTTGACTTGTTAACTTCATGCTTGTGGCAAAACTTCATGTTCTGGAGAAGATTAAATATTTCAACACCATTTTAGGGAAAAATGGACTTTTTCCTATTGTGATTTTCACATTGTTGTGCATGTGTGTAACACAGAGAGGATCATGCAAACATTTGCAATTAATATGTTTAATCTCTCAATAACAATTATGCCATGAAAGGAGGTCTCTTAGAAAAGTAATGGGAGACTGGCTGCTAACTCCTGACATCTACCAAGCAAGTAAGCTCAAGAAAAATTTAGATAAGCACGAGGCTGAAGCTTGAAACAAAGAACTAAGCTTTGTGTGGTTTTCAGTAAAAAGGCTGCTCTCAGAGAATGGTGTGTAGGAGGGCAGCTGGAATCACGTACATTCACGAAACCCGTTGCGTTAGCAGCAAGCACGTGCTGGCCTTAGGTCCACGCCACTCCTCCTTGCCTGAGAACCAATGTGCTGGATTCCTTTTGAGTAAAAAATTGCTGACTTGTTCTGAAACGGCGCCTGGTGTTCCTGTAAACACACACTGCTATCACAGACCCAGCAGAGCACTCTCTGCGTGGAGGTTACATGATCTTTATACTCCTGGCAGGAAATAAAAGATGTTAACGGTGAGGACATCTGTTAAGAACAGTAGCTGTGAGGAAGAAGAGGAAGGACTAGGGCATGGTTATATATGAACGGTGTAAATACATGCTTTGCACTGTGAAGGTGTGACATACTTTTGGAAATGTTAAAGGATCCACAGAAAATCCAGTCCAGCAGGAACAGATTGGAGGACTAATGCAATGGACACTGTATGAGTTGGGAGAGTCCCAAAAGGCAGCAGAACTGGGGCAAGTCATGTGTCTTGTACCAGGGGGGTCCTTTGTAGCTCATATAGGTAGCACATGGCCATGCCAGCACAGCAAACACAAGGGTAGAAGGGGGGATGTTTATTCTGTTAATGGACAGTCTGTACCAGTCCAAATCTCTTAAGAGAGACCATAGTTACTATCAAATACCAGAGACTCTTGTAATAGCTTGTGAAAGACTATGTGGCCGCTTCAAGTCCTAAATTCTAGGTCAGTCAGAATTGCATCTTAAATTCATTTTCTATGTCAAATTCTCTATGTCTGTCTGCACCTAGTGCAGCCTCTTTAAAGCATTTATTTCCTGAGACACTAGCAGCACAGAGGAAATACCTCATTTCTTTCTTCATAGTTTTTTGTCTGTGTCCCTTATTGCACCAGACCGCTCTCTCATTCAGTACTGGGGCAGCTGTTTAAGCAGCTTGCCGGAAGCCACCTCTCTAAAGCAGCATAGGTTAAAAAAAAGACAACGTGAATCATTTCAGTGATCCAGTTTACAGCAAATGCTTGAATTCCTGAACTTAGAAGCCACTGAAATATGGTCAGGGAAGCAACACTGTGACTCACCTTCAACACAAAGGTCTCTCAGGCAATTACAACTTTCAATTTGTCTGTCCAAAGGTGAATCACAAGCTGGGCCACAGAATACTTGAAGAAGGATATACATTTTGCAAGCATAGCAGGTTCATGCATAACAAAAACAAAGAATTATTGTCTGAACCATAAACCAGGCTATAAATCATGTTTAAAAATTGACAGCATGCATTTGAACAGAAATCCACAACTAAAGAATTGGTACAACTTTTAGGGATCCACATCCCTCTCTCAACATTTCAGGTAGGTAAGATTTCATACAGGTTGGTGAACATACTACAGCTGCCTCTGTAATGCCAAGAGATGAAAAATGAAGTATCGACACAGTTAGAATGGGATGAAAGTATTCAATTCCCATCAAAGGTCTGCTTTGGCCTGCAATTGGGTAGCTTTTCCTTATGAAGTATAATTAATCATGCTCACCTGGTTACATGTTGAAGGAACCCTTAAAAAAAGCAATGAAAAAAGTAAATACCTTAAAATCATACAGGAAAGGAAGACTGCCATATTGAGCTAAGACATACACTTTACAAGAAACAGTATACTGTATTGACTGGTATACACGCTAACAGATGAATGAGTACATGGCTTGTGAGACTTTATAGGTGCTACTGAATAAGGAAGTTTCATTCTAGGCTCTGGTTCAGACTGTAACTTTGCTTTTTAGTCAGTTCTTGTGGCATAGGTTGTTCATGATAAATAGCACTGGGGGAATTAGGTTTTGTGAGGAAAAGACTTGAAGGAATGGAAACTTATCAAAGAACTCAGAAGGAAATGTACTGTTGAATAGGTGTCAAGAAAGCTTTAGTGGACGACAGTAGGGATGGACTTAGTTTGACAGTTTATCATAGACTGAGTCATTGCTTTCTGTTGATTGTGCTAGTGATAGGAAAGTGATCTGGAAAATGATCTGGAAACACTCCCCCCTTCAAGTGACACAACACAAACTACAGTAAGATTGTAAGCTATTCATGATCATCAGACATAAGACAGAATTATATATGACAAAAGCGAGGAAACTGATGCAAGAAAAAGAACAGTAGATTTGATGGGTTTGTGTTTTCCATATAATCAAGGAAAAAAAAGAACATTATTAAAAAATACCCCACATACTATGCAAAACTGTTTGGGTTACTTCAAAACTTTAGATGCCTTAGAAGAATTGAGCTTGTGCTTAGAATGAATTCATGGGCTCACATTCAGGGCTCTGGCAAACTAGCTGGGGTCAGTTCTGCACCTGAAGGCCTGAAGCTATACAGGTCTTCATTGGGAAAGCCTGGGTAAGACACTCAGGATATGTTTGGGGTAGGGCAGTGAAGGCAGGAAGGCTTGGATAGAAGCAGAGTTGGAGGGCATGCTGTGGTAGAATCTAGCTCAACTTTCATAAACACTGCTGAAACTGGGAATGTACTACCTATTTTTAATAGAACTCATATGAGTCTTAAATCCAGAAAGTTCCATAATGTTGAATAAAAAATAGAAAGGTGCATAGGAAACCTAACTAAGTCTCATTAAAAAGGAATCAGTGACCTATAGGTTTGGCACATTTCTTCATGAATTTATGCTGCTCTCAATGTGAAGCACTTGAAGTCTAAGCTACAGAGCAGTGTGTGGCCTCGCAAGGTTAGATGTGAAGCAATTTACTGAGGCCAGTTTGCAAGTTAGGCAGTGTTTCTCTCAAGAGATTCAGAGCAGGCAATGAAGGAAAGAAAAAACAGATATTGCACCTTAAAAATCAGTTAACTATATTTAGGTATTACAGATATGATTGTAGCTCAGGCATAATGGTATATATATTTTATAGCATCACTGGAGAGCAGAATTAAGGCTCTTTGTTTTGCTTACCTTAATCTACTTGATGCTTATTAGAAATAACACTTCATTTAAATTTTGGCAGCTTGTAAAATTTGGTTGGATAACTGCTCCTCTGAAATGTTTTTTATTGAAGGCCACTTGAAACATGAAGGCCACTAACACTTCATTAATGAAATTACAGCACACCTAAATTCTTGCTGTGATTTATAACTGTTCCTTTCTCCAATAATTAAAAAGATTCAGTAGGAAACAGCAATAGTTAACAGATCAGGTTGTTTAGCACAATAACCTCATTTCTTGCTGCCAGCTGCACAATTCCTTACAATGCTGAAAACTTAAAATGCTTTGAAAATTGTGAGGGAGGGGTATGTGAAAAAAGGAAGATATCCTAATTCTATGATAAAAGTGTCCTCCAACATTTGAGCTATTTACAGCAAAACTAGAGTGGTCAGAGGATGGCATGCTTTTCTTATTTCTTTAAGGGCTATTTTATTAATGGATGAGTGTCTATTTGCTGCAGTCTTGAGGAAAGCAGCATACCTTTGAGTTCACTTGGATGAACCAATGAAATCTGCTGCTCCTTATCAGCAAGATCAGCTGTTCAAAGGTCCATTGGAATAAAAGCAAATCACGACTCCTGCTGTGTAAGGAGTAATCATTTGTGGCAAGGCAAAGCGTGTTCACTACTGACAGGGTTGGGATGTTAAACAGGACTGTTTTTCTCCAAAATTAATATGGAGCTTCTTTATTCTGCATCACACAGATGTGAGGTTTTGTGTGGTTTCATCAATTAGGTTGCTGACAGAGGAAGCACTGAAGCAGATAATAATTTGGTATTCAGGCTATAATTATGGCTACAGTGACTTTCACTTACCCTTACTAATAACTCAGCAGGCTGTCCAAAATACAAGTGGTATTGATACCTGAGCAGCAACTGCTAAGCATGTCTTGGCATAACAGCCCATTCCAAAGGCTTGTCCCAAAGGAGGGGGAGCGCTGGGGCAGCAACTTCTGGTACAAAGAGCTGCTCTCCAGGGAGCACTCATCACTGCCTGCCAGGGTACTGTCCACCACACCTCTTCACTACATTTATGCCAGGGCTTACTTGGCCTTGCAATTTAAACAAGCATAAAGGTAGCTGAAGTCATTTGCATCCCACTCTCCAGGTGGGAGAACAGGGCAGCAGGACAGGTAATTTTCTGGCTCACTGATTTTTCTTTTTTTCCCCTCATGAACTAATTACTGTTGGATGATAGCTAAAAAATTAAAAGGCAAAAGTCCAAAATCACCAGGCCCATTTGTCTGTAACCAAAAGAATCTTCTTTTCATGAAATGCTCAAATATAAGATGTTGAAGATAGAGCAAAAGCAGAGAGAAGAGTTAGGTGAAAGCAGTTATTCAATCCTAATGATAGAATCTCTCTGGGGCATATTTTCCATGCACTACAGGAGGTACTGCCCTTCCCAAACCTTATCTGGGAAGCAGGAGGCTAAAGGTGTTTCTACCAAGTAAGTGGTTTGATCATGAATTCATATTTGAATCCTCTAAGCAAGGACTAGACCCAAAGAAATTAGTGGTAGGCAAAAGATGCCAAAATGAATGTCTAATTGATCATCTCAGTAGGTGGAAGGGTGCACGTCCTACTGTTGCTGGTTTCAAACAGTCCCTCATCCATGCTATCTCCCAAGGTGTTCACAGGTCTTGTCTAGAAAAGTGCCAGATGGCATGGGTCAAAACTACAGCAGGGAGCATAAGAAGTAAACCAGAGGAATAACTGCACATCAGCACCTGAGCCCATATCCTGTCTAGTTCCTTGTGTAGATCTGCTGTGATTGAGTCCTTGTATGAGGGGCTCTCCTGTCCTCAGTGACTGGCTGCTGAATGGGTGTACTGCAAGTTTGATCATCGTTTAACCCTCTGACAGTGCAGATGAAATAAACACACATGACTCAGCCCAGAGCTCTTTTAAGAGTGGAAGTCACTAGTTTTGGGAAGTGCTTTGCGGTACTTTGGTTTTGTCATCATTGGATTTCTAAATCCATCTCCTGGATTTCTAAATGAGGAGGGAAAGAGGACTTGGAAGGAATTGTACAGCACTATATAAGAAACAACTATAAAGGAATATAAAAGTCAACACTTCTGGTTGTCTGCACTGTATTGGTTTAGCTGTTAAAACGCAGACTTTAAGCAGTGCTGCTATTGCATGGTACGAAGCAGACAGGGAGTTCTAGTGCTGCAGTGTGTCTCAGCAAGTAGTGCTGTGCTTGCTAAAGGCAGCTGGAAGTCTACAATAACAACACATTTACTTGTCTGTTATCTTGAACAACTACAATTTTCCATCCCAATTCAGTCTATTAAAACAACTGTCCATACACCAAAATATCAGAAAGATGCTGATTTGGCATTTTTTTATGTTGCTTTATTTTTAAGGGTTTATTTTGTTCTGTTTAGGAAAAAAGGTAAGGAAGCTTAACTAACAGATCTCAGGAAATGAAATGATCACTACATCTTTAGTTGAACTGGAATGCACTTAAGAAAATGAGACAGTTTAAGTTAGAGTCATGGGAACTGGTGAACAAAAGACCAAAAAACATGAAACCCCAACACAGATGTAGCAAAGATTTTCCAGATGTGGAATTCTTCCTATGGATCAGTAGAGTTAGCTTAACGTACTTAAGCTATAATGATTATTTTGGGGTGTGGGGTAATAGTATGGCTCTATGGCTCATTTCTTATCTCTCAGTCTTTTAATATAACTAAATGCAATTTACTTTGCTGAAGATTTTTATCTATATTTTCTTTATGAAGAGATGTCTGTTTCTTATTCATCTTAGTTTGTCTAATGTGGCATACATTGCCTTTCTGGGAATGCCTTTGAGATGTAGTGCAAAGGTTAATATATGTAGCAACTTCTTAGGCTGAAATCATTCTTGGTTAATTTTTCAATATCTAGTTCCTCATTTAAAAACAAAAAAAGTTTTGATTAGAACTGTAACATACATATCTCTATATCTTTTCAGGTTTTAATATGGTCTTTGTTTATGTTTGTGTTTATATTCTCATGAGATACATTCGTACTTTTTATTTGCTCGTTATTCAGTAGAAGAATTGCTTTTATTTACTGATCTTAGATTGGTTTATGCAAATGTTATGATCCCTCTAATAACTGCTAGAATTTTTCCTAACACGTAGAGACCTTCTGCTGTTGTGTAAATTATAGAGTATTCTTAATTTTATGGTGGATACTTGGTTTCCTGGAGGAAATACATGCCTCTCACAAAACAGAAGACTGGTTCATTTAATAAAATTATATCCAGTGTACATATAAGAGCTGAAATTATTCAATACAATTTTACTACAAAATATAATTTGTGACATATTAAAAACTAATTCAATATTTGAATACTGGAAATGCTACAATAGTAATTTGACATCTTGGGCAAATTTTTAATTGGTACATAGAATGTTCTGATTTTTGTAAGATTTACCCAAATCATTGGTAGGACAGTCATTAATTTAAGTGAGGAAATGGTTATGCTAATCAGTTTTTCTGTCATTAGTTTATCTACACTTTATCTGAACTGTGTAAAATTTTAGAGTCCAAAATATACTGAGACAAGGAGCCCAGTAGTTCAGTTTAGCATGTGTGAAGAAATGCTTTACCTCCTGTTTGTTTTAAATCTGCCACCTCCATTTGATGTCCTCTTATTCTTTTATGGGAAGAGACAAGCAGTTGTACATAATGTCAAATGGTAATCAGCACAGAAAAATCAAACATGGGTAACTGTTGTACCAAGAGGTCAAAAAAATGTAAAAAAAAAAAAAAAAAAAAAAAGAGGCTCCAAAAATGTTTACTCTTGGAAGGAATGGCAGGTATTATTAAATCCCTGACTGAAAAAGCCAGTACTGCTTCCAAGCTAGCAGTGAATCCTACTTTAACTGTGTGTCAGAAACATGGTCTTCTACATGACTTGGTTGTCTGATCCTGTGATAATTGAACGGCTGCTAAAAGGCAGTTTTCCTCCAAATCCTAGTCTAGATCCATGGTTCACAACATAGAGTCAGACCTAAGTTGTTAGGGTGATTTGTATAAAAAGCACAAGCCTGAGATTTTCCTCTAAAAGTGTGAAAGAAATTTTAGGAAAACTAGAGATTAATCTCTTGGATTTCCAATCATTTTCAAGCCACAAATGCCTTGATAATGATGAAATTATACCTGATAAAATTGATTAACCCTATATATGCTTTAAAGGTTTACCAGAGTGGCTATATTCATTACAGATGCAAAATATAGCCCTGTCAAGGCCTATAAAATAATATAAATTAGGCAACCTTTCTAGAGAAAGGAGCGGGTTTGTTTGTTTGGGGTTTTTTTTGCTTGCCTTTTTACAGGCATTTCAACTACTCCAATTTCAAGCCTGTATTTTGATAAGTACTAAAATCCCTGGTTGCTTTCCTCTTTGCCTTTCAGTTCTGCTTAGAGGTGGCTACTGAGCTATGATGTACCAGGCTAGCACTCAAACTGGTTACCAAATATCTCCTTTTCAGCCAAAACAGAGCAGCGGGTGCAACTGAATCCACTCTAGACTGGACTTTAATATCTACCAAATAAACTGAAGCGTCTGTTCACTCAGAGAAAGCTTCAGAGAAATTATTTTGGACTTGGATTTAGCATACTTCTATTGACAAGCTTAGTCCAAACTCATGTGACTGGAGTGATCACCTGCAGGAATAACTCCTTGCAGGTTTATATGTCAATAAACTTTCTTTTCTTTATTTATTTTTAATACCTTTGAATTAAGCAACAACTTCAGTTATCTGATTCCCAGCATGTCATGAAGGGGAGGCTCACCAAGAGCCAAAATCAATACAGAGGTAGATTGGAGATAGTAATACAGCAATTGCATGAGGCAACCGACTAACTTTGCATATTGGAATTGTACACTGGCAGCTGCCATATGCTAGAGAACCATCAGGTGGTTTAATTGCCACTTCCCAATATGTGCAAAGCAATCTCATTTTACAAGCATATTTGCGGAAGACATTTGAGACAATGACTAAACTTGGTGACTAGATACCACAAGGTATTTCAAAATCTTCAAGACAATGACAAACACCTTTTGTCAGATATGGTTAGTATATTTGAGTTTACAGACAATAAAAGTTTTATTGGCTCAGGCTGAACATACTACAAGCAGCTACAGCAATTCTCTCAAGAGTCTCTTGCTGTACCAGAAATCATTCAGAGCACCAGTCAACATCTCTTAACATGGAAAAACCCCAACAAACCAGTCTGAGCAACCTGTGATGCTGCAGTTACATACAGGCCTATCATTGCCCTGCCAAGGATGGTTCCACTTCAGGAAGACACTTTGCCTCCAGGTATACCTAATCCAAAGTGTGCTTGTGGGTGTCTGTCACCTGAGTTTTCAGCATGTCCTTAGAGGAATGTAAATAAGCATGACTTCTCATCAAACATCAAAGAGCTCTCTCTTTTCCCCAAGGATTTGTGAAAAGAAGCTTTTTATTCTAATAAAAGAGAAGTTTAAAGTGTGCATGTAAGTACCTAAAATATATAAACAACAAACCCTGTGGGGGTTTTGTGAAGTAAAGCCCATCTCCCAGGTGATCTGAGACTGAAACCATTTCTTGCGCTTTTGTTGCAACAGATGCAGAAAGAGAAGGAAGTGTGTCAGGATAACTTTTAAGTGCCCTAAGATGTTCATATTAGAGATGATTTAAAATTGTTCAGCTCCTTGGTTCATCTTCAACAACTCTGAAAAACAACTACTATTTTCAAATATGAACACAGGAGCATAATATGATCTTACAGATGTTTTGAATGTTGTCTAGGAACCCAAAGATGTAAAGAAAAGCTTATGAAATTTTCCAGAAATTACTAGATACTTTCATAATTCTGTGTCATGTGCAGATTTTACTGCTCAAAGGTAATCTTTACTGGGAATCAGTGTACAATTAACAGGTGTCACCGCAAGAAAGCCTGGTTTTCATCTTCAGGGACCTAAATAAATATGAAAATATAGCCAAAAGTTCATTTTAAAATTTGGTTCTGGGAACCTCAGCTTTTCAGAAGCTGATGCTATTTCTGGACACTGAAACAGACACTGAAAAAGAAAGCCCGCCACTCAATTTCCAAGTCAATAGTCACATCACTACTTTGGACGTGATAGTCTAATGATTAGGTGTCAGTATCAATCATGACCAAGTGAACTGGTTTATATTTCATCTGAATCAACACAAGCCTTTACCATGAGCCCAGTCTGAACAAAATTAGGCTAGAAACAACTTGATTAACTTGTTATCACTATTCCGTGTTATTCTTGTTATAGCCAAAAAAAGGAAACAAAGAACAACCTGTTCATGTTCACTTTGATTTAAAAGCTATTTTTGTTCAGGCACTACCTCTTTTAAAACATTTCTGATGTGCAATAAGAGATAACCATTTGTGCTGGGTAATATAAAAGTTTCCAAACCACGGTGTAACTGATAACTAGCTTCATACTGAAAAGCAACTCAAGATTAAATACATAATATTTAATTATAATATGCTGAGTACCAGCTTACAGTCTGTATGGTGGTGTTCTAAAATGTGAGCACATTATAATGTAATATTAAATTGAATTCACTGAAAGTAGAAAATTCACAAACTTTCTACTGTATTTTCTGCTTTTACTGTTTCCCACAATATTTTTGTTAGCAATTTGGGATTTTACAGTTTCTAAGGGTTGATAAATAAATTATAAAAAGCTGTTTGGAGATCAGCTCTATGGAAAAGGCCCTGGGGTCTTGGCAGACAGCAAGCTGTGCATGAGCCAACAGAGTGCCCTGGCAGCTGTAAGAGCTGGCAGCATCCTGGAATTTATCAATAAGATGTAGATGGAGAGAAAGTATTATCCCCCTCTATTAACTGCTTGTTAGGCCATATCTGCAATAATGAGTCCAGTTTCAGGATCCTACCAATATAAGAAAGACATCTGTAAAATTGACAAAGCCCCGGGGAGGGCCACCAAGCTGGCCAGGGTCTGGATCACTGGGCCCATGAACTGAGGCTGCAGAGCTTGTTCAGCTTGAAGAGATTTTGGGGTCTTACCAGCAGCTCCACACCACTTCATGGTAGGGCAACAAGAAGATGGAGCTGAGTTCTTTGTATTGTGCATGTGAGGATGACAGGAGACAACAGGCATAAACTGAAACTAGAAAGGATATAACTAGTTACAAGGAAAACCATCTCCTCCATGGAAACAGTACAACAGTGAAGAAGGTAGCCTACACAGATTGTACAGGCTCCATCCTTGAATGCTTTCAAGACCTGACCATGTATAGTCTTTAGTAACCTTGTTGAAACTCAGGGCTGGTCCTGCTTGAGCAGGAGGTTAGAGAAAGGAAGGGACCTTTGGAGATCCAAGAGAGTTATCCTGAGTTATCCTTTGTTTAACTGTATTTCACTAATAGGTGATGAAGTCTGTTATGAGACACGTTCTTACAATGTATCAATTTGTGATTAAACTTATTAATAATAAGTTATAACCTCTTAAGATATTTTGATATTATCAATGTAGGGGTTTTTTGTTTGTTTGTTGGGTTGTTTTTTTTTAGGGGGGAGTTTTTTTCCTAATCATATAGTTTCTGAGATAAAAACCACTTGCCTTAGTAAGAAATGTATATATTGCCTTAAAACCACATTGGATTAGACAAAACCTCCCTGACAGCTAAAGGATTTAGCATTATGGTCAGCAACAGTAATTGTTCAGCTGGCACTATGTACATCTTTATTCTTATAAGGAAAATATCTTGATTAGAATAAGGTAATTCTATTACAGAACTTATGAGAGTACTACTTGGCCCAACTTGTTTTTTAAGACTTAAGAAAATAATATACAACAAACATTCATGAGGAGTTTTAGGGGCCATCTAGCTTGCAGTGTGTTAAGCATGTTTTTATGTGGCCTTTCAGAGTCAAGCTGCAGTCTCAGGATCTACTGTTTACTCCAAAATCTGCCGAAAGTGGCCACAATTATCTTAAGGTAACAAAACTTGGCTGCACAGAGTGCTATGTGCATTTTAAAGCTTGTGTGTTGATACTCACACACATGCAATGAATACGGTGTCACTTTTAGATGTAATTTATTCAGAAGAACAACTGTAGTAGTGTGTGGTTAATAAGCCACTAAAAATCAAATACTAAAAATCATGACATCAGCTATTTTACTGCCTATAGAAAAAATAAAGAAAACCCAACAACTAAACATCATCAGGAATCTTAGCAGGAAATGTCAGCTATTGGTTTCTATTGACATCACAAACTTTTGTTCTAGTAATGAATAAAAATATATCTATTAGCACTTGGCAGACATCTATGCATATTCTGGAAGAGTTTCTATAACTGTTTTTTAATATGATAGACTGAAGTGTGAGTTATAGAAACTCTTCCAGAATATGCATATTCTGGAAGAGTTTCTATAACTGTTTTTTAATATGAAGTGTGAGTTCTCACCTGACATTTTTATTTAGAAAGGAAACAGCTACAATAAGTTTTATAAAACCGTTGTAACATCAGCAGTAAAAGAAAGATTGCCACACTAAGAACTTGTACTTCATACTAAGGTCTCACAAAAACACTAACAAGACTATTCTACTAAACCTAGATACAATATTTTTTAAAAAGGGACAACTCATAATTCATTTTGCCCAGTTTATTCCAGAATACTGGCTAGAGATGTTGTAAAGCAGCCAGAAAACTAGTAGCTGTGCCAATTAACTTCCATTTCTTTCCAGTTTATGTGGAAACTGATATCCTGTAGCCAAATTAAATTTTTTAATGTTTGCTCTAGGTTCAAAATAATTTATGTGTGGATGAAACTTTAATGACTTTATGAAAACAGCATCCAGTGGATACTGCTCATAGAAAAAGACTGATTTCTCTGGATCTGGAATGGGTTTGCAAAATATAGTGGAGATTCTCTTATATTTTTCCTTTTTGATTAGAGCTGCAGTTAAAAACATTGAAATTTAAAAACCTCTACCTAGTGTGCCAGGCATTTGGTTTTTCTATGTGCCTCGTTTAATGACAATGAACGTGTTGCTACTGAATTTTCAAGGTCCCCCCAAATGCCCAACCCGCTTTGTCATCACTCCATCACCTCCTGTTCTGTAGCTTATCTCAACACGGGGCCAAGCACCAAGTATCCTCTGCTGCCCAAAACCGGCAATGAGAGCCTGTGAGAGGAAATACCCTGCCATTACGGTCCCTTTTATCATCTGTGTATTTGTCTTCCTTGTGAATGAAAGGCAACTGGGGACATTAACATTAAAGGAGATTGAGTCTGTACTTTATTAAATAGTATCTTTACCAGAAATCTGGAGGAGATGCAGAAAATAAACTGAGACTTATTCACTGCTAGGCTTGTATTGTAATCCTAACACCAGGGAGCTTTCAAACATTTTACATGTGCCGGTGATCCAATGAGGCTGCTGTCTTTGACTGTGCTTAATGCTTTACTGTCTTGTTTGCTTGCTAGTCACCAAAACACAGACAAGAAACGGGCTATCAAATCTGTTCTACTTCATATCAAAGGCTGACATTTTTATTTGTGCTGAATCACAGAATCATTAGGTAGGAAAAGACCTTCGAGCTCATCAAGTCCAACTGTACCTGTCTTCTACTGAACCATATCCCTAAGCACCTCATCCACCTGTCTTTTAAATACATCCAGGGATGGTGACTCAGCTGCCTCCCTGGTCTCCCTGAAGCAGACCTCTCTAACCTAGTTAAGAGAGTACTCAGATTTACTCAAAGACATTGCACACTTTTTTTTAATAGTATAGCTTTAAAGCAAGAGGGAACATTTTGGTAGAATCATGAAAGTTCTTGAAAGCATGTTCAGTTGTTATTCTCCTATGGAATTTTTACTGCTAGAGATGATTTAAAAAAAACCCAAGTAACAGGACTCAAGTCATGTGTTCTGTGTTTTGGGGTGGGGGGTTTAATTGATCAAAGGTTTTACTTAACCAAGATGTAGTACTTACTCAATGACTTAAAACCCCTTATTTTATTTTTAGAGCAGCAACTTTTCTAAATATGTGTTCAGCCAAAACACGACAGGACATTTTTTTATGCAAGGGAAAATTTTATTTCTTACAATGCTGAACATTATGGATTGATGGTGTTAATATTTATTTAGAGCTAGACTAAACCTTCTGCCCTGTTTACATGATATCACATAGTTTCATCACCTCAAGAGAAATAAGCTGTGCTAGTCCCTGACCAGATGTGGATATTCACTCTACCCCTCCCACTGGCTCTGTTGTAGCAAAATTTCTGTCATAGAGTTCACTATTCCCTACAAATATTTGAGGATAAATTGGGAAATGATGAAGTAGGTCCACAAAAAGACTTAGGCAATACTTCTAATATTGATTTATCGTCATTTCACCTTTCGTTTGGGAACACTGTTCTAGAAACTGAAGTCAGCCCTGAATTAGGTACCTCACAGTAGATTCATTGTACTGAATATTGGTATCTATGTTAGGAGCCGTCTTGACTCTAAAGTTAGTGGAGAGTTAACCAGTACCATTCATGAAGTCTCATGTGTGATTCACATCACCAAACTAAATGCTGACCAGCATTCATATGCTGATTACTTTTCAACTACGAGTGAACCCAACACCACTAACTGACACAGACTCCTTCATTATTGATAGGTGAGTTGATTCCCTCAAATTTCTTCATAATTCAGGAATAGATTTTGAGAATAAAAAAGTCACAATACTCAACAGTAAATAAAGGCATGGGAATACATAACTTACACGTTACATCTGAAAAAACGCTTCTGTAGTTGGTTGCTGGCCTGCATTCATGATTTAGGTGCTGACAGTCCCAACCCTGAGTCATTCATCTCATGGACTGAGCCATCGTTTTTCCTGACTGTGCATGTTGCTTGATCTTAACTTCTACCTTAGAAAAGATTTCTTTCTTTCAAAAGATTTCTTTTCTTCACCATTGCCAGAAATGTCAACAATATTGAGACTTCTCAAAAACGCATTTCTCAGAAATAGCTGATGCCACAGTACATCATTTGCAACACCCTAATTCACACAACTTGAAGCAATAGTGTACACAGTTAGGCTTGACTGATGTTCTGCTCACTACACTGATCATTTATAGATTTTTGCCAAAGGGACTCTGCAATTGCAGGTTTTACTGCACTTTCCACTGTAAAAAATATAATTAACTGGTTATGGAACTCTCGAGTTATTGACAAAAGTAGCAATGTTTTCAAATTATGTTTGGCTGTCTAAAAATAGTGTGTATGTTTTTTACTTTAGGGTTTGTTTTTCTTAAGTACTCCAGCTGAAAGTTTGCATTTGAAGTAGTAAAAATTTACTGCATGTTGGAAAAAATATAAAACTGATAAAATATTTAACTTCAAGGATTAACAACTGCTATGAACATAATCAGTAATGTGTGAATTTCTAAGCTGTTTCAACAGCTCAGTCCATTTAAGGATCTAAATGTTTGGTTGCCTATAGGAAAATTTGAAAGTATCCAAGTATCTTGAGTCTAGAGAATAGAAAGTCTTGTAAAACCAGGTTTTTATTTCTGTATTTTGAATTTGTGATCCAGAAACATTGAAATAACGCCCTTTCTACCTTCTTCTATTTCTCATTCACGCCCCAGATGAAACCAAATATTAAATAAAAAAGTAAGCTACAAGAATTTATTACTTCAAATCCTCAAAATTAAAAAAGATATTTGAACAGATATTTTCAGTGCATTTTAGTTCAATTTTAATGCTATGCAATTTATTTACTTAACATGGTATTAGCACTGTCAATAGTAAAATAAGCAATTTCTAATTACCTGTAATATAATTTAGTCTGTAGTAATATATAGAGAGTCGCAGTGTTGGTAATTCTGAGGATCACAATTATTATATGTTTTGTTCTATTACAGCAGACATCAAAATATGGAATTCTCAAGGTTTTCACGCTTTACAAAAGGCTCTGTCATTCATGAATCTTATGCAAAGTTTTTGATCCAGTAAAGTCTAAGCAGCAACAATCAAATGGCTGGTTAAACTGCAAAACATAAGACCTCAATGTCTGAATCAAGATCCAATCACATTTGAAAAAAATAGTACTAACTACCCTAGAACCAAGCGACATCAGTCAATAGGCCTGATTTAAATAGTCATCTCCCTAATGCACACTTAATAATAATAATTTTAAAAATTCATATCCTTCTGAGCTGCAAATTCTTAAACAAAAGCCAAAACAGACTGAAAGGATACCACACTTCCTCAGCAAACTGACTCCACACGGTAATTAGTTCCACCTAATATTCTTAGCACTAAATGCACTGATTTCCACAAAAAAAGACCAACCCTACACCCACAACATGCATATGTACAGGTTATAAAGCGTATATCAAAAACCACTGATGTGCTAGGTAGTCTTCAGACCGAAGAAGCAAGCATAGAGCTTTGAGATTTATTTCTGGTTTTACAAGCTGTTAGCTATGGCAAACACTTGCTGCAGCTCTATTCCTCTAACATAAAACATCTCTGCGCCCTGAAGATTTTTTAAGGATTTTCAGATAGCTTCTAATCTTGTATGGTACATAATTGCTAAAGATGTACAAAAACCTATAATGTGTTGTGGCTGCCTGACAGATTATTTGAAATTAACTGTGAATAGCATCACTTACAATCAGTTTGCATGTTTGGATGCAATTTAAAGGGTTTGGCCAAATA
>VZTU01014224.1:0-14890 GCA_013400835.1 Zapornia atra | reverse complement strand
AAAATAAATTCGTAAAATACTAATTATTAAAATATTAAAAATTATTAAAATATTAAGTCAAAAGGTTATAGTCTTTCAAGCAACAGAAAATTGATTAAAATAATTGCTGTTCACAGCTTTTTCAGCCTAGAATTGTACTTAGTTACCAATTTTTCACTTTTATCTAGAAGTGCAAATACTTTAAATATATTCTTCCTTTGGCAAATAAAGTCTAAAATCTGCCCTCCATAGTTCACTTTTGATTTTAAGAATTCCTAAACCTGAGTGAAAAGATGTCTTACGTTTGGGAAGGCATCAAGGTGCTTGTCACACTTGAGTTTAGAATTTCATACATCTAAACCAGAGAACACTGATTTTAATCCTTTGTATTTCTTCTGATGCAAAGCCTAATCACTAATCTTTACACTAACTTTTTCTTATATACTGTAACTCAAACAATTTAAGGATATTGGAGCTGGAGGTTTGGGTCTACACATGCATTATCATTTCAGTAATGGCACTTGTGTAACTGATGATCTACATACCTTTTGGGAAGGGTGTAGAATCTCTTTTAACATCCTCATTTCATGCAGGAGAAGGAAGAGGATGTCTTCTGTGGATGTTGCCTGCTTAAAATGTATCAAGCAGAACTCATGATAGTTTCTGTTTGTTGAAAATACCAGTGCGGTTTGGCTCAGCATTACTTCTGTACAGACGTAATGTAAAGTAGAGACTATAACATAAATATGTCATTCAAAACCTCACTGACTATATGAAGAGAACGTATCACCAGGAAGAAGTAGAGCTGCATCTTGTGCACCAAGTTAAAATCTGTCCATAATGAATCTTTACCTATTTAATTAGTAACATCCCTATACTCTGAGGATAACAGCCTATCTTTATGGACTCCAAATGTATTATCCTCCTTTCAGTCATTAAACAAAGACTGGCTTGGATTTTAATCCATTTTGCAAGAGTTTCACTCTACAAACATGATTCAGAGCTAGTTTATTGCAGGAACTAAAGTTCTACCACCTTATTAGAAGGCAGAGTTAATTGTTACTCCCTCTTGGTATGAACTGTTTGAAGAGCTGTAGTGCATAGGGAGGGACAGAAATGTGTCTTAAAGCATTACATTTGGAAGATCAGCATATGGGATTAAGTAGGAGACTGATCATTGTGCTAATTTTACTCTTTGTCACTTGTTAATGTTTCTTATAGTTCTAGAAAGTCTGAGATTGCACCATTTTCATCATATAAAAGGAAAACACTAAAATGAATCTTCCTTCATGAAAGTTCTTATGTTACCACTGGGTCTGATGCTTAAGTACTAAAGGATGTACAAGCCAAACAGTACAATTGTTCACTTATTCTAGAACATTTCAAAAATATTTAAAGAACTTTTTAACTGAGGATTCCAGTTCTACCTTCTGGCTGAGCTAAAAACCTAAAACTGATTGTCATAATCATAATGTGACACTTTTACTCTTTATTAATTCTGAAAGAATTAGGGTGGAGAATAAAAGCCTCACACCTTTTTCATGTGTCCATGTTGTTTATTTCTTAATATGTAGTAACTAACATCCTTACAAGACTGTGCACTGAAAACATCTGTTTGAACTTGACTTCAATCAAGCTATAATTGGGGCAAAACATCCTTTTCAAAGTCACTTACTTTGTCCTAAAAGTGATAAATTATAGAAGGATAGAAACGCAGAACAAAGGAGAAAGTCTTCAGAAGAAATTGTCAGACACTGGTTCCTATACATTTACATAAGAGGAGCTCATGTAGTACTAATATGGAATTCATAGCTAAATCTCAGGCTGAAAAGAGGTCACATACCATATGACAGATTTCTTGTAAAACAATCTTGATAATTTATTCATCAAGATGGTATCAACTAGGATGTGACAGTGGGGAAGGGAAGTAGAAACAGAAAGAGCAGGAAGGGGAAAGATGTGGTAGAACTGTAATATACTATACAGCTTTTAGAACAGGATGATGTTAGTAGGAGACAAAATAACGAAAAGCAGACAAAATAATAAAGGAGGCTAATAAGATACCTTTGTGTCTGTATGATGCTTATAGTGACAAAAAACAGGAGTAGAAGCAAAAAGCACTAAAGTTAGAAAACAGAATACAAAAGATAAAGAATAAAGTGAACTATGAAACTGTGGTTGAAGGGCACACAGCAATAAGCACAAAAATGTGGAGACAGCATAACATACATTTCAGATAAAACAGCACAGAAACACTTGAGAAAATCTTCAGTAGTTCAGTGCAGGAAAAGGAAAGACATTATGTCTCTAACAAAAATTTTGAATGGAATATAAAAGGAGAGGAATATGCAGAAAAAAAATGAGGCATTTGCAGGAACTAAACAAAGATGAAGAATGAAGATAATGTACTCTTTATAAGCAAATTATAATTGATGTTGCAGTTTTGTTGTACTTCGTCTTACCAATTAGTAAAATTATTATTTATAATAGAAATTCTTAATATTTCTACTTTTTAATAAGGCAACACAGAAGCACACAAAATTTGCTACTTATGCTGTTCATGAGATTTCTCTTAGAGACTTTAAAAATGGGGAAATATGCATTGAATATCTTACTTTAGTTCGCCAAAGCTTACAGAAATATCTTCTGACTTCAGGTTAGATGATCAGTAGAGACTCACTCTTCCCTGTGAGAATGCCAACTGAGGGGTGGAATACAGCTGTATTTTGCCCACCCCAGTAACCAAAGTCCAAGCCTAGTGGCTGTCCAGAAACAATGTACTTGCTTGCTTACCCTTCAGGTATTCATGACAATAACTTCAGCTAGCAGTTAGCTTGCAAGATGAGTATGGGGACCTGGAATTACCCAGCTTGCATCCTAGAGAAATTACAGTAAGATTTCTAGATACTTATTGAAAAAAACTGAATAGTGTTTGCTGTTTAGATTAAATAAATAAAAAAAAAAGCCAAAAAACCTAAAACCAAACCACAAGACCTAAGTTTGAGAAAAATCTTACAGGTTTCAACAAAGACACAATAATTTCTAAGTCCCAGAATGGAAATTGATTCTGTTCCTATCAAGGTAGGTTTCAACAGCTATTGGGAGAAGACAGAAACCAATTCAGTACTACTTCTTCATGCTTCAGTTGTAGGTCTATTCTCTTTATGCTATGTGTTTGAGCATGTAACACAACTTGACTGGAAAGCAAGAAATAGGAACTTAAGTTCTACCATGAACGTGTTGGAAGCAATTGTTCTATTATATATCCACATCAAGCAATGCCAGTCAATCACAATTCAGATGCTTAATCAAGGATACACTTTGGTACCAAACGATTCTTGAAACTAGATATATGTTAACAGTCATCACCTCAGAACTAATCTTTTTTTCCCCGCTCTATAACTTGTCAGGTTTTTCTAACACAGCTCAGAAAACCAACTGTGTCCTGGGGTGCATCAAACCAGCATGACCAGCGAGTCAAGGGAGATGATTCTCCCCATCTAGTCCACTCTGGTGAGATTTCTCCTGCAGTACTGCATCCAGCTCTGGGGTCCCCTGTACAAGATAGATATTTACTTAGTGGAGCTGGTGCGGAGGAGGTCACGAAGTTGATCAGAGGGCTGGAACACCTCTCCTGTGAAGGCAGGATGGGCTTGAAGGGAGTTGGGTTTGTTCAGCATGGAGAACAGACTCTGGGAAGACCTTATAGCAACGTTTCAGTACCTAAAGGGCCCTACAGGAAAGCTGGAGAGGGATGTTTACGAGGGCATGTTGTGACAGGACAATGGATAATGGCTTTAAACTAAAAGAGGGTAAATTCAGACTAGATATATGAAAGAATTTTTTTTCACGATGAGGGTGATGAAACTGGCTCATTTTGCCCAGAAAGGTGATAAATGCCCCATCCCTGGAAACATTCAAGGTCAGACTGGACAGGGCTCTGAGCAACCTGATCTATTTGAACATGTTCCTGCTCATTTCAGGGGGCATTGGACTAGGTGTCCTTCAAAAGTCCCTTCCAACACAAACCATTCTATGTTTCTATCAATCATCAGAAGCAACCGTCTAGAGAAGTGCAGGTAAATTTAATATAAATAACAAAGGGAAAAAATTGCTGACTGCTCATAAAACATCAAGGCTTCAGTCAGCCTTTCAAATATTGTCCAGTATAGAGCACAGACAGAGAAAGCAGGAAGCCAAAATCTACAAAGCTATGACATTAGCCTTCCAGAGAAATGATTGTGATAACTCACTAGTGCAAAGTTTATCTCCTGTTTGAACAGAAACAATACAAGGCAGAACCTTTTCTCAGTCATGGCTCTTATGCATTCCAGGAAGTTTGGGTCCACCAACACCTAGGTAAGGCCAGAGGGGGAAAAAATAACTACATTGGTATCACAAAAATTATGAATTCTTAAAGTTGTGGTTTTCCTATGCTGCTGTAAAATATAATTTTTTTAGTGAATGTTACCACAAAAAAGTAGTCAAAAAAACCTGCCAGCTAAACACAATTTTCTGGTCCACGTAGAATTTAGTGTATGGAGAGACATCCACACAGCCCCTTACCTGCAATGGGAAAATTGATAGGTGCTAAACTATTGGGGTGATTTTACTTTTCCCCTTTCCCAATGGGGGACTAATGCAGGAATACCCACCCTTCATACATAGTCTTCAGTTAATCTAAGCAGAAACTGTAACCAAAACAAGAGAGCAAACTCTGCCTAATTCCAAGCAATAGCATTGTTATTGTAACAGACAAACTGGTAACTTCCCAGTTAAAGATACAGGTTTGGTTTAAAAATGTAAGTTAAAATTTTTTTTTAAATCCATGTGGAACTCAAATCTTTTCAGACTGGATGGCAAGAACTCTCTGTTGTGGGCACTCTTTAATTAGAAAGGTGCTTCATTCTGTTAGCAGACAAAAGCAAAGGCTAAAGGAAGCAGAAGTCAGCAGTTTCTGTGTCAGCAGTGTCCCATGCTGCCAGCTCAAATGGCAGCATGTACTTAAAAAAATGTGTTAAAATTGTGTATGAAGTAAATAAAGGGTAGCAAGATACTGAACCAACTTAAAATGATCTCAGAAAAAGACAGTAAATTCCAGTGAAAACTTTTTTTGAGAAGAGACTAATTAGCAAACCTTTCATTAGCATGTACAATTAAATCATTTGTTAGTAAAAATATGGCATCACGTAGCTGTTTTTTTCCTAAAAATAGCATGCTCCTTAACACCACATCAAAAGGTAAAATTTTATGATGAGTTTCCAGAGATGTAAAAGAGAAAATTCGGCACAGAAAACAAGATCATGACCTCACACACGGGAAACACGTCTGCGTCAGCAGAGATTCCTTTTTATACAAAGGTGTAAGAAATGTTAAGCAGCATTTTAACAATCTCTGTAGGAAAGCATTCCTTCCTACATTTGTGTTTTCATAGTTGTCCATTCCTGTCACCATAAGTCCTTTCCAGAATCCCAGGTGCCCTGGGTGAGGAGGACTATATTGCAAGTCATGGAGGGTAAGATAGAGCATGAAACAGCATTATCAGAACTTGTTATTGGATCAGTTTGTAGAGGATAAATTTCCTTCAGCAGAAGGTATAATCTAAAGCAGTATGTCTTCATATTGCTTGCTTGTATTTTGCATTAGTATTAGAAGAAAACATGAAAGAAAGAAACAAACATCTTGCTGAGCTGCAGGGATTAGGTCAGTGTAATTGCTCAGTACACGTTCCTCAGAGACTGGTGGTATCGGTGATACGAATGGTGCATTCATCAACTCCTATCTAAATTAGTTTTAGCACATTTGATATTCTGGGGGAATTTCAGTCCAGGTGCTTCCACAGTTTTTATTAGTTGAAGTTTTGTACTGATAGCAGGAAGACGCTGTAAAGTTAGACATGAGAGATCAAATCAAAACGTCTATGTTTAAGCTCTGTCCTTCAAAAAAATGCAGCTGAGTATTCTCAGGTACAATTAAACACATAACAAGACATGATCAAATCCTCCAGACAATAATGTCAGGGACAAGACAGGCAGCTATTTTCAGATAAGAGAGTTTGAAATACATGAATTTGATTAATAGTGCCCAAATTGTCAGTATGTATTTTGGGATCATGACAGTCATGGCCAGCTCATTCTGCTGCCTGTAAACTGTTCCTGTGTTGCAGAGGCAGGGGAATCAGGAGCAAACCTCAGGCAGCTGGTACCAAGGAACGTGTGGGAAGGCAAAATGAGTGCTTCCCGGGAGAAATAGATGAGCTTGGACTACTATTAGAAGTTGCCAATCCATGTTCTACTTCTCACACTGAATTGAGGCCAGGTTTTATGCAAAAGCAATCATATGTAAAAGTGCTGGCCAAGCAGACACCATGAATATAAACAAGGGATAGAACAGGATTGATGGATAGCTACATTTCCATTCAATTAAAACTTCTGGATTGTTGTATTTAAATTTCTAGTGAAGTGGAATACACATTTAAATATGGCTAGTCAACTAACTGGACCATCCTCTAGAACACCTGGCAGCTGACAAATATCATATTGCCTTCCCAAATCCCCCAAGTTTTCTGCCTTCCTGTAAGAAAAAAAAAAATGCAAAAAAACCCCAAGCATATCAGGACAATCAGCTCTTTGATTTCTATTGAAAACATCAACAATCATGCATTCTCAAAAAACAAAACCACCCACTGACTCTGTGAAATCTGCATTTTCTGTTAGAAAATCACTTCCCAAGAAACAATTTCAGTATAAGTCTCTCTCCCTGTTCCAATTTCACATGTTGCAGCACAGTAGGAAGTTATGACTGAGGACCACTGCACACATGTATTAATCTAAGTATACGTTCCATAAAGAAACTAAAATATATCTGGCTTAAGTTTTTTCTCAAATTGAAAAACACGTAATTTGCCCTGAAACCAACCATCCTAAATAGCAGTGCAAAATGAGCTTATTTACTAATATATTAAACAACAATTTTGCACCTTGCTGGGTAGGACTCTGGTTTTATTTTCTCCTCTGAGATGTTGTAATTTCTTTCTTAGTCAACAGAACTCACAAGAAGCTTCTGTAATTTAATTAATCTTTCTGGTTCTCCACTAAATATCCACAAGTATTTCTGTTGGTATAACCTTGCAATAACTCACAGCTCTAGTTGTTAGTGGTCTCCTATGTTCTCCAAAAATTATAATAAAGTCAAAACCCATGATCAGAAGAAAGCGAATAAGCTCACACCTTGGCTTAAAAATTAAAAGGCTTTAAGTCTTCAAAAGAATCCAAGATTCCCCAGACTTCTCAGCACAAAGCCCACCTGAAATTTTTTCCTAGGATTTTCAAAATATTCAAACCGTGCACGTAAAGGCAGCGACTTTATACTTTTTAGCCATTTTTCATATATAGCTTTAGAACAACTTTTCTGCTTCTGTATTGTAACTATTAATAGATCTCTTGGAAAAAGATCACTTGTAGTTTGCTCATACAGCAAGACATTTTATTGAATTAATGAGATTACAGTTCTTTGGTTTGGAATGCTTAATTTAATACTTAGACTTCTCCCAGCTGTTCAGAGGTGTGAAAGGCGTCTTAGTTATAAGTCCTATATAACGCTACACTGTCTGTATTTTTCAGCTGCTCAGTCATATATCAACAGATTATATAGGCTACTTAAGAGTTTGTGTTCTGAATACCTTATTGCAAAAAAAACCCACCCAGAAATACCATGCATTCCTTATAAAGACAATTATATTTCCAAACATTTATTCCATATGATGCTCTATCATCAAATTTAGCAAACAAGGGAAATTGATCCAGAGACAATACCTTTGCTATTGCCATCAAATAGAATCTTTATCAGTAAATCCAAAGGACAACTGACATTTAAGCACTGAGAGTTTTTTTTTAAATGAAATCTGTACGAAGCATTTAAAATTATATGTATTGACAAACTTATCTTTGACTTAGCAAAATGTCCAGCAGCTTGTATTCTGAATGATTCAAAATGCATTGCACCGTGAAATGTGCAGCACTAAGTTGTCATTTCACAGTGATATCAGTTGTCTGAAAAGCAGTTATTTATTGTAGCCATTTAGTGTTTAGTCACTGTAGGCACTGCAGGACTATTATATCTCTCTTTATAGAGTAATATTTCAGCTTTGGGAAAAAACTTGGGGTATGTTGCATCATTGTCCAATTACAAAAAAAGAGGTAGACCTGATAGTGGATGACTAAAAGGCATTAATTAATTTATGTGCCATCAGTCACTTCTGCGCTAATTTCTGATACTGTATGGACTCGCTTGAGCAGCGTGAAAACAAATATTTAAATTCTTCCACTAATATTTATAGACAAAATACATTTCTTCATAAATAATGATTCAATTTCACCTATTTTTATACACAGCATAAGTACCCAAAATGCATAACATTCCCAGAGCTATGTTCTACTGTGTAGGTATCAAAATAGAAATGCTTTTCTTAGATCTTCAGTTGCTACTGACTGTGAATACTTTAAACTACAGGGAAGGATACAGACAGAAGTTCCAAGATAAGCTTTGAGTTTTTTCCTTCCAAAAAATCTGTGACTTTTAAAGCACAGGTGAGAGTTGTACTCCTCAGTAGATGGTAATTCTGCCTTGCAACACACAAAGCAGCAAGCTGTGTTATGAAGCATCTAGTTGACAACAACCACATTGCTACATACCGCCAGTTTCATAAAAGCTCACTCACAAGTGGTAAATCACACTGATTTATGCTAGAATCAATGGATAAAAATCGAGTTTCTTTTAATAAAGAACAAATATTTTGGAACAACTACAAAAAAACCCACAACCAACTAACCAACCAACCAACCAAAAAAACCCCCAAACAACAAGTCACCAACAAAACTGTATCCTTGGTTTTCTTTAGAATGTAATAATAGCTATTTCTTCTCAAAGGTATAGTGTTTACTAAGAAATCTGCTCCTAGCGTAAGCTATTATTACTTCAGCAGTCTCCAGGCTCCAAAAGGAATGAAAATAGTTTCAGAAATGCAGGATGTTCATGAAATGGAGAAATGGATGATGAATGTGTGCTGCTTCCTGCACCTTATCAATTGCTTGCTTTTCATCATGAACTGAAAAGGCTGCACAGACCAGCCACTTGGAAGCAGGGTTAGTCTGAGGACTAGGGAAAAGAGAAGGCTGTCTAAGCTAGCAGGAAATAAATAACAGCAAAAGAAGCAAATCTGGTAACATGGAACATCTATTATTCATCGGCAGTAATTTGTTGCCTGGCAAGAGCTGATGAATTCAATTCTGAGAGTATTTTACAGTGAGTTAAGAAGTATACAAAGGAAAATCAGTAAATACATTCTTTTCTGTTCTAGAAATAAGGTAAAGTCATCACTAGAAATCTGTCGTATTTGATAACCTGACCAGAGTTAAACAAATCAATGGTCAGCATCACACTAACAGCTAGAGATGGGAATGTTGAGATTTCCTATGGCAAATGTCGGCTTTGCTCTCAGGTGGCACAGAAGAAATGAAAGGGAGAGGCTCTGGCTCACTGCAGATGATCCCGAGTATGGTGAAAGGTCTTCCTCACAAGCAGAGTGGAGATCAGCACAGCTAAGGTCTGAAACGATCACCAGATAATCCCTCCAAAAATCACATTTCTTATGGTGGTGACTGAGAACAGTAACACACAAGCTGGCTTTATTGTCAACACTTTGTAATTTTATTTAAATTTGTAACTGAAGTTAATCTCCTGGGAAGGATAGTATGGGTGTACAGGTGGATTGACTCCCTTCCTTCCTTCCTTCCTTCCGTCCTCCCTCCCTCCCTCCCTCCCTTCCTTCCTTCCTTCCTTCCTCCCTCCCTCTCTTCCTCCCTTCCTCCCTTCCTCCCTCCCTCCCTTCCTCCCTTCCTCCCTTCCTCCCTTCCTTCCTCCCTCCTTTCCTTCCTTTCTCGCTTTCTTTCTCTCTTTCTCTCTCTCTCTTTCTCTTTCTCTCTCTCTTCCTCTCTTTCTTTCCCATATCAGCATATAGAGCATAAAAATGTGCAACCTGTTCCATTGGCAACACACAGGGCAAATGTTCATATATTTACTGGATCTGTAAATGGTTTTGTGCCAGTTTTATAAAAATCTGGCTACAAAAGGACGATTTTCCTAACAATGTGTGCTGGTTAATACACTGGGACCAGAATTTCTACTACGCCCAGCAAAGCAGAGAAGCAAACGAATCTCAATTTTCTTTTTTGTGCCATAGGACTAAAATTAACTGTGATATATGTCCCTCTGATTAGTGTTAATATGGAATAATGTTGGGGGTGCATAATGACAGACCCTTGTATGGTCATGGGCCTGGGACGGACAGTTTGAGATTTTGCACGTACTGAATGAAGTATGTTGAAGCATCAACAAACTATATAAAGGATGTGCAAATCTTCTCTTAAAGGACCACAACGTAGCACATTGTGTGCATTGTGATAAACAACTTGTCTCTGAAAGGACGGTGATCAGCCAGAAGAAGAGGGAGGCTCCTCGAACCTGCAGAACCAGCTGCCCGACCATTAGCAAGACAAAAGTTACAGGACCTGACCGACACTTCAGCGTGTCAGCTTAAGATGTATATGGCTATGTCTTGTGGAGGGTGGGGGGGGTGTCATGCACTCCATCATGTCAGTTTAAGCCGGTGGGCTGTGTTATCCCTGGAAGGTATATAAGCCAGGGACTGGAACTGTTCGGGGTGCGTCTTGGTGGGGCGGAGACTCCCGGCGCACCCGGTGCTGACTGTGCACCCCAGCACCGTTTGCTTGCTTTTATTCGTTTAATAAATTGTTCGATTTGGTTAAAATCCTGTTTGGGACCAAGTCATTTATAACATTAACACAAATGTTTTTCATAATAAAAAAATATGTTTATTGATTTTCAGAGTGCCAGGGTGGTAACTAAATTGAAAAGTTTTGTTCTTAAATGCTGACATATCAAGTAAAGAAACATCTTTTTGAATAATCAATTAATCAGTCTCAGAATTGTAATGGCTATTGAAATAAAAACTCATTTCACTATGACTTTGACTTTTTATTAGGAGATACAAATTATACTAGATTACAGATTCTTATAAAGGTAATACATTTGACATAGAAAAAGAATACAAAATCTAATTATATTTAATTTGGTTAAATTATAATGGAGTTTCCTGGAATCTCATTTAATTCAAGACATTTGTAAAACAGCAATATTACTAACAATCTAACAATACCTAGCGTCCTCCCATCCTGTCCCTGTTCCCCCTCCCCAAAGTTACAGACTTTCATCAACTGCCTACCTTTCTCTCCATTATCAGAGAGATGAGAATGGAAATTTCATGTTCGGGGCCAAATTCTGCCATAGGCAGCCACTTTCTACGCTCCACTGACCTGAATCTGTGTTACTTAGAGCTATAGTTTTAAAGGCAGAGAAGAAATAGGGCACATGGAGGGCAGAGTATTTCTAAAACTCTCTATTTCTCTGAAAATGTATGGGAATTTCTCTGAAAATGAAAAAGAATCTCACTGCTTGTCTCATCACATTTACCCTAAAAGAATTCCCAGTTCACACTAGTAAAAGCTTTTCTTTTCCAGGAAAGGAGCTTTGTTCTGGCATAAGCCTGGGTCAGATGTTCTGTTCATTGCTGATATTGCTGATCTTAATATATGTGGGATGGGACTGTCATGCTTTACATTGCCCAGCCAAGGAGTTAAATCTTCAATCTGATGGAGGACCACAGGAGAAAATCTACTGAACTCCTCTGTGTGTTTTTCATAAGGTGCAATTTAACCTAGCTGAAAACCCCTGCTCGATGCTTTCAACAGAAAGAACTTTTTAGAATGCTGTTTTTCTCTTTCTGCCAACAAAGCTGACTTTGTAAGTTCTCTGATGATTATTCTCAAAACAGATTCCTCTGAAGAGATTTGATGCTTCCTTCTTGAAGTGTTTTGCTAATCATGCCTTTTAACTTTGTTTGCTGAAGACACTTAGCCAGTCAAAGAAACTTACCTTGTGTCAAAACCAATTTGCATAGGCACCATTAGTGTGATGAAATAGTAATTAGTTTCTATTGTTGACCACCAAGCAGTCTTTTCAACTACCAATTCCTCATCCATCTGGAGGCCTGGGTATTTAATTTGTTTAGTATGAGAAGCTGAGTTAAGTGTCCTACATATTTACTGAACGATCTGAGCACAGCTCCCCCCCCTCCCTTTACTCGCCTTTCTTCCAATCTTTGTGTGCTGCAGAACTGGTTTTCAAAATCCCAACACAAAACAGTCTTTAAAAGAAAAACAAATGTAGTTTAGGGAAGATGCAGGCACCATTTTTATACAACCAATATAAAAATGTGTCCAACACAGGAAAGGTTTAGGCAGACTTTTAAAATTAACAGCAGCGCTAAGGCTTTCTTAAAGATTTATTCACTTCAATGACTCAGTATCTCATGTTTTTTTCTCATTTTTTTCTGTGCCACAATAAATCAGGCTGTGAAATAAGCTTGATTTAAGTAGCAAAAACATTATGATTTCACATTTAGCAGCATAAAATTTGCCTTATGTTCAAATTCATGCTTGTCAGTAAGGTTCCCAGATACTTTCCACAGAGTGGAAGTTCATTATCAGAACAGAAAAATACTTCCTGTGGGCAAACTAACGCCTGCCACCAGAAGCTACAACTAGTTGGCATTGGTTGTGTTTGTATCTGGTATTTACAGAGTTAAGTTTGTGGCAATAAGCTGAGATCATATATAAATTCACTTACACAGTTTTGTTCGGTCATTATTAGAACTTTCCAACTTGAATTGATATTTTACCAATCTTCAGCAAATCAAAGTCCTAATGTACTTGCACCAAAACAAAAGCCGAGATAGTGAGTTGTGTACACAAATTTAAATTCTGAATGTGTTAATGAGGTTGTATCAGATATTAGTCAAGTTCAATGGCAAAATGGAAAAATTCCAGTTAATATTTACTTGGGATTAGAATAGAGTTCAATTCCAATTTTGGATTTTTCAAAGTCTGGCTGTAAATAAGAAAAAAAAAAGAAAATCTTTATGATGTTGAGCTATTAAAAGTTTCCCATATCAATATTCATAGTCAAATAGATAAATGAATGGAAAAAACCAAGATCAGAAAAACAAAGCAAACAGACAAATCAAAAGAAAACCTTCTGAAAATTAAACATTTCAAAATTATCAACATTTAATCTGTCAATAATTTCAAATAAAACTACAAATATCTACAATATATATTTGAGCTTGCTTTAGTTATCAGAATGAACATACCCATTTTTGAGGAAATTTTTTTCAAAAACAATTAAAAAATATTTTAACAAGTCTGTGTATACAATTTTAAGTTATGTCTACATATCTGTGATTACAATTGTAATATGTGTGTATAAAATTGTGAATTGTATCATATTTGAATCAATGAGTGAATTTTGTTTAATGCGCTGAAATAGTTAAAAATCTAATTCTAGCTCAAGGTACCCTTCCATGGATGTGGTTCCTATAATTACCCTTTAATGTGATTTAAGTTTTGATACGTCACAACTGGTTTACAAGGATGCCCGCAAAACATTCTACTTCAGAGTTATAACTTCATCAATTAACGGAAACCTAAAGCACATCAATTAATGAATGCTGAAAAGAAAGGTTGGTCTTTGTAATTTTTTAAGACAAAGGGAAAAATTCAAAAGCCATATCCCAGCAACACATCCACTCCAGATTTAGGAAATCTCACCAGGAAACATGGATCATGTTTTTTTGCCCATTAAAAATAACATCCTATTTCCACAGGTTTCAGAAACAGTAGAATAATTTATTCATGAAGGAAGCTAAATATAAAGCTTGTGTTAAAATATATTAATTAAAAATTGCATTCTGGAAGTAAAGCCTTCCAAACCTGCAACTGTGCTTAGGAAACATAGCAATGAATGAGGAATACAAACCTTTTAGAAATACCACTGCTCTGGAAGTCTGAAGATATCAGAGTGAGCATTCATAAGACATTTGTTCCTTTACTTCAAGACACGATGATGAGCATTTCTTTTAACACCTTCCTACATGGATATTTGAGCATTCAGACAGATGGGAAGGGGGAGAAGCAAAAGTCTTAATGTGACCAAAATAGCAATTTTTCTTAAGAGTTTCAAGAGTTCTGAACAATCGCTCTTCAGATCTGACCTAATGGGCTTGAAATGATACCCAGCACTAAGCTGGGAAGTAAACATATTCTGGTCTACAAATTGTAATACACAGAGAGTAGCTGGGATGCTCTAAGGAGAAAAATTGCTGTCAGAATGAGTTTGCATGTTAGGTTTTATTTATTTTGAATGTAACCTTTATATATTGCAAACCCTTCTGTAGGTGGCAAGCAGCATCCTTAAGATGTTTCTTTTACTTGAAGAAAAAATGTTAAACTACATTCGACTGAAGTGAATTCTTTGATTTATTGCTATTAATGTCCTAGCAGTGGAGAAGTGTGAAGAATGCACCACTTCTCACATCTCAATCTTTTGCAATACTTAAATACTGTTTACACACGAGCAAATAAAAAGAAATTTTAATATGAAAGCAATTACTGAACTGATACAGGTGATTAAAGTAACTAAAGAATGNTGATTAAAGTAACTAAAGAATGTTTCATCCATTCTTTTTATTTGTTCATTATACCAACTCCATCAAGATGGTTTAATCGTCTTCAGTAGGGTGGGAGTGGAGAAATGCAGCATATGTACACAGGAGTAAAAATAGTAAGCATGCACATGCTACCTGTCCCTCGTGCAATTACTATATACACTGTATACCTTTATGCTGCATGACTGTCTTTGTTTAGTTTTCTATCTGCAAATGTAAAAGCAGCCATTGCTAAAGTTCATCATCTGGAACATGTAAGATCGCTGACGC
>VZTU01014222.1:62294-92898 GCA_013400835.1 Zapornia atra | reverse complement strand
TAGGTCCAAAACCACCACACACAAGCATCACACAAGTGCACTGGCCATGGTTACAAGGAGACACTGCTCAGCAGCATGTAGTGGGGCTATTTAAAGTGGTACAGCAAACAAAAGGGAGCAAGCAGCAGGTGATAGGGCTACTTTCTTCCTCCCACCAGAACTTTAGGTCCCACCTTTCCCAGACATCATTTTCCAAGAATGTAATGGGCAGTGGCATCCAGACTGGCATTTGCAGTATGGATGAGGAGATGCTGTGGGATCCCCTTTCCTGGTTAAATGTAATCCAAAGAAGTAGTAACATACATTGTTTCATAGTGGGTTATGATTGAACCAGCAGTGTGTGCTGTGATTTTGTATTATGGATAATAGTTAAATGCTTTTGAAGTCTTATAATCTCATACAGCACAGAGGTGGAAAGCTAAAAACAAGAATAAAAACAAGAAAGTGGCAAAACGTAACAAGAGAAATCATAGTTTCTATAAAAAATAACAGAAATTCACCTTCAGATTTTGTTTTCATGTTTCTTTTAGGCCACAATTTGCAGAACAGTTTGTTATTACGTCCACTCAGCCCTGATGTGCTGTCTCAGTTATGGTACTGCCCTCTGATGCTTCTCCCAATGGGATTCACTTGAGGAAATCATTACTTATATTACTACAGTCCTACAGAAGCATGGCCAGGCACACAGGGATAGCAAACCAGACCAAAGGGGGTAAGGAAGCAGGGGGATGTGTGTCTTGCCAAACCCACGTGTGAGAAACCTGAGCAAGTGTTTATTTATTCTGCTCACGTGAATCTCAGGGCAAAATACCCTGTGAGGGTGGGGGTGTGGTTTGCAGCTGCTGAAGAGAGAAGATGACTTTAAAGCTGAAATGCATGCATCAAAGTAAAGTACTGCAACCAGGGCAGGAGTTTATGCCCTGGCTAATCTCAGCTCACTCTCAAACGGGAAAAACAAAAGAAAAATAACCTGGTGCCTGCCCTTGAGACTATTCAAAGAGAGGGGATCTTGAAAAATAAAAATAAAATAAAATATAAAATTAAAAAATAAAATAAAATAAAATAATACAGGCATTGAAAAGAACAGGGAGCCAAGCAGGTTTAGGGTAACCGAGTTGATTTATTGACCTGATTTGTTTCCCCCTGGCAGACTGTTTCTCCCCATTTCTCAGTGCCTGGCTCTGAAGCTGAGGTATCCGGTGTCTCCCATTCCAGGGTGCCTGAGACAGGATGAGCTGCATTGAGCTGCAGCACTGCAAAGTATGGGGGGGCACAAGCTGTAGCCATACCCCCATTTGGAGAGGAGTCATTTCTGGTGACACTGTCCCAGGAGATGGGGACTCCTGGGCACACAGAGGGGAGACAGGCAGGGTACACAGAAATACTGCAAAGCTACCTCAGAGACAGGAGGAGAAGCAAAAACAAGGCAGGAACTGAACTGAGGACACTTTGGAGATAGGGGAGTTTTCCTCCTCTTTATTTCTCCTTGAACATATCACAAATGCACCATAACATTTATCAGGCAGGAAGGGGGAGTATAATGTACTCTGTAATGGTTATCACCTGCCTCAGGGACCCAAAGGAACCTGAAATGAGAAAAATGGGCCTGTGAGCCCCCCAGGGGACAGGATCCACGTGGCTATTTCAGCAGTAGGAGCTGCTATGGATGACCAGAGGCAGTTCTTCACCCACAGGCACAGAGCAGGTGTGGGAAGGGTTTCACAGGCTCACAGAAAGCCAATTTTGGAGACTTCTTATGTGTGACACAAGTGTGCAAGACACAAACAATGTCTTGACCATCCTGCTCAGGGACTGCTTATTCTTACCATGCCGAACCACACTGCTCCAAAAGAGCTGCTAAAAGCCAGGGCACAGGAACTTCCTCAAAGACAAACCAGTTGCTCATGCATGAACCCCCTGAGTTTGGTGCTGAGGGCAGGATGGCCCTCACTGGTTGAAAACACTTCATGCAAAATGTCCTGAAAAGTCTTTGTGGACACTGTAGACTGATCTGCATCACTAATAAGACATTATGAACTTTTATAGCTTCTTTTCTAAGACATATAATGATTCCCTCACCACATCCCTGTGAGATCAGCCGAGATTATAATCTTTATTTTATGGAAATAGGAATAGGTAGGGAGAGGTCATTGGCCACTTCAAAATTCATATCCACAAGATAATTAGGAAAAATCACAGGAAGCTAATCACCTATACTACTGCTTTAAGTCTTAAAGTGTCAGGACAAAATGGCACTTTTTTAAGTCTCTGTTGCAGATAAGAATAAACCTCTCATCTCCTAGTTTGCAGAGGTGTCTTTTAACCTGAAGGCTTTTCCCAAAAAGAGGTTACTCTAACAGCAGCCTATTAACACCAACTAACACATCAGCACTTCCATGAGGTTGCAGCCTCCCCCTTACACCCTTTATCCTAGGTGGCAATGACCACTACTTTACACTAGACATGAAAATTACACTGTTACATGCACCCCACCCATGTTGTACTGAGTTTCAAGAGGAACAAATAAGCTTCATCTACTTCAGATCCAAAAATTTAAGACCTTGCATGGACTAAGCCCCTTGCTGTTACTCTGTCATTATGTAAAATCAGGCTTCACGTGATTCAACAACAGGAAAGGTAGATGAACAGCACAGATTTCTTGTAAACTAAAGCCCCCTTCTGCTTTGAGGTCACTCTGGAGATGAGAGTGGGCATGAATATTCGTAAATATTTTTAATTAAAGTCTTTCTGATTCTATAAGTCATGTAGAGAGGTTCATAGCCTGCCGTACTGAAATTGAAGGTTATCAGCTTGTGAGTAGTCAAGGTCCCTCAGAGCCACAGGTGTAAGAACTAGAGCTGAGCAAATAATTTGCAACTAATATTTTTTCATGAATTTCACCTTTGTCTGAGAATTCTCTATAAACAGATTGCAACATTCTCTAATTTATTCATTATTTATGTTCAACGGTAATGTCAGCAAATAAATTCCTCTCTGTAGAGCAGTCCATTATAAATTATAATATGCAATATGTGCCATATCCATCTATTTCCCTTTCTATTCCCTGGTAAGGGGAGTTAGGTGACAAAGCAGTGCAGTGTAAATTTTACAAGAAAATAAACTATTCAGAATTCACTGATGGTCAGTACATGAGCATCTCTGTTTAAAATTCATTCGGCAAGCCCTCAGGCTTGTAGAGCTTGAATATACAAATAAATGCAGAAGACAAACACAGAAGGACTGCTGAACTCAATCAAATCAAAATTCACTTTCAAATTCAAATTATTACCCATATTTTTTTCTCTTTTCCTACTCACTCCACTCTGCTGGGTAGCAAAGAAGCACAGCAGCTTTGGGTCCAGGAGGGTCTCATGAACCTTTATCCCCCTTTTTTTTTCCAGCTACACAATGGAAAATCTCCCAAATTCAATGCCCAATTCAGCAGAAACTATTATACTGCCAATCACTTAAAATCGTAATCTTTTGTTGAAAACAAATTATTTCAGTATGAAATCAGGCACTTGTTCACTGGAAAAGTTCAATTTCTCACCTCTGACCTCTGCCAGGTCTCCTTGGAAAGCTGGGTGGAGCTAGAAAATACAAGCAGATGTGAAACCAAGCAGGGTTGAGTTTCATAGGGAAAGCATGGCTCAGCTGGCACCGCACGGGGCTAGGCGTTACGTGCATGGAAAGCTTAATCCATTGCCAAATTCCCAGGAATGACTTAACCAAATTTATGCCCATTCTGTAGTTCATTTTACAGCTGAGTTGCAGACTATGCTCCAAGTACTGGTATCCCACAGTACTGGGCACTGCCTTGCCTTGCCTTGTATTCCATATCCTCCCATCCCACCCACTGCATACCACTCCATTCCATTCCCAAAGGACATGAGCCAGGACTCCAGTCTCTCCAAGCATGTCACCAAACCATGGTGGCTCCATTTGAAAGTCAACCCCTGGCTTACCTACACAGTCCGCACTATGTACCATATGGATGGACACAACCAACTATATAGTGTGGGCAATTACATGCCCAGAGACTGAGCAGAGCTTGGGAAATCCGTGGCATACTAAAGATACACAGTATACACACCTCACTTTTCAGCAGTAGCAGGCCTCACATGTCTTGATGCCCTCCTTTATATTCCTTGTAACTGTGCTACATGCAGGATGTCTGCGTAGGGTGGACAAACATTCCCAAGTGAACCATGTCATCTACCCAATTTCAAGACAATCAGTGTATATGTAACACCAGGGCCACACTAAGGCTTGTTACAGCTACTGAGAAATATTTAGCAGGGCAGGTTCTTCACTGCACATGCCTAGGAAGGCTGAATCTTCTTCCAAAATGCAAATTTTTATTCAATATATTGCAAACGTGCTCTAAAGAACCCTTCTAGGAAAAGCATTTACTGTGAATAAATATTACATGATCCTGGTTAGCTGTAATTTGTTCAAACCTTGCTCTGCTTTGAGATCTTGAGGCAGAAGGTAGCTGAAAGAGAAAATTCTAAGAGGAGTGTTCCAAAAGAAATCCGCTTTTGAAATTAGGCACACAGGTCCTAATCCAGTGCATGCACTACCTCTGCTGCAAATCAGAATTTTTATTTTATTGAATGACTTGAATGCCCAGTTGCTTCTTTAAAATCCAAACAAAACCACACAGTGGTCTCTGGCATGGCCCAACGCCTGCATAATCATGACCACAGGACGTCAATTTTTCCCACTGTTGTAGAATAATGTAATTTCATGGACAGATCCGACTCCTTTGTGCTTCAGTGTGAAAGATAATGACTGCTCACTGGAGGCCGGGTCTCGCACACCTTAAACAGATGAGCCCTCCCTGTTGATTTCAGGCTGTCACCACAAGCTCTTCCGCCTCCTCACACCGTTCGCCTCAGCACATGTGCTCCAAGCGTGTTCGCTGGGTGAGGCTGAAGATCAGAAGTAGCAGCCACGGCAGATCTGTCTGTACACTCCGCTTTGGAGAGGAGGCATTGGAGTGGAGATGTCAAAAAGTGATGAGCCTTAAAAATATTTTTATCTCACGCTCCACTACAAGCTTTGCTTCCTGCGACCGAGCACCAGCACAATGGAGGCGCTTTCATATTAACTCCAAGCAGGCTACATGACAAAAGTCTTTGTTGCCATGTGCAGTATCAAAGCTCCCTCTGTATTTTTTTTTATTTTTTTTTTTAAAAGCATTACAAAATTTTTAGTGTTGTTGAGTTGCTTGGGTTCATTCACTCATTCCCTTGCTCTTGTGGCCCTTTGAATTCACTTTCCACCAAAACATTTGAGCTTAATATTCCCAAAATAGCTGTCAGCAGGAAATGTTAAGAGTTCTCAGTCTGAGAAATAACAGGGCCGTCTGTTGATCTGAATCACCGAGGGTGGGATTTTCAGCCCGTGTGCTGCTGAAGAGGAGGAGGGAGAGATGGAGAGAGAGCAACCGCCTCTCCCAGCAGCTCCCCATGGGGTTTGCAGCAGCATTCAGGAGAGTGGAGGTGGCTGCAGGCCCTCATGAGTTACTGCGGCTCACAAGCACAGCATGAGATGCAATCAGCAAGCTGGTTATCACCAGAAAGTCCTCAGCAGTGGAAATAAAGGAAGAAAGAAACAAATGTGGCGGTAACTGGGATCAGCCTGTCCTTAGGCCCTACTAGGCACCTGCTCCAATGCCCACTGAGACTGGAGGGAAGACTCTCCTGGACTTGACTGAGCTTAGGAACAAGCCTCAGTTGTTTGCTTGTCTCTTTTGCTTTGGAAAATAGCTAATGGCACCTGATCTTTACTTGTCAGCAAGCCTGCTTTTCCCATTTGCTCTTAGCATTATATACTCAGCTGTCCTACAAATCTTCTGAATTAATGAGTATGGCCCAGGTACCTCCTTCCCTGACCTGGTTTCACCTCTGCCCATGCAGGCCATTCCCTGAAATGACTATACATTCTTGTTCCTGATGATTTCCAAGGTTGTACAACCTGGAAATCGTACTGTGGTTGCACTGTATGCAGGCAGGAAGCTTGGGCATGCAACTGCATCTTGCCAGAAACATTGATTTTTTTTGAGTCAAAGTAACCCATGAGAAAAGGCTGGGCCAGGGCACGTCGCAACTTTGTCAAAAAAATAAAAAGAAACCAAAATCATCACATTTGCAGATGTTCTGGCCAAACTGCATCCAGCCTTCCTGGCCCACATTCTGGAAGCTCAAGCGGTAGGAAGACACGGTTTGAAAGACAGACTGGGAGATAGATGTTTCTGGCTGGCATGAGAGAGAAAGTGATGAATCTTTGCTTTGTTCTCTCATGGGAACAAATGTGGGGGAAAATAATAATAAAAAAACTTTCACTGCAATCATCAATAAACTGAAGAGTGAGGCTGCTGGAGAGGGCTGAAACTGGCACTGACACGTCGACCTTTGCAGGGGCAGTGGCAGGAGCCACTCAGTCTCTCCCTCTAACAAAAAGGGTGCCTATCCTAATTAAGCTTCTGTAAAAGTGAGAACTTCTTGGGCAGAGAACTGCACTCAGACCCGCTGCTACTGGCCTTAAAATCTCTCCTTCCTCTGGGGCTGTGCTGCTGTGTCAGTCAGCATTTATGAGGTGCTATGACACTCCAACGCAGCGTACCTGGAAAAGCCTAACCGTATGGATTTGTGCTGTGATCCACCGCGAGTTGCTGGAAATAAAGCCATTCCCGGTTACTGTCTTGGCGCAGTTTCACTCCTTGCTGCAAATGCTTCCCACATTTCTGAATGTAGCAGTCCCCTTCTCACTCACCTCGCTGCCATATTAAAACCAGACACGGGTCAGATACAGCAACAGCTAATGCGATGCATTCCCTTTCCGAGGCTTAGTGCCTGAGCCGTAGTGAGAAGCACTCGGTTGCCTGCCAGAGCTGAATTAATAAGAAGGAGACTGTGAGACAGTCAGATAGCAGTCAGTTCAGCAGAGGAAGAAACAGACTGTCCCCGAGTTGTTGGGTGCCTGGTAATAAAAATCTCAGGCTTCGTGAGGAAGGTAGGGGCTGACGGATATCACGCTAAGCCCCAGAGAGAACAGCGTAAGAGGTACAGAAAGACCTGGGCAAAAAAGTGCTGAGTGCGCTTGCACTCCTTGCTGATTTGGTAATGTAGATCTTGGTTTAAAACGTGAGCCCTGAGACTCTGCATGGCTGTATTCCCCTCAGCAGGGTAAACCGGCATGCTGTTCCTCATTCGTGGATGGAAACACATTCTGAGCATGATACTGGACTTCCAGGCATTTTCCTCTGCCCTGCTTTCTCTCCCTAGGGTATAGGGTCTCTGGATGAATGAGTAGCAAAGCTCCTGCTAACTCGATGTACATCTTAATGATCACTCAGAATGGTAATTAGGTGCACATACATTCATATATTGCAGAAAATTATCTTTGTTAATTAGAGAAGGATGTTAGACATGAGCAATGCTACTTTCCACTGAAACTTTCCCATTTGTATACCACAGAAGTTTAGGTATGATAGGCATACCTGATTCAAGAGGGAAATGTTACATATTCATACAGAGCCAACCTTCTTGCAGGGAACAGCAATTCCCCCTCACAGGCACTGTTACAAGGCTTTACACAGCAGGGACCATGGCTGAGTGCTGTGGCAAAGCCCAGGAAGATCTCACCTATGGCAGAAAATATGCCTGTCTAGGTCCTGGACAGACCCCACACGCTAGTGGGAAAGTCCTAGTGACCCTAGTGGTATCCAGACTCTGTGAGCACCCACATGAACCATCACTGCTTACGTGTTAATTCATCAGTGCTGTAGGCCAGACATCCCAAACACATGTGCTTATCCTTCATCAAACCACATTTCAAAGCCCTGTCCAAGAGCAGGAGCAACTGAATGCAGACCTATCATAATTTACCCACCCTGAAGGAGAGCCCCACTAATTCTTCCTCCCAAATGATTCAGGTCTTTAGAAAGAAACAGAGTGAAATGGTCCCAGATGCTTCATTCAGCACAGAGAGGACTGATGAACTTGGACACCCGGGTGCAGAGGAAGCTGAAGTGTACAAGTTTGGGTTGAGCCCAAGTCATATGACTCATGGGGAGTATTTCTCCAGGTGTTGGAAGGAAAGAGGTTTTAAAAACAGCTGCCAATATCTCAGTATCTCCTCCATTGCCAGCATGTGAGTCCTGAGAATGATGGGTGAAAACTTATCTAGTGGAAAACAGGACGGAGAGCACTCTGCTCCCCTCTACCCAGGAGGCGCAGGAAGGGAGCAAGGACTGCTCTTGGGGCATCTATCACCTCTGTTCCCTCCATGCATCTGTCCTTGCCATCGTTGTAACTGGTGCTACCCACACATGGTGACCTGCATCCACCTTTGCTGCTCCACCTCTGACCTTCACTCCTACACTGCTTTGGGAAAGGTTCCATTAAACAGCTGTGCTGAGATGGGTAAGTTGCCACAGCTCTGTGCTGGGACAAAAAAGTTTGAAGCAGCTTAATCCTCTTGCCAGGGTGGCTCATGGTTTCCTAGCAGTTACTTCTGGGGATCAGAAATGCTGGAGACCAAGGAAATGCTGTTTCTTAACAGGCAACTCTTCCCGCAGGATGCCGAGAAGAAATCAGTATTTATAGCTTGTGGGAGGCAGCTTCAAGGTCAGCTGGGGTCTGGCTTGAGCTCAGCCTGCCCACAGCTGCTTTATCTGGTCGAAAAGCCCAGGGAATCCAGCCAGGACTGTGCTGCAGAGGTAGGACCCAGGCACTGGAAACCTGCACAGATGGTGTCTTTGGAGAGTGCTCTTAATGCAGGCTGAGCAACCAAAGGAAATGTCCCTGCATGGGGTCTGGTGGACTCATTGTACTGCCGGCCACTATTCCCTCTGACTTTGCTCCTACTCCCAGGTTGATATATCCAATATTAATGAGGCATTTATACTCTATCATGGAGCCCTCTAAGAATATGCATTTACTCCTAATGGGGCATGCTGTTAAATTAAGTAGTAGCATCTTAAATATTTTTTATTATTATTATTTTTGGGAAGATGATATATAGCAGAGAGTTTTTTTTTCTCCCCTCTGGAGCAGTATAATGAACAGCAGCAGGCTGGAGATTTTGTGCTACCTGTAGTCTGGCTTATCAGCACGGCTGGTTGTAGGTAAGCAGGAGTGTGTGCTTGCACAGTGCCATGTGTTTCTCAGGGTACAGTGGGAATATCAGTGACATGGGAAGTGAAAAGAGTATCAATGACACTAGGACAAGGGGAAATTAACTGTGAGCTGGTGAAAACCACATTTTCCACTCGAATGGTGCTGCCTGAGCCAAATGTCCAAGCAGGAGAGTTTATTGACCTGGAACATTTGTTGTCACAGATGCTAAAATACAACCATCACCACATCCATCACATCTCATATGTTTGGTGACTGCCATTTCACCAGCGTGGGTGGGTACCTTGCCCCCAACATGGAAAGGAAGAACCATTACATTGATTCATCCCACGTGCTGGAAAAGGCAGTTCTTACTGCTAGAAATACTGAAGGATTATGAGTCTTAGAGAGAAAAAACAGGAGTAAAGACTCCACTAGGAAGAGCTGAGCTGAAAAGGAAGCTCAGGCTCATGAGTGTTTATTTCATATGAGCAAATAATAAGGAAAAACCCCAACATGCACGCATGAGCTGTAGTAGGAGCAGGAAGCAGCATGGAACTAGAGGCATATCTGGCCACAACTATGCGGAGATTTTAAAGCACACAGACATACTCATGTCCTCACAGACCCAAGCTGGAGATCTTCCTAGCAGAAGAGCCTGCCAGGGATGTGCAGAATTATTTCCCTATAGTTTTGCATTACAGCCTTGCAGGTCTTTAACACCAGGATTTCAGTAGTGTTATCTAGTGAGGGAAGGAAAGTGCAAAGTTCAAACAGGCTCGAATATCACAAGACAATTTACACTCCCCTGGCAGAGGCTCTGGCTCTTGCAGCGTACTCCTCCAGAAGGCAGCAGCTACAGCAGCAGCAGCCAGTTTTGCGCATCTAATTTGGAAGGGTTTGTACGGAGGGACAAAGGATCATCTGTGCATCTTTTCGGTATGAAGCCTGCTATTACCTGCCTGCTCAGGATGTTATCATTGCTCCCAGGAAACATGCTTGGACTGCAGAAGAGGCATGAACTGCATTAATTCTGCCCAGCACCTGGGTATTCAGTCCTAATATTTACTGCTCATCGTTGTATCACAGAGGTGGATGCTGGACAGTTTGGCAGCTACGCAGGAAACATTTGGAGACACAGCTCTTAAGGGCAGGGAGGAGTTTTGAGACTGAAGGACGTGTGTGTTTTAGAACCAATGGGTCAGTGCACAAATCATTTCACCTCAGAGATATAAACTGTCATTAGGTTTAAGAGATAGAGATGAATTCACCCACCCCTTACAGATTTCTCAGGGGACTCTAAAGATTCATTCAGTGTTGAAATGGTGCGCAGTCCCTCACATTTTTAAAGATTCTTGAGAGCCCTCATGGCTTATATGGTACCCTGTGTCACCCCTCATAATCCCCCTCTTTTTTTTTTTAAATACAAGTGTATATTCTGAACCATGACTCACTGCAAGAGGTGGAGCTTGTGGCGAACTCTTGAGCCGAGGAGTGACAGAAAACAACATGAGCCTTGCTGGAGAACGCACATGGTCTCAACATGGAGAGCAAACCATATGGAACAATGCTGTTATTCTCTCCTGTCTCTATCAGCTCAGGCTCTGGGGTCTGCTCCAAATCCCACTGGGGACTCCTGCTGAAATCCCAGCTATGCAGTAGTCACCATGGGTGGGGGGGTGTCTCCAGGCACATCCTCATGCTGCCTTTGTCAGGATCCACCGGATCTCTCACAAGAGCCAACCATGCTGCACCTCAAAATCCTCAGACAGATGAGCTGCAAAACTTTATTTACTGTTTCTCCCCATTAAGCCAATATAAATAATGTTTCTCCTGCATGTGTGCACATAGCACACCTTTACCTCTCTCCAGCACAGCTCAACTGGGAGATGTCTGACCTAGCACAGAGAAGGGACCCAGGTGCTGGTGGGCTCAACGCATTGCGAAACAGCAGCTCCAGCCCCTGCACTGCCCCTGCCCTGCCCGCCCCTCAGCAGCCAGTGCAGCCTGCCCACCTCCCGAATGCCAGCCGGCCCCTTCGCAGGCAGGTGCCCAACACGATGCTCGGCTGCAAGCTGTGCACTAAGTCATTTTTCTCTCTCGCTGTGGGCAGCATGATAATTTAATAAGCAAACTGATGTTTTGAAGGCTACAAAGTCAGCAGAGGGAAAATAGTAGCAAGGAGGAGAAAGTGTCATGCCAGCAAGCGGCTTTCATTCTGTGATGTGAGGCAGGGAAAGCTTCCAGAGGAAAAATGCCACTCCCAGCTAAAAATAAAGTCAGCCCAGGAAGCCTAAACCCAACAGCTTGTCTGCTGCTAACTGAAGCAGCACTAGCTGAGAGAGAAGATATTGATCAGCTTCTGCAAGGAGGCAAGAGGATGCCTTCTGCATTTGAATATATTTCATATTTGCTAGTTCGTGGCAGAGTATAAAATGTGAGGGCTTTGCTGTTTTGACAGCAAGCGAATCGCGGAGTTGAAAGTGCAAGACAACACCCACCTGAAGGGAAGGTTTTCCTCCTCGAGTGATGGAGGCTTTTGGATTCGGAAATCCAGGTTCTGTTCTACTGGCGCCCATGAGGGCCAGGTGTTCTGCACTTGACTTTCTCACTAAAACCCGTACAGGGTTTCCCTGTGCCACCCTGCCTCAGGCACAAAGAAAACCAAGATTTGCCTGCCTTGGTGCCTCTGAGGCTACGTGGTGTCCTGCTTACAAAAAGCTTTGAGATCTTTGCTCCGAGGGCATTAAAACCTGCTTTCAGTGCACAGCCATTAGAGTCTCACTGACGGCATCGCCCTCTCTCAGACTTCACAGGGGCAGTGACAATCTCACCCTTCATAAATGTCACTCAAGAGAGAACTTAAAAGGGGGAAACCTGCAAGAGACGTTTATTACGCAAACAAGCAAAAATAGTTACTGTACACATTGCATTGGAGCGGATACATGACCAAAATCACTCTGGGGACCTGCCTGTTGCTCACAGCCTCTCAAGGTTATGTTCTCAAAGTGTATGGAGCCATGAGCAGTTCCTGAGCGCATTCTGTCTCTTCACTACTTTGCAGGCTGTCTACCATACATACAATGCTCTAGCCTTTGTGGGACACTCACAGTGGTGAGGGACCCTCAGACTTCCATGTATGGAGGAGAAAGAAAGCCACAGCGAGGAAGAGGGTCCGCAGCAAGGACAGATCTTTCCTTTATATTTAACAGCTTAGGTGCTATACTCTCATCCTTGTTTAGCCCAGCAAGCCACTTAAAGAAAGTCTCTGTCGTGGTAGAAATTAGCACCACAGAATTTGCCAGACACGATGCATCTGTTTCAGCGCGCTCCCTCTGACAGCCCGGGGTGCTGCGAACAGGAGAGGCTCCTTTAAGAGAGCAGTTTGCAGCAAGATTACTGCTAAGCCATTTTCAGAAACACAGACATTTCCTAGGGCAAAAGAGGTTCCTGGTACAAAAGGTGGAGAGAACCTTTTGTCATAATAATCTCAGTCATTTTCACAACACACCAGATTCCCCGGCAGCAGCAGCAGCGTGGTGAGTACAAGCGCATGAGACTCGGCGCCTGCTGGAGTTGTAGCAATGGGGAGAGAAAAAGCTTAACACTTTACAGCACTATTCCCCACATTCAAAGGCTCTCGGAGGAAACTGCCAGGAAAGCAATATGGTTTTAGGTGGGGATGTCTCCAGAGACTTGAAAATCTTTCTACTGGATGTTGTGAGTATGGTTGTTAAGCCTCAGAGATCCTGATAACAAAGTTCCTGCTGAGAAGTTCTGGTGAAGTTAAAATGTCTATACAGATCCACTGGAACATCAGCAAATAAAATGTGTTTAAAAACTCAACACACTTATTTTTGAGCCTTGAGAGAATTATGTTATGTGCAGAAGAGGAAGAAGGCTTTATGGAGATTTACAGAACTGGTAAACATATTTATTCTGATTACGAATATCATAATCATGTATGTTGTACATGACTACTAATCCATGCGTTAAGCTGTGAGGATTTCGCTGTGTGTTTTTCTTAGTTGCTTATAAAAAGTAAGACACTTGCTGTATTGATTTGTGACCCTCATCCCCTTTACTCAGCCATGACATTTGCTTCTGCATTCAGCTGTGACTCAGAGATCTCCAAAGCATGAGGACATTCCGTTCCCAGGACATGCCTTTAGTCTACCTCTAATTTTAATAAACCAGAAAGGGAACAAGGAACAGAAAAAGGAGGTGATTGAAAACAAGGCCAGCTTCTCCGGAGGTGCTCCAATAGCAGGGGACTGGGAAACCCAGCCAGAGCGCAGCAGTACCCTGCTGCCATGGTGCCTGCAACTCATCTTATCACAGGAGCATCTTGTGTTTTGAATGCCCACTACAGATACACTTTTAGCACACCTGGCAGACAGTGACACTCCCAAAGCTCTTGTCTACATACAGCTTTCTCTCCTGTCATCAGAAATGTAAAAAGGGGAAAGGAAAGGGAGAGAACTGGTTTTTCATGTATGTGTAAAAACACTCCGTTGGTGCAGGGAGATACTGTGGGCTGGGTAGACAAAACCTAATGGGTAAAGGGCAAGCCCAGGCCTTGGGAGAAAGTCCAGGTCACAGCCATCAGGCTTCTGCCTGCAGTGGCATGGGAGAGAGGCAGGGAGGAGGCATTAATACCATGCAGTTGGGTGGTAAGGGACAGGAGTGGGTAAAGGAAGGGAAGCCCTGTAGGAAACCGAGGATTAACAAAAGCACAGCAGCAGAAGTCACCGAGAGGGACCTGCCTGAGAGGTGTTTGCAGAACCCCACCACTCGTGCACCTAAGGGCTGCAAATGGCACGGGGTAAAAAAACAGAGACCTTCCTTCATCAGCCAGGCTTTTGAAGGGGAAAATGAGCATTGTGGGGAAAGGGCTGCAAAGGATGAAATAAACGTGGAATAGGTGAAAAATACTATGTATTTATATATACACATTTACATAGGTGGGACAACAGAGGACTTTGCTGCAGTGGCTGAGGAGGCTGGCTTTCCCTCGGAGGCACAGGAAATTGGTGTAAACAGGAAGCAGTGAGCAGCTTGGTCGTCACACAGGTATTGAAAAACCCCCTTTGGCCTGGCTCTGATCTGCATAGTGACACATATATATAGTCTAGATAAGACAGTGCAGCGGCAGTGACTTTGTTCTAATCTAACTGCCTGATTAATACGTCTGCAGTTAGCAGGATTCTGGACTCAATAAAGGCAATGGAGTAGGAAGGAGATAAGCAAGGGCACAGTGATATGTTTGTTCAGGTGTTAGCATGACAAACATTTTACACCTGCAGCTTTCCTTTGTTTCTAATAAATTCCCCTCCCATTCTCCAAAAGGTTCAGTTCCCTATGGCTGCATATTCAGAGAAGCAGATAAATGGCTTTTTCTAGTAGTCGAGTTAGGTAAAAAGAAAACCTGGAGAGGCTGGTTTGTGTGCACCGTGGGGACTCCATTGCCAGGGAAGCAGGAATGGAGGTGGCCAGAGAGAGGTCTCACTGGGGCACAAACAAGTAATAAAGAAATGGGAACTTCTGGGGGAAACTCTTGCCTCATTTTATGAGCAAGGATCTCCTCCCGACTGCACCAGTACACCCCATTAGCAGGGTTGAGCTGACATCTGGGAGACGCTGTGCTGCTTCCAGTCTCACTGACTGATGGGAGCTCTGGGCAATAAGGATCCCTGAAAATCAGACTAGTGGCTTTTCAGCTTTTTTATGTTTCGTTTTCAGGAGATTTCTTAAAAGAGAAGCATTATCTTCTTAATTCTTCATCCAGAACAATTTGACCTATTAACATTATTAAAAATAATACCGGATGTCAGGCAGTGCCAAACTAACATAAAACTAACTCTACCTAAACAAGTAACTTGCTAAAAAAGAAAACCTAGTTTTCTAGACCTTTCATGTACTGCATGGTCACTTATCATAATGATAATGGTATAACCAGTAGTTTAAAAGTCCAAATTACTAGTTGCTTTTTTAATTTTATTTTCCTTTTTGTACCAGTGGAAAGACTGCAGTTGGTGAGCAAAGAGAAATGGACCATGTTAGACACCCTGTATCTCTTTGAGCCCCAGCTCTACCATGGACGTCCTTTCCAAAACCTGCCCAAAACATTTTAAGAATCCAAGGTGGACCAGACCCCACTTGCTGCTCCATTCTGATCTTACTAGGTAAAAAAAAAAAAAAAGGGGAAGTAGGGAGGTCAGATGTTTGGCTCACCCAAAGACGTCCATCTGCCAGTGAGTTGGTTTTGCTTTGGGCAGCAGCGATCCGCCCATAGGACATAGGAAGGGATCCTGGATGACATATTTATCAGACTGCTCTCCATCACTATCCCCTTCTCCCTGACAGAGAAACTACATGAGGTCTGATAAATGTGTGGGACAGACTGACAGTCGCCCTGGATGCCAACAGCAGCAGCTTAGTGGCAGGGAAAAAGAAACACTTGATAAGAAATCTTCAGAAAGTATTAGAAGATGACTAAATTTTCAATCTTAAAAATGCAAGAAGATTTAGGTTCACACCAGTCCCCCTGTCATTACCATCTTTGCTTTCTGAGGAAGTTCAGGGAAATCCTGTCCCTGGTTCTGACAAGCGAGATTTCCAGTGATTTCAGTGGGGATCTGCAGTGTCACTCTCTGCACACTCAGACGCTGTGTCTGACATGCATACAGCCAGCATCACTGAAAACTATGGGCCAGAATATCACCAGATGCAATCTGGGGTAACAGCCCACTTCCAATTCAGGATCTGGACGTGCCTTTGCTAACTGCCTGTTGTGGCTTCACAAAGACATCACTGCAGGCAGCAAAACCAAAAGGGTGTGAAGAAGCAGTTTTAATTCCAACAACATCTGATGCAGCTTTCAGCAAGATGGTAATGTAAAACACACAAGATGGTAATGTAAAACAGCACCTGAGAGGCTGCCTTTGCTCTGTACCCTCCACAGGACCGTGGCACCTTATCCAGATCTCCTATGGTGGTTCCATGGGAGCAGAAGTCCATGTGGATGCTGGGTACGTGCCCGCATGCCTCCACGTTGATGCTATGGATGTGAACCCTTCTCCCTACTTAGAATTAACTACCGCCCATCCTGATTTGCTGTTGGTGTGAATTCAGAAAGGAGGGATGTGACCAGCAGATGATACAGGGGTGGTTTAGTGAACTGGGCTTGAATGCAATAAAAGAAAAAGGAGGAGAGAAGAGAGTTTCTTCCGTGAGAGAGATTTTCACAGCAAAATGAGGGACATCTGGCCAAGCTGTGGTTTCGTCAGCAGAGATACCAGCAGCACGGCACAGTCTTCCCACCAGCTGGATAACGTAGTGTGTGTCCATGATTCTGGGTGTCCCTCCGACAGCTCACACTGCAGCCCCGTGGCTACATCTGCCCTCTCATTGTTTTCCATGCTCCAGAGATTAGCTTCCCAGAGATACGCCTGTCCTCACGTCACCCACAATGCAGTCGTGCCCACAGATCGGTTCAAGATTCATCCTTCCATACTGGCTTTTATTTAGTTGTATAATTTCTTCTAAACAAAGCCACCCAGGCTGCTGGGAGAGGTAAAAACAAGTCAGTGCCCTGAAGAGGTTACCAACTGCAAACACAGCTTGGGTAAGGCAGCCATTTGGCAGGCATTATGTATGACCTGCAGCTTCTCTAGTAACCAGGGGTGGGCTGTGCACTTTGGGAAGGTGCAGCTCAAACCCAGGGAACTTTTCAAGGCTGGAAAATAAGTCAGGAGAAGAGGAGGCTGAGGGGAGACCATATTGCTCTCTACAACCACCTCAAAGGAGGTTGCAGTGAGGTGGGTGTTGGCCTCTTCTCCCAAGTAACTGGTAAAAGGACAAGATGAAATGGCCTCAATTTGCATTGGGGAGGTTTAGATTGGATATTAGGAAGAACTTCTTCACTGGAAGAGGGTCAGGCTTTGGAACAGGCTGCCCAGAGAGGTGATGGAGTCACCATCCCTGGAGGTGTTCAAAAAACAGGTAAGCATGGCACTCTGGGACATGGTTTAGTGGACATGGTGCTGTTGGATTGACAGTTGAACTTGATGATCTCAGAGATCTTTTCCAAACTTAAAGATTATGTGATGAAACAGGGTTTATCCAATACTGTTAGAGTCATGCAGGGCATGACACACTCTTGCCTGGTGCTCTACTGGCCTGCAACCAAACCATTGTCACTCTTCTTCCAAAACCTCCTGGAAAACTGACCACCTGGTTTCACCAGTCTCTTTCCTGGACATTGAGATCAGACTGGAAGAATTTTGGAAGGTCAGGTGTTGAGCTTTTTCCAGATTACCATGACATTATACTCTGCTGTTCTGCCCCCTTTTTTTTCTGGTTTCACATGTGTGTCTCTAAGAGACAGATGTGTTTGCATGTCTTCGTTGAACTCATAGCTCTAATTCACCTGTCTCCAGTATCAATGATGGCACAGGCTGGAATTGCCAGGCAGACCCAACAGCTGCAGCAGATGTGAATAGCTGAAAGCAACGCACCTTCAGTGGACCAGCTGGATATTGCTAGCCTGGATACTGCCTTAGTGACAGTTAAGAGACACCTCCAGGTCACCTCCAGGTCCTCTCCACGTGTCCCTGCACAGGAAAGCAATGGTTGCATGTTGGCCAGGGGGCACAGGCTGAGCAGGTAATGATCAGCACCTGCATGGGAAATGTGGTTCTGCTTTGGGGTGACTGGGATGGGCAGCAGGGAGGTACCACCTGGCTTCTGGCTGTGCTGCAGCTCGGCATCTTTTCAAGATCAAGGCCTCTGCTACCCACTCAGGATGTCTAAGATTATGCAAAGGTTGTTTTAATGAAAAAACAGAAATATCTGGCCCAGGACCCACCATCTCAAAGCAGACAGCCAACAGACTCAGAGCACAGCATCCCACCAGAAAACTTGGCATGCTTGTTTTACACCTACACACCTTAGCAGCGCACCTCCTCTGAAGTGAGAGTAAGGATCAGGTCTCCATAATTGTGGTTTTATACAGTAAGAGGATATTCTTCAAGCACTGTAATCAAATTCCAACTCAAAAGAACACGCACAAAGGAAATAAGTAATCTTCTCTGTGTTTACATTCATTACACTGAGTAACCCTGCACCGGGCACTTCTCAGAACTAAGTTTTGAAGGGCAAACACGGTTTGACCAGGTTTGCTCTAGTGAAAGAAAGAAAAACAGTTTGAGTAAATTAAGAACAAGCCTTAAGCTTCAGCTGCAATCTAAAATTAGGTTTCAAAGTACAAAAAGAACGTAAAGATCCAAGCAATTATTTTCTCTCCTTTCATTGTCGATTGCCGTATTGTCTTTCCAAACCTCAAGCTGTTCTGGAAGCAAAAACATTAGGAAATATATCTTAAAAGTTTATTAAGATTATTAAGAAGACCTGGTTCAACTGAAATTGCAAGTTCATGGGAGAAAAAACAGTCAAATGGGAACAAAACTTCACACAATATTTTTGTTTTAAAACAAAGGATGGGCCAATTCAACTGTGAAGTTCAAATCTGGGGACAGATTTTGGATACTGCAAATGTCTTGGTTTTGGGATGAAACTTTGCTGTAGCTTACTACTGAAACAGAGCAGTCACAAAGCTTTGACCCTGATCAGCAGGTTAAATTCCTTGTCAAGGGCTACAAAGTCCCCGTGGAATTGTGGCACCCAGGGCTCTGCATCTGGTCCTTCTGATTCTCCACTAGTTTTGTCAAAAGCCATTTCGCCTTCAGCTTCTGCAGCAGGGCAGGTAGGTAGCCCATGGAGTTATTGGTGGCAAGAGAAGACCTGACTTTGATAGTTTCCCTCCAGGCGAGATGAAAGGGCAGGGAACGCTCACCAGGTGATGCTATCATTATCCGGCAGCTGCCAGGATTGTCTGGGCACATTGCACTGGACTTTCAACTTCCAACAGGGAGCACCGGTAGTTTTTCCCATGTATAATTTGTGACGCATACCCAATGAGTCACTCCTAACAAATAAAGTTCTTCAATGGCAGCAATACCACCCCATTACTCCCCAGAGCATAGCAGCAAGATAGCGAAGCCAGTCTAATTACCTCTTCCCCCAACTAATGATCATTCATCGGATTTGAGATGACTCATAGCTGGCCTTTGATCATCACCAGTCCTTTACACAGTGCCTTCCTGGTAGGACGGAGAGCAGCAGTGGCTATGTAAAGGACTTGGCTCTCCTGAGAGACTCGTAGCCCAGCAGCTGTGATGAGGTTTGCAGGGGCAGGTGGTGGGGGAACCAGGTTGTCCCCATCCTGTGGTGGTGGGATGACATGCATGGCTGAATGCAGTGTACCTGGTTTGATGTAAGATAAATGCATCTCCCCACTGTCAAACCTCTTGATGTGGTCAGACAGAGGGTGGGAGGCAGCATCTGGAGGCAGGAAGAAGAAACAGGGCTGCTTCCAGCCTCTGTGGCGGTGAACTCACCACTTCACCTCTGCAAGCTGTAACAACTATGGCAACAAGTCCAGTTACACTGAAAATGAAATGAGTTCAAGGTCCAACATCAAAGGGGAGCAGTTTCTATCCCCACTGCTCTCAGAGCGTGAGGCTCCACGGCAAATTTGTGGCTAGCCTGCTGAAAGCCCCCAGGAATTACTCAGCCAGTCTGTTCTGACAACAAGGATATTCCTGTCCTTGGGTTTTGGGTTGTTGTTGTGTTTTGGGTTTTTTTGTTTTGGTTTGTTTTTTTAACTGCTCTGTCTAATGTAGGGGAGTGTTTGGGGCAAACAAAGCAAAGCTCAGGTGCCCCTGGGGCCATCTCCTCCCATAGCCCATCACACCCTGAAGAAAAGCAGCAGTGGAGTTTAAGATCACACTGGGGTTGGGATTTCCATAGCGTGGCCAGCATGAAATGCCAGTCCCCCACCCCCCCAAATTTTCAGTAACTCCACATGCCTAGAGTTTTTGGTTTTCATGTCATTCATTAGAGAGTTATTTGTGAAGAAGTTAAATAAAGGCACTATCACCCCCCACTTGCGCTGACTCCACAAGTCAGTATCTGAAGCAAAGTCCACCAAGGTCAGTGAGGAAACACGGGCCTGAACACGAGGGAGAACTAGAGGAGCAGGGACAGAGGAAAACCTCATTTGCTACAGGATAACTCCTTACCTACCGCAGAGTTCCTCTGTAATTTAATGGAGAATGCTGCTTTGCACCACATTATGAGGCTGTCTTTTCACTAATCCTGAGCTGGGGAGCAGGAGGGGAGTCCTTATGCAGGGGTTCCCACGCAGAATTTCAGGGTTGCATCCCACTGTATGTTCTACACTGAGAGGAGCACGGCTCAAGGTTACCCTGCAGCCTTGCTGCAGAGGGGAATTTGGGACATGACTCAGGGATTCTGCATCAGCTGGTCCTCTCCCCGGCTCTGCCCAAAGCAGCATCTTCAGTTTCAGGAGCCTTTGAGCAGATGCCCAGTGAATCCAGAACTGAAATGGTGTGGCAAGGAAGAGCTGGGAGATACCTAGCATGCATTCAGTATCTCACACCGTTGTTCAGCGCAGGGAAGAGGAACGTGCGCAGCGGCTCCGCTGTACAGGCCCCAAGCTCCCCTATAGCACAGGGCCCCCATGTAAAAACATGCTGAGAGAAGAGTCAGATCTGGAGATGGTGACATGAAAGATAAATGATAGTGTCTGTAGCTGTGCACCATGTTTCTACACAGGATGTTATTGTATTTCCTATTCTGACTCCGAGCCTCTCGCCCNCCCCCTTTTTTTTTGGTCTAAATGGAAGCATCACTATTAATTGCAAAGCATTGTGTGGGAGTTCCAATTAAGCAGTTTTCACTGAATGGGCCCAGGATATATTTTAAACCCTTTATGGGGTTAGGGGTGTTTTTAAATCTGGGAAGAAACTTTGTTTCCAGCAAAGTACCTTGCTGATAAGACCAGCTCTGTAAATAAAGACCAAACCTGCTTTTTCAAGGTAGGAGAAGTTTGATGCTCAGGGTGAGGAGGAAGCATATAGCTTCACAGCATATTTGCATTAGTGCCAGCCTCCCCAGTAGCATAAATTGCAGCTCTGTAGAGCGGTATTTTACTCTCTGAAAGCAGGAATGTTATCTATGTGCTAAGGCAGAGCCATGACTCAGGAAACCATTCAGTTGCTGTTGAATCCAGCTTCTGCTGCAGAACTTCACTGAGGAATTTGGAGACTTGAGTTTTAGACTTTCTAGCTGGAAGAAATATTATTTCTTTTAAAAAGTTGAACTAACAGTCATCTGTCTCCCCGAATTTGGTAGAGGTTGCTGAGGAAGCAATGAGACAAATGTTGCAAGGTGCCACAACTGCACTGCAAATATGGCAATACTTTGTGTTCCTTTCAAAGTCCTGGCTCCCCACATCTTTACAGAAGCAGCTCAGCTGCCTGTGGAGGAAAATTATGTTTCTTCCTCTCAGTTGCGGGGAAGGCTTTAAAAATGCTGGCACAAAAGCTCAACTAGAAGGCAAATGAAATGATTAATCACATTGGTTTTAAAGGCACGTAGTGTGCAGACTCCCAAGTGTTAATCCTTGAAGTTGAGTTTGATCCTATATGGCTCTCAACACTCCTGCGTATGGAAGGGCTGATCGCTTCAGCAGAACCGGGCTCCTCACACGGCCCAGCCTGAAACTGCACCCCTACCCCTGCAGTGAGCAGAGCCCAACTGCCCCACTGCCAGGACCTCCTGCCTCCCCACAGCAGCTTTGCCGGGGCACTTTTGCATGGGCTACATGGGGGGGGGGGGTGGGGGGAAAAGGCAGGTGATTTTCAGCTGTGGCACATGAAATCGAAGGTGCGGGGCAACAGCCTGTACGGACAGTGAGACAAGGATGAGATGGAGGACAAGCCACACTGTATATTATTAACACATCTGGTTAATTCAGTGGATCTGCTGAGGGGTTTTTTCTTCCCCTGATGGGAAATAAGCTGCCACAGGATTTTTTAATTTTGTACATCTAAGCCCTGGTTGCTATCCAGAAAAGGGGACCTTGTTAGCAGGGTCTTGCTACACATCCAAGACAACCATGCACAAGGGGTGGTGTTAGCAACATTTCTTCTGGGTACCACACAACGCATCCAGATGAGATGAGGGAGACAGAGGCTTCACACCTTTCTCTGGAGAGCTGTTATCACCACCATGCTACTGCCATGCCTTCTGGGGGTTTTTTCCCACTCTCCCCACCCCCCTTCTCTTAGGCTCAGGATCTCTGCTGAGTTCAATGGGTTGGAGTAGCGGAAAGTTATAATCAAACATTCAACAAATAGGGAGGGGACCAACAGGTAAATCCATCACAGTTGCTGGTGGTACCTGAGATTGGATCTAGTCTTCTGGATCTAGTCATCCTTTGGGGTAGTAGTAGTATCCCGTCTGCAGAATGAACTGAGGAAAAAATCCACCACTTCAGAGAAGGACATGAAAACCTCTTGGAAGCTTTGGAAAACAGGTATTTTCGCTGGATGAACTGCAAAGACCTTTGGGCATCATGAAAAGCTGGGATGGATGAAGGTTTAGAGGAGTGGTGGAATAGATTGGGATGAGGGCAAATAGAAAATAGGAAGTGGGCACACAAAAAAAAAAGAGAGAGGGAGAAGCATGCCACTAACAGGAAAATGTAACTGAATCTGGAAAGCACCAGCAGTATATAACCATAAAGACAACATCAATCATTCCCATTTACTTTCACTTATTTTTATTGCACCATCACAGTTGCTGTCCTGTTCCAAAACTGAATGGTTCCTATAAAAAAACTGTTCAGGCAGACAGCCAGTGTCAAGGCTTTTTTATTTTTTTCATTTTTGACTAGAAAATTTGAATTTGGGTCTAGACTGCTTGGAGACAAGCATTGCAGAAAGGAATTCTACCTTCCTCATCCTTCCATAACCCCATCTATATGCCCATCCCATGGGCTCTGCATCACGGCACTTGCCAGAAGGACAGTAGTACAGGTTGGTCAACCTTCGTGTAGTCAGCCTTTCATCCTGGGAGAGAAACAAAACCAAAGAGAAAACGAACATGAAGATCCCTGTAAGCTGCAGGGTTGTCCCAGGAGTCACAGAAAGATCAACATTGACTTTTACTGGCTGCTGCCCCCAGCCCATGCTGTACTTGTTGAATCAAGAGGCCTGGGCATCCGGCAGCAGCTCAGCACAGTTAACTCTCCAGCAGCTCCAGCAGCTGTGCTTCCCCTTCCCCCAAGCCCTCCTTTCCTAGGAAATCGAGTATTATAAGTTTCTTCTCTGTCTAGGCAAAAATCAACCTCAGAATTCACGCCATTAAATGATACATTGTGGCCTGTTCCGCCCTGTCTCTCTGCTCTGCTCCCAAAAGGGCAAGTTCAGGAAAAAAAAAAAAAGGTGTGGTCAACTCATTTGCATTTGTCTGGTCTAGACACAATCCAAAGCACCCAGGGAGACCTGGCACCCGGGTCAGCCTGCCTGACCCAGGGGCATCCAGAGCACTCCCACCACATCAGGGTTCCTGGCGCTCCAGAGAAGGAACTGCTGCCTTGGTGGAGGACCGGGAAAATTGGTGGCGTAGACCAGGCTTCCTCATCCAGTCCTTCAGCCTGGGCCTCAGAAAGGACTTCTTCTTGCCCCAGGAGAAGCTGGCTTTGCAGGTGACAGTAGGGCACATGGGCAGAGAGGGAATGCCCTTGCTCTCCCTGGGAGTCTCTAGGTGTGCAGCAGGCTGAGATTAACCCAACTGACCCTGTGTTCCCAGGAGACATGAGTCAGAGTGAGTCAGCTCCCATGCGACCGCCCTTTCCGCCCTCAGCTGCACAAGAAACGCTGTATTATTGATGGCAAGCTTAATGAGGAGATGGAAATGGCGATGGAGAACAGCTGTACTCCACAGAGGTGTGCATGCAGGCTTTTGTGCCCAGAAACGCTCCACATCATCTCCTTCACTGCCTCCAAATACAACCTGTATCCTGAGGAGATTTCTGACCAGGGTTGCTCCTCCTGAGAGCTGCCCCTCCAAAAAGAGATATTTGTTCCCCATGCAGGATGATCAGCTTCCCAACAGCAATCTAACCGAGACCTTCTAGGACAGAACCTGTCACCTATGAGGAATTGCCATCAACCTTCTCCCTAGCTCATGCTTCCTCCCAGCCAAAGGAGAAAAAAAAACTGCCCAAAGAAATGCACCCAGAGAAAGGCTCCAAAGACATGCACCATCACATACCAGTTCTGCTCCGGTTCATGAGAAACAGTGAACCCACAGGAAAGAATTAGGAAGCTGAGGAGCACGGCAGGCTTGATCCCGAGACCCACACACCCCACAGATGATTGTCTGTGAGGAGGGCCAAGCCTGTTTTTTAGGGTTGTTCTTCTGCCTGGTTTAGTACGTGTTAGTCTATTCAAGTTGATTGTGATCAAGAAGCCCCAGTTTAGCTTCTTTCAACTGGGAAAAAAACATGGCAGCTAGGTCAGTGTCTGTGAGGGTAAATTTGTGTGAAAGGATGGAGACATTGCTGTTAACGACCCTGCATGGTCTTTCCAGCCAGGCAAGCGGATTTTCCTTGTGGTGGCTGCTGTTGTGTACTGCAGACTCTTTTCCTCTGGAAAGGTGGTAGTTTAAATTGGAGTTAGATGTACAGTACCTGCCAAGTTCAACATGCCTCGGAGACAAACACGGCTCTGTCTGCGAGAGGCCCCGCATCACCGAAACTATGCAAAGGCCAGCTCAGCTATGGAAAACAGCAGGGAGAGGACTTGGCTGTGTGAAAATGCAACCGCTTCTTGTAATGTAGACATAAACTTTTCAAGGAAGGGTTGTTAGAAGGGCACAGAGAAATGTGAAATACAGGCCCAACTGTTGGTTTTTTTTTTCTTTTTCTTTTTTTCCAAGGGTTCATTCCCAGTTCTCCTGTGCTGCACACAAGCATTGCTCTGTGCATCACTGCCCCCACACCAGGGCTGCTCAGGCCTGGGACCAGCAGGTTTCAGTCCTTTCCAGCAGTCACACCACATCGGTGTGGAGCCCCTCTCACCGTGTGCCTGTCCACACTAAGCTCTGTCCCCAGCAAGAGGGGGATGGAGAAGAACTGGGACCCATGTGCTCTCCAGGATCTCTGAACTGCCTTTCCTGGGTGTCGCCACAGAGGAATCAGTGCACCCCAGGCAATCCCCCTGGTATGTGAGTTTGGGGAGGATCCTTCAGAGGCCAGTTTCAGCAGCATCCATTCCTCCTTTAACATTGAAAGGGAAGAAGCAGAGCACCCTGACCTCCCCCAGCAGACTGGTCAGGCATCCTGGTGGAGAGCATCAGTGGATGCAGGACCCACAGCACTGCATGGGAAGGAGTGGCTTGCTCTCCCTTCCCATTCCTGTTCCCGTTTCTTAAGTGGGAATGGCCACAGTTTGCCATCTTCATCTTTAAAGCCTGCAGTAGCACCACGCTGAGGTGCCAGGCTCTTATACTCAATGCAAGGCTAGGATCTGTGATTAAAGTCACAGAACCAGTAACCTGGTCATTCATAAAACCATTCTGCCATCCTCATTATCTACCTCAATTAGCTAACAGACCCCACCGGAAAGGTGCCTGCAAGCAAAAGATCCAAACCTCTGCAGGCAGAAATCCTTTTAAAAGAGGCCATACACAGCCACACTACATGGGGATCCCCAAAATGTAAGTCCTTCACATTTTAGGCAACCAGAATCAGCAGCACAAAGGCCTGATTAACTGTAATTAGTCTAAAAGATCCTTGTGTGGCAATAAAAGATGAAGCTGAAATGAGGGCTTTTCCAGACCGGTTCATGAACCAGTTGCACAGCACAGAGAGGGATGGGGTGAAAAGGGATGTGCTGCCAATGCTAAATCTGTGGCAAAGACCAGTTTTAGGAACACACTGGCAGCTTTGCCTCTTTTTTCTCACAGGACTATTTTATCAATCTCAGCCCTAAATCCTTTCATATTTTCTGCATGAGCAGACAGTGCTCCTGGGCAAAACCCACTGGACCTCAGTGGCTCTCATGGGGCTGGACAGGGGACAGCTCTTGCCCTGTAGGTGTTGGGAAGGGAAAAGAAGGGGAAAGGGAAACATTTGGGCATGGAACAGCTGCGGCTATGTGCATTCAGATAGCGTAAGTGTACCAGCTACAGGGACTTAATGAAACGCAAAACTGATGGCACTGAAGTGTTGGGCAAGGGCCTTCTGGCAAAATGGTCTGTCCTTGGAAAGGACTGCCTTAAAGAAATGGAGACATCCCATGGAAATGTCTAGAAAAGTTTCCTTAGGTGCCTGCCTGGCCCTGGTCTTGCCAGACTTGGCTCACTTGTTCTCCTTCACTGCATGGTTCTGCCTGGAAAAGCCCCAAAGCAGCTCCACAGTTTGAACACCACTCTGCCCAGCTCCGAGGGGGACCATGGTGGATCTGTGTCTCACATCCCAGCTGAGTGGCCTAGCTGTTGGGTAGGTATTTTTCTCCATTACACGCCTCCTTTTCCTTCTTTCCCTGCCACCCAGCACCCAAGCAACCCATATGGTTTTCCTTATTTTCTCTGTCCATACGACTCACTCTCAGACTACGAGTAGGTCCAGCTGAATTATTCACTGCAATCATTATCATTAATCCAGCCCATGTGCTGAGCCAGCCCTGATGGGTGAATATATTTGTCACTCCTGAGGGTTTGCCAAAATAGCCTGGGTGAGCCATTTAGCCTGGGGCCATTCGTCGTAGCTATTTGCGTTCCTTTCCATTAAAACTCATCTCTCCCATAATGGCCAGCACAAGCCCTGAGCAGCGCTGAAACCCTGCTCTGGTGCTGGTTTGAGCACCTCGGCGCAGGGCATGCTCCTCTGACCCAATTCGGCCTTAGCAGCCTATCTGTGCTGCCAGGATGGCAAAACACAGTTTGGCAGAGAGCAGCACTGGCTCCCAGAGGCAGCGCTATAACTCCCCAAATTAATGCTTTCCCCACCCCTCTTTTTTCGTTCTCTCTGGTCATAGCTTTTCCTGGCTACAGGCACCAGAGTTATGTGGATTTTCTGTTTGCTTCTTCAAAAGTGCACGTGCAAAGGGGTGAAGAAAATGTACTAAGTGCCAAAGATTATATTTCTCCAAGTGTTGTAGTAGGTTCCATGGTTACGATCACAGAGAGCAAAGGAAATGCAAATGCTGAAGTGGCCACAGGAGCTGGAACTGTGCCTCTGTGCATAAAACTGGCATGTGTTTAACGTGAGTGGCTGTAGCCCAGGTGATCTCTTTGAAGGTACAACCCATGCACAATGCTGATGCCTAATCTGTTGGGGAAGGGGGTCACTTCTGGTGATGGCTGCCTAAAAGCTGCACACTGTGTTGCTTGCTTATTTCCATTTCCTAAACCCTGGTAAGGAAGTACAACACCCTCAGTTTCACAGAACCCTTTATAAAGGGTAGACAATGGCAGGACAAAGGGGGACGGACTAAAACTAAAGGAGGGAAGGTTTAGATTAGATACTGGGGGGAAGTTTTTTACAGGGAGAGTGGTGAGGTGCTGGAACGGGCTGCCCAGAGAGGTGGTGGATGCCCCATCCCTGGAGGTGTTCAAGGCCAGGTTGGATGGGGCCCTGGGCTACCTTGTGTAGATCCAGGCCTGGAAGTGGGCATCCCTGCCTGTGGCAGGGGGGGTGGGACTCTATGATAATTGGGGTTCCTTCCAACCCAGAACATTCTGTGATTCTATGATAGTCACCATGTAGCTCATCATTATTTACTAACAATGAGGTATGCATTTAACATAAATTAAGCTATTAACTATGCATGTGTATTGCAACCTGAGGGATTCACCCACTATTAAATGTGGGGTAATGCGGCAAAAAATATCCCTATTAGTGACATATTTGGTGTAAATCCAGATGACCTAAAAAAGGTCCTCAGCTAGTCAGTCAACTTTTGATTTAAAATACTAACATTTAACCTAGAAAGGGGAAAAGCTGAGCCCAGCACAGTCCCTGAAAACATAAATGAAATTGAGCTGTTGGGATGGGCGGTGTTCAAAAGGAGCCCTGGATTAGCCAGACAGCACTAACTTCATTCCTTCAGACTCCACGACCATGAGGATCCCAACGTGTGGTGGCTGTTACACATAATATGACAGAAGAGACAAACTGTTTGAAACCTCTTCCAAACTTAAGCCTTCAGAAGTCAAAGCTGATTACACCAGGCATGCAATTGGCCCATAAATTGATGAAAAGCAGAAAATGGCTTATTTTCTTTGCTTGTTTCCAGTCTGGGACATGGCCACAACACGCGGTCAGTGTGAGGGATGCAGGAGGTGAACACCAAAGCCACACCTTCCCTGCACACATTACCCACGTCTCCTTCTGACACTCTCTGTTTGCCACAGCCATCCCTGCATGGCGCAGCCATCAACCATCCTTCAATTAACAAGGGATGGTCAGCCTCACACAGAGCATCAGCTGTAGGATGCACATAGGCAGGTAATCCAGAGCTGCTGACCCATTTGCAGTTCACCCTGATTTACTTTCTGTCCGTGCCTTGATATCAACCATACTTTGCCTGTCTAGAGAGGGCTCTGCTTTCACCGTGCCTCTGTCAGGGCCATAGAGCAAACAAAAAAAAAATCCCTGTGTGTCAAGACATCAGATTTCAGAGGTTCTGCCTGTAAATTTTTTAGCCTCTGATAATGACTTTTTGCAAACAGGTGATAAAATGCAATTGCTCCCTCCATTTTAAGTGAGAGTGGTGTACGATAAGCACCCCCGAGAAGAAATATATTGTTCCACAGCTCGATATATTCATAGTTTTAGACCTACACGTTGCATTAAATGAGTTGCCATCAATCAGCTAGGAAATGCTTTAGGTCTGTGAAGCGTGCCATGTTTTAGAGAACCGAAGGATGTACTGCAGAGCCCTTCATCACGAGGACGGGGACACTGCTCTGGGAAACGGTTGTTTCCAAAGATAAAGCCTCATGGATCAAAACTCAACCAGAGAAATAACAGTAAAATAATACTGACACTCTGAAATGGCCCTGGACCAGCTCCCAGAAACACACCATTAACAAAGGCATTGCAGGAAGTCTCTACTTGCTGTGCTGCACGGTGGTTCTCTGCTTCCCTCCCTCTTCCCCCATTGAGACAAGTGGTAATTCTGCCCTGGTAGGAAGACAAATATATGTCATATTGAGATTTTTTTTTCTTTTTGATAAACGGGCCAATCTTGAAATTTATAGATGCTAAACTTGGTGGCTAGGGCTCATATTTGCACAAAAACAATACCAGCCTTGTGCACCTGATCTCTGCAGAACTTTTCGTGCAACTTGGATGTCAATACAAGCTGGGAATGTATCTCTGAGGGGAGCCAAATCTTTTCTTGCCTTGATCCTGCAGCAGACTCTACTCCAGGAGCAAGGTGAGCGTACCAAGGCAGGTATAGCATAAGCACTGTCCTCTTCCTCCAGCTTTCCTTGTAATCAGAACCCAAGGATCTATCTCAGAACTCCCCACAAGTTCAAAATGTGTCTTTGCAGGGAAATGATGACAAAATAAACCAAGTGTTGAATGCAAAGCCCCATTGCCATTGTAGAAAAGCTGCCTTACACATACTCTCCTTCCAGAGCAGAAGCATTCAGAGAGGAACCACTGCAAACCAGTATTGGTCTCTGTGGACCAGACCTCAACAGGCTTTTGCAGGACAAGATTAGTGCTACAGTCCTGCCAGCACCCTGGTTGCAGTGTGCTCAGCAGGTATTGCTAGAAGGAAAGAAAAAAAATAGCATGGCATTGCCTTTGTAAATCTGACTCAAAGAAAGCTTGTGGAGCCTGATAGACTGAAACCAGAAACACACAGCAAAGTTCTCAGCATTGAATGGACACCGGGTAAGCAGAGAAGACTGGCAACGACACAAATTCCTACACTCCACTGCTATTGTGCATCAACTCCCACTTCAGATACCCGATTCTGGACTAAGAGATCCCAGAAGCACATGGGAATCGTGCAACCACAGCCCCAGGTTCCCTGCACCAGTTTTTCCTCTGATCATCGTAGTGTGACAAACCCCATCACCGCCCACACCATGGCCACAGGTGCTCCTGGCTGCAAGCAGTGGGGCTGGAGATGAGGATGAGGAGGGCCGTGGGAAGGAGCCAGCAGCTGCAGGGAGGAACAGATGGCCTCAGCCTTCCCACAGCAGCTGCAGTTGCGTCTGTTTAGAAATTGCTGCAAAGTGCCAATTTTCATTACGCGAAGCACTGAATACTTGTCTGGTGGTAACCACATTTCATCACAACCTACACAAACTGGATCTTGAACGGCAACCTGGAGATTGAAACTCTATTAGCCCGGGTCTATTTTCAAATCAGGTTTTAACCATTCTCTCTTGCTTTTACACCTGAGCAATTTTCATGCAGACAACATCTCTCCTCGCTCAGCCCTGCGAACACGTAGAGCTGAGCCCAGAAGCCCAGCCCAGGACGAAGTTACAGGCTTTCCAGAAGACGGAGGATGTGT
>VZTU01014222.1:17349-61105 GCA_013400835.1 Zapornia atra | reverse complement strand
AAAAAAAAGCAAAGCTCTGATCAGATTCTTGTGTATCTGAGAGTTTTAAGTCTGGTAAAGAATTATGATTAACCTGAATGACAGCATTCGGAGCACCAGGAGAGCTCAGCAAAGCAAATCAGGCTGAACTAAAATTAGCAGCGTCTAAAATTCAGCCGTCTACTTGGCATCCACACACGATGCTTCCCTGGCCCCAGACCCATCACATCACTCAGCTTTCCCAGTGCCGTCAGCTCCTTGCTTTTCAAAAGCGCTGCTGAGTGAATTGCTGCTGTTCACATGCAGCCTGCACCTGCCTGGAGGCAGCAAGCCCAATTGCTAGACACCTGGGGTGCTTTTTTCCCCCAATATTTCTTCCAATGTTTATTCGCTGATTGTTTCCCAGGCATCTGGAAAGCGAAGTGGGGACTGTCTATCAGTGACAGGATGGAAAAAGGCCAGAGATAATAGGACGAGATCATAGGTCTAGAAATACGCTGGAATCCCACATGGCTCAAAATGCACATGAACTGCATCCTGAGAAAAGCCAGGAGCACTTTACCACGGACCACAAGCTACAGGGCAGTAAGGTGTGAGTTCAGGTCTGTTTCTAGAGGGACATAGCTCAGAGAATGTGTGCAAGTAAAGTTTCATTGCTCTGCCCTAGATCCCGTGTGCTCGCTGCATCAGAGCACAGCTGGGCTCACCCTCTGCGTCTTTGCACCTCCAGGCTTGCTATTGCCATGTGCTGCTGACAATCCCCTGCCCTTGCCCGGGGCGTGACATTGAGCTATCCTCAACTCATCGTGCTAGAAGGTTCCTAAAGAGCTTTGTCACTGCTTTTCTTCATTACCTTCCCTGTTCTAATCAGAAAGCACCAACCCACCATGCAGAAATTAGTTCCAGCCAAAATTTACTACTTCCACACATCCGGTCTCTTCTCTCAGGTGACAAGCGATAGGACAAGGGGATATGGTTTCAAAGTGCACTGAGGAGATTTAGGTTAGATATCAGGAAGAATTTCTTTACTGAAAGGGTAGTCAAGTATTGGAACAGGCTGCCCAGGGAGGTGACCATCCCTGGAGGTATTTGACACCACGCTCTTGTTCACAGGGTCTGGAGGGACTGGTGTGACTGCTACAGACCCGTTCACCAGAAGTAACCCCACAGTCACCTCCATTTGGAAACCTTGAGCCCAAACCATGGCTTAGCTAAGAGCCACCAGCATGGATGGAAAGTACCTAGGTAAAGGCATCTAGTTTTTGTCATCTCACAGTGCCCAAGAGCGCCTTGTGAGGAGTAACTTCTCTGAGCATAAAAAGGATGATGGGGCGTTAGGACAGAGTAGTGATCTACCTTCCCATGCAGTATTAATCTCCATCTGTAGAAAACCCCTCAGAGGTACTGGGAAATGCTGAACGTGGGGGTTTTTTTCCCCTGAAGAAGTAGTAAGGTAGGAACTTTGCAGATGACGCGCAGTGCACCGGTCACATCTAGAGAGTAAGGAAACTTCACAACAGCTCATCAAAAGGGGAGACGAGCAGCACAGTAGCAATCAAATTGCCAGGCCAGCAAGCACAAGTTGGAAAAACCCATGCAAAAGGTAAACCAGAAAACTGCATCAGTTCAGCAAGACAGGGTGGCCAGCAGCAAGAATAAGGCAGGGGAAGTCCAAAGAGGGCAGAGAAAGAAGAAGGAACCAAGATTTGCTCACGTTACAACAGAAGAGACAAGAAGAAGCCAGGGAAAAATAAATGAATGTTATTTAATAGTTATACTGAATTTCTCCTCATATCACAGTGCAGACATCATTCAAAGAATTCATCAAGGAGCAAAACAGAGTTCATGGCCATCAAGGCCACAGATCTCTCATGACTCATATGAAATCTTCATATGTACAACTCCATACATATTGCTCCTGAAACTCAGGAGCAATAAAGGGATATGTGTCCCATAGTTGCACCGATCTCAATAATGGACATGAGGAGAAGACTCCAATCTTGTAGAAGACTCTATATCTACCTGTTGCAAGGGCTTTTCACTTGTTCCTGTGAGCCTTTCACATCAGATACAGCAGTGGACCGGAGACACTACTAAACCTACCTAATACAGTCATGCTGCCATTTTTTCTGATAGCTTTGATCTCCTGATGTTTACAGCAGAGTTTCTTCTCACTCTTACTCCCTTTCTGCACAGACACATGCTATCTGCACTCTTGCAATGAGGTATTTTCACAGTTTTGCCCAGGTACAATCTTTGAAAGAAGAGCTGCAGTGAGGAGGATCCAACCTGTTGCTAATGGAGCCTGCTGTGGACTACTTAGTGGAAAAAGGTGCAACTGAAGCACAAGGAGCAGTGGAAACTATAAGATGAGAAGGAAGAGAGTGAGGAAAGGAGGAGGAGCAGATGCTGGTCTTGCCTGGCACAACAGCCAGCCACATGTTTCATTTACTCCATCTTCATGTCCTCCCAGGCTCAGTTTTAGGCTTTGCAAACACCTTCCCCAGACACCATTGAGTGCAAAGGAGTCTGCCTGCCTCCCAAGCTCCTCCAGAGCCGCTTCCTTCCCTGCCTGTACCGGCCTCACCACCTTATTTTATGCATCTTTCCATCTCCTCAAGGTGGCTCACAGACCACCGTCAGTGCTGACCTTTACTGCTCACCTTCTTCTGGCAGCGCAGGCTTTTGTCAGCTTTGAGAGAAGACTTCCATGGCTACCCCAATGATCAGCCATGCCAAGCCAGTGGTGACTTAGAAGACAATAGCTCTTTTACCCTGCCACAGAACACGAAACATGGACACATTTTATTTGGACCACCAATTCAGACACATTTTATGGTGCTCAAACAGCAAGTAGGATCCCAGAAGCTGATAAATCAACCAATGTAAAGCCGGGGGAGGACAACAATTTTGCTTGGAGCATGCTGGTTAAGAGACAGGCCTAAAAGCAGCTTGAAGCATCATCATTTAGGCCATTACTCCTGTATTTAGGCTGCCTAACATTTTGCAGGATAAACAATGTGTGCAGGTTTCTTGAAATGCTACGAGATGACTATTATTTGCAGATCTCAACTGCTGCAGGTAGAGCCCTCAAGCTAAAGCCATGCCTTTTTCTAGACTTTGGAACTGCTATCCCAATTTTGTTACAGTAGACAAGGCATTAAAAATGAATAACCGTTTTGCTCCCACTCCTTCCCTCCCCCACTACTCTTCCACCTCCCCACCTGAGTATCCCTCAGAAACCATTTAGCACTGAGCCACACAAAGCTTGTGCCTCTTCTAAAGGCACTGGGGACACACACTGCTTGAGCACCAGTGCCACATGCCGCACTGGGGATGTTGGGGTTCAAGGGAAGAGGAAAGTGGGAGGGGGGGCGGGAAGGAAGACAGAAGCAGAACAAGGGCTTTCTCGTGGCAGCCATTCTCAGGCCTGGCTTGGGAGCTGCTGTTTGCCACTGGGAAACCGCAATCAAAAGTCTTCCTTTGCAGGAATGTCAAGGAGGGTATGTTAGTCAAACACTTGGGACTTGGGAAATACCAGCTTTCCCAGAACACCTTTTCTTCCACGTACACACATGCAATGAAGTGCTGTACTTTTCCACAGGACTCTTGCCTGATCTTTAGCCCAGGGTGGAGGCAAGGGGGATCGGAATCCACACATTGAACACTCACTTAGTACACTTCCCAACTTTTATAGCTGCCGGAACCCTCTTTTAGAATGTGTATGTGTCATTATGTTGACACACACTCGCACATTGAGACAAGCGAGGTAGATATTCAGCAGCCACCAGTGTACAGAGCACTGCTGGGGCCAGGGAAGCCACACAGGTTTGTGCAAGCTGAGATGCAAACTCACAGAGCAGACAGATAACACATCTCCCACGCAGAGCAGTGCTACACCCATCAGCTGAGTCACGGGGGTTAGGTACCCAGACAACTATTTCAATCCTTGAGCTCTGGCATTATTTCTGGGAGGCCTGGGAACCAGCAGCACAGTTACAGGGGACACGAGAAAGCAGTGCTTGCTTCTGCCATCTTCCCATCAGTGGGAAGCTCCACCAACCAGCAGCATTAATGCACTCCCAATCAATGCACTGCATTAACAGGCAATGAAGAAATGAGCTTTCCCTCCCGCTCCACATGCTTTAAAGAGAGGGCAGTGCCGGGCAGAAACATGTTACCTGACAAGAGCAGACGCTAGCTGTGCATCAGCCTCTGGCAGATTGCAGCCTCACAATTTATTTGAAGCTACAGATATTTTTCCTGCTTTTAGCGAAGTAGTGCCAACGGTTTGCTGGAAATGTCTTCTCCTGTAGCAATGGGCCACCCAAGTCCCCTGGCAGCATTAGTTTCCTGCCTAGATAAGCACAAATCTTGTAATCAGGAGGCTTTGCAAAGGCCCTTGGTGGCTTCACTGCCTAGGGACAGGAGGAAGATAAACCGTGAATCTACAGTTTTTGTACAGACCATTTTCAGCTTTTCCTCTCTGGGCCACACAGACCTTTGCCTGAGGCACTGCTATTTAAAAAACCCAAACAAACAAACAACCAAATTAAAAAAAAAATCCAAAAAACAAAACCCATAGCCCAAAAAACCAAAGCACAAAACACAAACCAAACTTAAGCTACTCGACAGATTTGTTAGGAAGATAGGGATCTCGCAGTTAATTCAGTCTGGGTACTTGCTAGACGTACTTAGGTACATGCATGTTTTTATTTACAGAAGACTGGCACACCCATGTCTGGCTGACTTCATAGCCTTTGTTCCAGAGACCTGGCAGGGCTCTCTGAAAACAGGATCCCACATTAAAACCTATTATTCTATTTGCAAATAATGAGGTTTAATCTTGCTTTCGGTAGGTATCCAGATCCAGAGGAGTAAATTCTGACTGAGTGTTCACAGCTCGTGAACGCAGGAGAGGTGTGAACACAAGATAAAGCAAGCATATTTTTAAGTCAGAGCAAATACAGAAAATGCACTGCGTTCTCCCTGCCTGGCAACCAGAGAGTGCAGCGGGCTGCTCTGTTTACCCTGGAACGGACTGACTCCCATCTGTGCAAGAGTTAGACAGAGGCTCATAGAAACAACCGAGTCATTTGTCACAAATAATTTTAGAGATTTCAGCCTTTGCTGCTTACAGTTTGTTTGCAAGCAAGGTTCTTTTTTAAACAAACCTCCCCTGTATTCATAACTATTTGGCAAATACTCGCTGGGCAAACAAATTTCAGCCTCCCAATTGTTCGCAAGCCGTGTCCATCTGCTATTATTAGTTCTGTTACAGAGCAGTGGACTCCAAGTTTCTGCATGAGAAGGAAGAGTTCCCCCTGGGCTGGGCAGAAGCAGGCGGCCCAGCCTGGACAAATGTGCATAGCCACCACCTCCTCTGCTCTAAGACAGGTCTGCTGTGAACTCCAAGGCACCCAGGAGTAAGTGGTGCTGTTGTGATAGGTGCTTACGATGTTTTTGGCCATTGAATCACTTATTTGCTGGAAATAATAAAAAAAACCAGTTTAAAAATGCAGTTTCAGGGTGGCCAAAGCTATTTGTAAATTCAGGCAGCTCTACTCTGCGTCTATTTGAACAGTTAGCAAGCCAGAGACAGGCAGGCTGAGGGCAAACTGTTCCAGTTGCTGCTGATTGAGGTGAAAAGGTTACTCTTCCCAAGCACAACACTTCACTGTCCCAGCCTCTCCCCATGCTAGCTGTAGTTATCACATTCACTTTTTTACCCAGTTTAAACAGTTTTATTACTTCCAAACTCAAACCTGTAAGCTCTCCAGCTTAATAAAGAAATAAAGAACATGCTACTACTTTTTTTTTTTTTCTAGACCTTTAATCATTAGGTGATTGACAGTAGATTACATAGACATAGTACAAGTTACACAGACTTAGTAAAGTTACACAGAAGTAGGAACTGTTGACAAGGACACGGGCAGAAAGTTATCACAGCCAGACATGGATGGAGAGGAGACAATAAATAATCTGGACCAACAGCTGGAATAGGTCATCAAGGTCAACAGCTGGAACAGGGTTTCAAAGGGAGACAGGGCAAATTCATGGAAAAGAAATACTGTGGGTGTTAGTAGTACATAGAAAATGCATTTGACTCAGAAAATCCCTGAAGGTAGTTGAAGGTTGGGAGCACATTGAAGCATGCATTGAAGTCTTCTCCAGGCAGTCACATCTGGCCACCGCTGGAAGCAGGACACAGCACCAGGCAGATCCTTGGTCTGGCACTAGAGAGATACTTGACACCTGGCTAAACAGATGCAGCAGGCAGCCCATGTGTCTGAGGAGCTGGGCAGCTTAGTTTCAATCTCTGTTTCAGTTCCAGCTGAGGACGTCTGGTGAAGAGACTATTAATCTGGGTAGTAATGAGGTGGGGCTAGACCGTGGGAAGGAGAGGGGGAAGATAGTAACGGGCCTCAAGTGTTATCTGCTAAAGATGCTCCCATTGTATAGTCAAACAGTGATTTTTTCTTCCAGATCCTTAAAGACCATGAAGCAAGGCCAGATAACTGTAAGGACAAGTGATGCCAAAGTAAGAGGAATATAAACTGGTGACAGGTCTGTTTTCTACATCTCCTACCAAGGATACAGGTGTCCCTGTGATCAAGTAGCATTTGCTAATACATTTTTTCAATGAAGCACTTTTCTAGTCCTTAGAACCTCTCCTAACAGTTTTACAAAAGTAATATTGCCTCCAATTTTTAAGGTCAAAAAGACCTTTTTTTTTTTTCTTTTTTATTTAACAAAGGCTGGTGGAGCAAGTGGGATAAGTGACAGTGTCTAGATTTGGTCTGGATCATTAATACTGACTTCTAAAGAAGGGAGTTCAGAAGGGGCAGTTGACAGGATCAAATATATTGTTGAAGTGGGCTCAAGAAGAATAAACATCTGTCCTCCTTGCATCCTGAAGCTCCGCAGAACGTGTAAATGACAACACTTTCATGTTGCTAGATCAGCCATTTGGAACAGTCCTGGGACCAGTCCTTTCAGAGGTTAGTATGGCTCATTCACAGTCTCCCTACAGGGGAATCACAAGGTCTTTTTCTAGACGTGCAAAGAGAACTAAAGCACCACTTCTCAGAAATACTGCAATCACCTGAGTAGTTTGTATTTGGACCCTGCCAAGCAAATTTGAGGTTACTGAAATGTATGTTCTGGGCCACACATCTTAGGCCAACAAAACGTGTTCTCCTATGGCATGATGGAATTGAGTTGGTGGAGTATTAGGGGTATATTCAGTCCTTGACATCATATTTAACTTCTGTCTGGCACTGGTGAACCTTTAAACACATTTAGCTCAGATGTGAGGACGCAGAGAAGAGGTGAAAGGTTTGGTAGAAACCTCAGGTTAATTTCAGTCTGTTTTCAAGTCATGCAGCTTTAGTTTTTGAAAGACATTTTGGCCACGCACAGACAAACCTTGAAGGACCCGCAGCTTGCACTGAAATACTGAAAGCCGGGTACCACATCAAGACAGGAACTAGACAAAACCCATGCCTCGGGCAGTGGTCCTATGACCAGTTTGCCGAGTCAGCCTCATGGACAGCCTCCCCAGGGTATGTGAGTTCATTGGCCATTGCAAAACCGATGCCCAAAGTCATGAGGAATGCCTGTCTTAATGGAGACAGTAGTAAGCCCTCAATTTGTGTTGTGGTTTCTACAGGAAAAAGTGTATCCTCCGGTGCCAATTGCTGCAGACCCTTCCCAAGGGTCTTTGCCCAGCAGTTGGACCCAGAGGTGAACTAGCAAGGATTGTCACAGCAAAGGAGGTGCGCACCCAGCACCATCCAGAAAACTCCCATGAACTGCAGACACAAGATTTTTCTGTCACGTTGCACCCTGAGGATTTAAAAACTTTCTGCAGATCTGATTTATCTTCACTAATGGTGTCCAGAGCAAGGCACAATACTGACCCTTTCTCCCTGATCGGTATGGTGGTGTTTGTCTGGCAAGTCCCAGGGGCAAAGAACTGTGCAGCCTACACCCTCTTGCCTGCTTCAGGAAACGGGGGAAACCATGCTCCTCATTCCTAGAAGGACCAGCCCTGCCGGTGGCAAGAGCTGTCTAACCCTTTGGGAAGATGCTGTGTGCAGTGTTAGTGACCAGCCTTGCATGTGGGGATCCTGACTCGTTTACTGCACCTCAACTCCCTGCACCTCATTCAGTAAGAATTCATGAATTCATGGGGCAGCTTCTTCCAGTCAGAAACCCTAACAGTTGGAGATAAATTAAGCCCAAATTGGACCCAGGCCAAGAACATCTGAGTAATCCAGCCAGCCTAAGCAAGATCCCCCAAGATGGGAAATCTCAGTAAGAGCCTAGAAAGAAATTGTAAATTAAAATAAGCCCAGGCACCACAGTGATGTGCTAGTGGGATGGCCCAGGAGAAATGAGAACACATTAGAGGCCATAAAGCCCACTGCCTGTAAAGGCTGTTATAAACACAAGTTGAAGGATGAGGGGACCTCAGTTGTGACCAGAACTTCTTAAGAAAGCAAAAAATTGTGTCCTTTAGGGCCTATGGTTTATTTTCATGGCTCTGTCATACAGCATCTTCTGCTGTTGCCTTTCCCTGAGTACTGATGAGACAACGGGAAAGGAAAGCTGATGAGTCCTGTGCATAAAAGTGTATGCTCGGCTTGAGCTGCAGCCATCACATACATTACCCTCTTACCACAGAATACACTAACACCACACCTGTCCTCAAAGGGAAAACTGCAGGAAAAAAGGTACACTGCCATGGTCCCGAGGTACATCCTGAAGTTGGAGAGACCATGGACCCTTGCAGTAGTGTTTCTCACAGTCTAAAAGCATGCTACAGGTGCCAGACCAGGGTGGTGGGGACTTTCACCAGGATTTTACCATCTGTTTCTTCACTCAGATCTTTTTCTCTTGTGCGACAGGGACACTCCTGAGGTCAAAAGTGTCACCTCTACAGCATAACTCCACCGACATGACTGCCTTTCTGAGGAGAAGGACTGGCTGAGAGGCTTTCAACCCCTGCAAGGGCATCACTGGCTAATGATGTACAGCCCACTTCCCATCACAAATCTCCCAAAACACCAGAGCAGTGTTTCTCCTGCTCACACACAGCCACATCCCAGTCTAACACAGTGGCTGCACAGAATGAGTAAACCTCTAGCAAAAATATGCTACGCTGTCCTTACTAGGCTGTCCTGCAGCACCTTGAGGCTCATTGAGGCTCTGGGGTACAGGAAGGTGGGAAAGCATAGGAAGCATGAGAAATCTGAGCGCAGACAAAGGGGACTCATATCAGAAGTAAGAGGATAAGAACCGCCAAGCTTTTAAGAGGAATTGGAATTTAATGAAGTGATTGAACAAAGAAATTGAAAGCCTCCTTTGCCTCCTACAAGGGTCGAATGATCTGAGCAATACTTGGCTTGGCTGCATTACAGGGTTGTTATTTAATTTTAAATAACTTGGAAGCTTTCAATGTACTTCATAATTCTATTGACATTTATGATTTGAGATACTTAATCCTGAAAACACAAACACAACACAGATCTGTCTCTCATCCAGGAGAATTGGGAATCAGTGCCTGCAGCTCTTTCATGCAGCAGGTCTAGGTCCTGCTTGTCATGGACCAGCTTTTTCCTACCTCCATCACTGACACCAGAGAGGGACCTTACACTTTGCAGAGCTAAGTTATTAAATCCTGACTAATTTGATACCTTTAAAATTGGCTTGGTTCACATTTACCTGTGAGCAAGGCTGTGACTCTGGTCTTACTCCCAGAGAAAGCCCCCACCCCTCTCATGATGTGCTGAGGCTGGGATCCTTCCTCCCGTGAACCTGGAGCCACAGCCATGTCATCCATCCATCAACAGAAAAGCCTGTGGAGCTTGGCTTTCGTTAGACCCCTGACTGAGTGGGAGCACCAAGGACTCAACATCCTAGCCTCACTCCTGGCTACCCCAGTGCACCTGGAAAGCTACAGGTGACCTGCTCTGTGTGTTGGGGTGTGTGCAGGTGATACTGTACAACTAAAACTGGCCAGATACTCTTGGGTCATTCTTCCTCCCCTGGCAAAGGGTCCCACAGAAACCAATACGAGAAATGTTGGTCTCGTTACGTCTCATATTAGGACCAACATCCAGTTCACTTCACACATTGCAAAACTCAGGTCTGTCCACATGTGAGGGCAGATGTTGCCAGTAATCAAGCGCATTAAAATGGAAGAATATATGTGGCAAGCCTGAAATTAATTAGGGTCTGATTTGGCTGCCATTAACAGGCATGCAGTTCCCATTGACTAAACAAGATGCTGTGCCCTCAGAACAGACTTTGGTCCTTAATTTTCACACTGTGATATTGGCGCCAACATTTCAAAGGCATTACAGTAGCTGGGAGCTTGACCTTTGGTCTCTGCTACCAAATGTATTTTCAGAGTGTGACCAATTTGTAAAGCCTAACATTACACTCATTAGTTAGTGAATGAAGAGCCCTTTGAAGATCAGAAGTGCTGTTATTATTTCCATATTTTTGCCAAGCTGAAGCTCCCATGCTGAAGCCATGTGTGTCAAATCGAAAGCATGACCTCCAACGCTTTCTGTCTGAGCAGACCTTCCCCACGTGCCCCCGTTGTTCTGCCTCCATCTGTGGTTTCAAGATCATTTTGTAAAGATGCAACCAGCGATGCGGCGATAATACAGGGATGGTGGAAGGGGCATCCAGACGGGATGGCAAAGCAAGCTGTGTTTTGGATTTCACGACCATGTTAGGGAGCAGTAACCTAACAGCTGACTCAGTTGTCAGCAGAGATGGATGATGCACTGGAGACCAACAGTGCATTGCTGCTGCTCCAGGATGGCAGCCTTGAAGTGATGAGGGTGGGTGGGACCAGGGAGCAACCGAAGATAAGATAAAAAAGGGAAAGAGAGGAAAAACATACTCTTTACTGCCTCATGTTCAGCCCCATGCCTGGCTGGTGGTGTGTAATGATGCACAAGCATGGGAAAGCAGATGAATCGCAGATTTGGACCAAGTGGAAAACTCAAAAGCCTCACGCTCTGCACAGGGAGACAAGGCTTTGCTGAAATCCCCCCCTCTGAGCTCCCACAGCCACCCTGCATGCCCATACAGCCAAAGGGATGTAGCTGGATGGGAGCTGGAAATAATCTAGAGAATAGCAAAGCTCATGGGATTTTTTTCCCACTGATTTTTAGCAGACTTCCAGTCAGACCCTGAGCAAAGCAGAGCTTGTGTGTTTGATACCAAATTCTGCTCTGGCTCCAGAGAGGAGGAGGAGCATCTGGGTAGAAAAATGGGAAAGATAGGAGGTGAAGTTGCCTCTTGGGGGGGTTTTTTCCCTCTTCTGTAAAGCTTCTGCTGTTTCACAAACTAGCAGGTGCAGAGGGAAGGGCAGACAAAAAGGGCCAAATCACGACGTGAAGGACGAATTTGCAGTGCCGAGACAGGGAAAGCATGCCCTTAGCAAGAGAGCATTTCTGATCTGCAGGCACACAAAGCCTTCATAATTGCCGGAGTCATTATTTGCTGTAGATGGCAGAGAGACATGACAGGTACTGCAGGACACATAATAAGCTGGAATGAGCAGTGATGTTAATCCAATACCATCAAAGATCGGGCTCATCACAGAATCCCATTTAGAGTCCACAACAGCAGCCCTGATATCGCTAAGGAATATGTTTCATCCAAGTGCAGCCATCACTCGGCGCAAGCTTTAGTCCGTGGCTGTATGTTTGCCATCTTCCCCTCTGCTCCCAGATGCTGCAGCTACAATTTACCCACCTCAGTTTACCCCAACCATGTACCCGACCCACTGTTTATTAGAGCCCAGTTGCCTGCATTTTATTTCACTGCCGAAACTATCTCAAGTAATGAGGAGGCCAGTAACCACCTTAAACAGCATGTGCAAAAATTCACTTATCTTTCAGCCCAGCTTCCAAGGCTGCAGGTGCTGTGCTGCTCTCGTGCACTTAGGGGCTGTAAGCTGAGTTTCAGCTCTCAGACATTTTCTATTTATCGTGATTCCCAGATGCAGCATCAGTGAACACCCCAGCGTACCTCCTCGCTTTTACAGCATGCCAGGTAAGGAGAATATGTCTAGACAGAAGGCAAGGCTGAAGCTAGGGATAATTTTTCCTCCAGCAGCCCCTTGACAGCTTTCAGCACAGGAATGACAGCTAGGGATTTATGGATAGGTTGCCAAGTCCAAGCAGACAGACACCTTACTCAGGTGCTTTTGTGGGGCTGGGAAGACATAGGAGACAGCTGCCGAAACAGCACGGTGTGGGAGGATGTGTTTAGTCAGAGCTTTGTGAGGCACATTCCTGAATGAATGTTTATTAAATTCAAATTTGACTGCACAATTTATGGCCTCTAAGCTGGATACAAGTGTTCCTGCAGAGAGACATGCGCAAGCACCAAGGCTGAGCTGCAGTTGACTTCGGTGGAAATAGTAGCCCAGTGTCTCGAGCGCTTGGCCTGTTACTTATTTTTAGCACTTGAATTTTGCACTGTGGTCCCTGTGAACTTCGCTACTTTGATAGTAACCAGAGTGCTCCACGTGAATGAAACAAGAGAATAAAGCAACAACAACTTTTAAGTACTGCTGTAGGGGAAGCTGCAAGACAGCAAAAAGCACATGTGAATTTATACCAAAGAATCTAATTAGCTGACTGGTTATTTAGAGACTATGGCAGCGCAACCTAGCAGCCCTGGCATCCAGAAATCCAGTAGCAGAGAGCTGCTTTGGGTATGCAAATATACCACAGTACTTGTTTTACCACATTTCTGGAACAGAATGCCTTTTACTCCGCTCCTAAAAAAGCAGAGCGCACCAAATTTCAGTGACTACAATTATCCGCCCATCTCAGTTTTGTGGCTCTTCTGTTTATTGGTTCTTCTCAAGGAAATCCTGTTCAATGAGGGCTCAACTCTGCCTCAAAAACTTGATTAACCTCTACAGGAGACACTTAGCAGAGCATCTGGATGGCCAAGGACAGATAGGGCATAACCGGAAGGAAACGCAGAGAGAACAGCTGTAAGGGACAGCTATTTGTAGAAGGGAAGTACTAACCACATCTTGGGGTTCAGATACCAGCCCCCCTCCTTCAGCTGCACACTGGAACTCAACCTCCTTACCTATAACTGATACTTTCATGCTTTAAAAAACTTGCAGCACCTGGACCATGAAGAGAATTTTCTGAAGATTTACAATAATATCCATTAAACGCATTTTAACACAATTAAAAATACAGACCAGGTCTGTACGACACTTAGCACTTCTGCCAGTTCTCTGCTCAGTATTCTCACATGGTTAGAAATTAAACTCTTGCGTGCCTAGACTGTATTTGAAGACATTAACTTGCAACTAAGCCAAGCCAGTAATGATTTATATGAGCGAGATGATTATATAGGCTGCTGCCAGGTTCTGCTCGGCAGGTCAGTCACTTCCACGGCTGCCTGGTAGTTCACACACCGATGCCCAGGTTGCTCTGGGCTTGTCACCAACACAACAGGAACTTTCAGAGGGTCAGCTGCTGTAGTCACCCCTGCAAATCATCCAAATACTCGAGTCCTTTATCACCGTGGACCTCAGCTGCTTTGCACCCAGGTGACTCGAAACACCTTTAAGTGGAGCAAACCCTCCTTCACAGGGCTCTGCTTTGCTGCCCAATGTGCTGTCTGAAGCAAGCATTCCAGATCATCAGAAAGAACTGGCTACGCAGGTGCAATAGGAAGGTTTGTCACCCATTGCATTAACTTGGGGGCTAAGGAATCTCCACAGTCTTGCTCTGTTAGTGCTCAAAAGCGTGTTACAGCCCTTTCAAATGGTACCCAATCCCTAGCCTGGGAAGACCCTCCTGCTGGCTGTAGCTTGAAGAGGGGCTACCATATGCTTACACCAGAGCCACACCACTGTACAAGAAGGCATTTGACCTCTGACTGCTCTGGATCAATTTTTCTTTTGCTTGCAGATTTAGATTTCCTTTGCAGGGCAAATTTAGGATTGTTTGGCAGATAGAACCTGCATCTTTATTGCAGTAACATACAAAGATTTCTTTCAGATACCCTCACACACACACCACACACACACCCCTTGCATTTTATCCTTGAATTGCTGAAATAAACACGCCACTTTAAAGACTTTGCCTTTGAATTACTTCGGGCCAGAGGAACTGAACATGTATTCAGTGATAGTGGCACCATGGCCCCTCTGATTTGAAGTCTTCTTCAGCCTGTTAGATCATCAGAACAGCGATATTCTGCATGATTTCAGATAAAAGCCTGTGATGTGCTGTAATTTCCAGGAAAACAGTTATCTTTATTAGAAATATTTCCTTAGGTCAGTGTTCAAGACTTCCAGGGCGGATTGCATTGCCAAGACCAACGTGTGCATTTAAATCTGTAAGCAGCTCTCTTCTAAACAAGGTCTTGCTGCCTGACCCTACTATGCCAGTAAGTCCCACGTGTCTCTCAGAGCTTACGTGTCACCCTGTGAAAGAGGGGAACAATCAGTAGCTGCAAATGCAGATTCAGAGGCCTCAGGCACGTACTCATACAGCTCTTTTCACTCTCAGGAGAGAGCAAGGTATAAGCAAAGGATCCCTTGTATTTTTTCAGGCTCTCCCATTGAGAGCAACCTTCTCTGCCACCCTCATGAAGGGCTGCCTATGAAATTTGGAGTCCATGTGGGCCAGCCCTCTGTGTTTTGGGTGCACATGGAGAACCAAGTAGACAATTTTACTTGGCAGTGGCCAAAATCTGGTTTCTGAGAGTCACAGATAAGCACTGAGTCCTAACGGATAAAGTTGTCTTAGTTCTCCTGTGTTCTGACCCTAGCACCTGCTAAACACTCAGGAAATGGGATCAGAGCTCACATAAATTATCCATATCATACTCACTCACCCCTTCTACTCCAAACTACTCAAGCTGCCAAGGCTTTCAGAAGGCTTCAACCATACAATCTCGGCCACCTTCTCTAAATGAAAGCTTTGCTAATAGATTCAGACTCCTGCTTGACAAGCAGAGAAGCTGGCCTAAACCATGAAGGTTGGTTGGTTGGCCAATAGCCCTTTACACCAGGAGGTTTCTACTTTGAACAGTGCTGGGCCCCATTGTCCAGATGTAAAACTTGGAGGCTCCTGCCTCCACTGCCCAAGCAGTGAGCTGCCTCCCCCAGGCATGATATGCTGTGATCCTGAGGCGCTCAACCCCCCACCCTGCCCACCTTCACCTCACCAGCAGTGCAGTGTGGCTTTTGCTCTTTATTTTTAACGACCTCCTCTTTGTGAGCTGCTTTACACCATGGAAAGTGCGTTTCATGGTGAACAAGTTAAGGCACCCTATCAATAAAGCAAACAGCAGCAGGAGAGAGGCGTTAAGGCAGAGGAAGGAGTGAGCAGGGACAGGTTAAAATTGGGAGTGAATTATATTTGGAAGTTGTAATCTAGGCTCTCCTATTGTGCAGGTGTTCACATTTGTCCTTAAAACCTCTATTTATTACTTGCAATCACATTAAAACAGCCAAACCATGGTAAACCTTTCCAGAAAATGGAGTTTTGGGAAGAGCAGAAGCATCGGGAAATTCAATCCAAATTTAATTGTTCCGAGTCCCACAAAGGGAGCAATTTTTTTTTTCAGTGTTGAAACATTAATTTTCAACTTAAGAAGTATTTAATTCCTTTCAACACTTCTTTCTGAGATGGCATTTTTCATTTAAAAAGCATCCTAAGTTACAAGGAAAAATGCTAGGCACCCCAAAACAAATATTTTCCAAATAAAGTGTTACAGGTCAACCCAAAATTATTTTTCTGGTTTTATATTTTCCCAGAGAGCCTAATAAAACCTTTCAAAACCCAAATGTTTCTAGTCCAGCCACTGCGCAGACAAACCCTTGATTTTCCAAGTTTAACTTGCACAAATGTTTCTACCATCAAACCCATGTTTAGCGTTCCCAGCTTCTCTGTGTTTATCACACATAAGATGGGAGTTGGGCTTGTTCAGCCTGGAGAAAAGAAGGCTCCAGGAGACCTCATTATAGCCTACCAATACTTAAAGGGCTCCTACAGGAAAGTGGGACTGTTCACCAGGGAGTGCAATGACAGGACAAGGGGCAATGGGTTCAAGCTGAAAGAGGGTAGGTTTAGATTAGATGTTAGGAAGAAGTTCTTCCCTGTGAGTGTGGTGAGGTGCTGGCACAGGCTGCCCAGAGGGGCTGTGGAAGCCCCATCCCGGGAAGTGTTCAAGGCCAGGTTGGATGGGGCTTTGGGCAGCCTGGTCTAGCAAATTTGTCCATGCTCACAGCAGGGGGTTGGAACTAGATGATCTCTGAAGTGCCTTCCAACGCAAAGCATTTTCTGATTCTATGGATTTATCATGGAAGAACACATATTCCTCATACTGGCTGCAAAGGAGCAGCCCATCACAACTACTGTGGGAGACAGGGAGAACCAAGAGGACATTTTGGACAGGAGTAACAAGTATTTCCACAAACCAGGAGATGAAACTATAAATCCCGGTTGAATTAAGAATAAGGCTACTTTGTGCCACCCAAAGCAGTGGAGAGTCCACCAGAAGCCCACTGGACCTTCTAGTGGGGACAAATGTGGCTCTGATGCTGCCACAACCTCAAAAGCACATTCTCTGTCCACACACCCCCACACAATACTTGTGCCAGGCTTTTCTGACTCAGTGATGGTTGTTGGGTTGGTTTTTTTCTACCCTGAGTTCTCAGATATCACATACGGGGTGTGGGGGGGGGAGTAGGGGGGGGATCAGTTAATTGCTTTTCTTTAAAAAATTGGGAAGTTAAGCTTATCTCTCTGGCTGCATATGGGGAGCTGTGTGTCCTGGATGAGTGAGCTGACGCGAGATGGTTTCTAGGCAACTTCTGCAAGCCATGTTGGAACAGGAATAGGAATTAAAAATAAAAACAAAACACAAGCAAGTCAAACAAAACAAGTAGCAGCTACTCCACACAAAACCAGTTCTGACCGACTCGTTAGGTTCGTGAGAAATCTTTTGTGGGATTAATATTGCTTTACCGTTCAGGGGAGAAAAGCTGGCACGGCTGTGCCAGCACCTGTGTGGCAAGACACATGAGGAGCGTGTTTATACAGACAACATACATAGCCAGTGTGTGTGATGAGAGGCCTGTCATGCCACGTCCACGCAATGATATTACTTGGTCGCTGAAATGCTACAGGAGTGTTCCAGGAATGGGCCCGAGTACATTCAGGGGCTGGAAAATTCTGTCATTCACTTCAGTTCTTCCCTCTTTGCAAAAGAGGAAATGATTTATCAATTAATTATATTATTTATCAATTAATTATAGCCCTTTTTTTCAAGGGGTTGGTAAAGTTTAGGCAAAAAGTTGTGTACTTGGAAGCTGTCTTTATTTGTTTGGGGGGGGGTGGACTTGATGATTTCTTGAGGTCCCTTCCAACCCCTACAATTCTGTGATTCTGTTTCTTTACTAGGATGTCTCATCATTAGGAAGGACATTGAGGTGCTGGAGAGGGAGCAGGGAAGGGCAACTAGGCTGATTAGGGGTCTGGAGAACAGGTCTTATGAGGAGAGGCTGAGGAAGCTGGGGCTGTTCAACCTGGAGGAGGCTGAGAGCAGACCTTATCGCTCTTTATAGCTACCTGGAAGGAGGTTGTAGTGAGGCAGGGGTTGGCTTCTTCTCCCTAATAACTAGTGACAGAACAAGAGGGGATGGGTTCAGGTTGTGCCAGGGAAGGCTTGGATGGATATAAAATAAACCCCGGTATGGGTTTATTTTATTTTTTCCAATACAAGAAAGATGTGGAACTGTTGGAGAGGGTTCAGAGGAGGGCCACAAAGATGATTAGAGGGCTGGAGCACCTGCCCTACAAAGAAAGGCTGAGGGAGCTGGGCTTGTTCAGCCTGGAGAAGAGAAGGCTGCGGGGGGACCTCATTGCAGCCTTCCAGTACCTGAAGGGAGCTTATAAGCAGGAGGGGATTCAACTTTTTAAAAGGGTAGATAATGGCAGGACAAGGGGGAATGGACTAAAGCTAAAGGAGGGAAGGTTTAGATTAGATATTAGGGGGAAGTTTTTTACAGAAAGAGTGGTGAGGTGCTGGAACAGGCTGCCCAGAGAAGTAGTGGATGCCCCGTCCCTGGAAGTGTTCAAGGCCAGGTTGGACGGGGCCCTGGGCAACCTTGTGTAGATCCAGACCTGGAGGTTGGTGGCCCTGCCTGTGGCAGGGGGGTTGGAGCTCTATGATCCATGGGATCCCTTCCAACCCAGACCATTCTATGATTCTATGATTCTATGATATTAGGAAAAAATTCTTCACTGAAAAAGTGGTGAAGCATTGGAACAGGCTGCCCAGGGAGGTGGTAGAGATACTGTCCCTGGAGCTGTTAAAAAACCAGGTAGATGTGGCATTTCGGGAGATGGTTTAGAGGTTATGGTGGTGTAGTGCTGACAGTTGGTGATCTTGAAGATCTTTTCCAACCATGATGATTCTTCTATCTGCTTAAGTTATGCTGCAGTATCAGGAATCGATTGCTGTACTTTTTTTAGTCTCAGCCAAAGTTTCAGTATTAAGATGATGTGATCCCATTCCCCTCAAAATTTATTCTTTGAACATCTTCATCAATTTATTGAACTACAAAGGTCTCAGACAGAACACAACCTCAGCTGTGTAAATCCAGAGTTGCATCATTTTTCCCGTGTCAGAGTAAAATTTAGTCCTCAGTCTCAGCTGAAAATTAATGGCTTCACACCTCACACTGTCAACTTTGTTTCTGAGCTGGCATAACAAGGGGTATCGGATGCAGTGCCTACAGCCTTCTCTTAAGTCATGAGGGGCAAGGAATGCCTTCCAGGGATTTTAATTACCGGGATCCCATTCTGCTCCTGCATTCGCTGGCGTGAATGAAAAGCAACTGCCAAAGTCTGAACCTCACTGAGATCAGGGAATTCACATTGTCAAATAAAATTGCTAGCAGGTATTTAAAAAGACAGAATCACCATCATTATTCCAAATAATCTGTTCAGGTTTCAGGAAGAGGGATACAAAAATCAAGTGAAGTGATAAATAACCAGCCCTCCAAAGCAGTTTAATTTACAAATCACCATTTTTTTTTTTCCCCTTAAAGGTTGTGTGGCACCGTTTGTCTGAGTGTAATACCATTTTCCCCCAAGAAAGTAGTTATAAGCAGTGACACTTCACAAATTTTGTTGTTCATATGAAGTCAGAGCATATCAAGGTTACGGTTAGAAAACAAAATCTCTAGGCCTAACTCAAGCTTTTCTTCCAGCTATAAAGAAATCATCGATCAGCAGCACTCCTGGGCTTTCTTCCAATGGTTATGGACCCAGCACTGGCTTTAGCAGCAGTGTGTTTCCTCTGCACAAGAACCCAGAACAGCATTCCAGATACCTCACATCGCTTCACATGTATCCAACTCCTGACCCGTCACAGCTTCTGGGAGCCAGGCAGTGAGGGAGCACTCCTGAGCTGCTGATGGAAGCGAACTTGCCTCTGGGGACCAGGCTATGCTGGGTCAACACCTCTGGCAGTGACACCCTTCTGGCCCCATCATCTCTTGCCAAGGAGAGGGCTAGGGTTCCCTGCTTTAGACACCCTATGCAGCAGGACCTTGCTGGTTGTTTCCATGGCTGCTCCTGTCAGTGCTGGCTGGAGTCTGCAAGTTGAAATTTAATCACACTAGAGCTTGATTTCTGTGCTGTTGGCCTCAATTTCTGGAGTCAGCCAGTCCTCAGCACTGCTGGGTGACCATGCACAGACTCACTCCTTTAATCTGTCCCAGATTTCTTCATGGCCTCTTTCTTCAGAGTCCCTGTGACCCGCTTGGACCTCTAAGACTTTAGTAGGCTCAGCTCAGCCTGAGTGAAGCTGAGGTAGATATTGAGACTGGCCTCCTTTTTCATGCAGTCTTCCCACGTGTTCCCAAACTGGCAGTTCTGTTCCCTGCAGTAAACACTGTCTCCTGCTGCCATCTCTGGAAAGCTCACTCCTTGCCTTGCCTGCAGGCAGGTAGGGGCCTCCATAATAAAGCAAGGAGGAAAAATTAACAAAAAAGCCATGCTGTAACAATGCTTGTGGGGAGTAATGATAGCAGAAGCATCCGTGGTGAAATTTGGGATGACAGAGCTTCTTCATTGTTAGGCTCTGGCTCTTCCAGAGGGATAAACCCCTACAGCCACACCAAGGGAGTCACTGCATTGGAAACAAAGCGCTTGTCTGATGCAGAGTCCTCCAGTCCTCACTAGCTTTTACCAATGCTCCACGTCCAGAAGACCCCGCCTCAAGGGCTATTTTAAAGGAGGTCTTGGATTAGTCAGAGAGGTGCATCAGAGCAAGGAAAGGCAATTTCTCCTCTCAGGGATTCAAGCTACTACCTCAGGAAGACTTATAAACAGCCCTCAGAAACCCGAGACAGGAAAACCACAAAACCTAGATGTCACTTATTGTAGTTCTAACCCAGAATGAAGGATATCAATTAGATATGCAGTCCATTATTATTGCTGTTGTTTTAATTATTATTGTTATTACTACTATTACCACTACTACTACTGCAGAGTGAGAATGCAGGTGGTACCCAACACTGCTCACATATTAGAAAGGCTAGGCACTGTCCTGCATTACCTTTTGGGATTTTAGCGCTTTCCAAGAACACGAGCTTAGTCACAAGTGAAAATTTAGCAGCAGAGCTGATGGAGCTACAGTTTCTCCAGCCTACATCCTTCCCTTTCCCCCTGTGCATTGCTTGGTTCAGGACTGAAGCACTAGATCATCCAGCATGACAGCAGGCATATGGTTACAGAGGTCCCCTTTGCACATCTTGGCCAGCATAAGAGGAAATTTGACATGAGGTAAATTTAGAAGATGCTCATTGGTAAGCTCAAGTGAATGATTTGTGTTTTGCAAAATTAAACCCCAGACTGGGGATGACTCAAGTCTAGGTTCTTTCATATCTGTACCCCAATAGCCTGCCAGGGAAAGAGGGGTCCCAAAAGAGGTCTCAGTTTGCCTCTCCCATGTAAGCAAATGGCCATGTATGAACAAATGTCTCAGTGATGGCTAGCTGTATTTCAGAGGCCTTTTGCGTTCTTAGGAATTTAAGAGAGCAGTTGCCCATGGAAGGCCTTTACCATACCCTCTGATAAGCTACCCATAGCTTTGTCAATTCTATTCCATGAAGGAGACATCTAACCTGAAGGCACCGTGGTGCTGCACAACTCTCACCATTCCAAGGACTCCACAGAAAAAAATGGCTGAGGTTGGTTCACTTACTAGCTTTATTGGACACCCAAAAAATGGTCAGGGTTCTCTGCTATTATGTAAGCAACTGCAGATTAAAAACTACCACATGGAGGGATTTTGTAGTAGCTGTCTACCATTCACTCATGCCACTCCAACATAGGGGACTGTTGGAGATTCACTTCTTAAGTAATTGTGGCTTGTTTCTTCCAGAGAACCGAGAAAACTGCAAGGTACAGGCACATCTGTTTCCTGAACACAAACCTATGGGCAGCGACAGCTTGCTCAGTCTAATTGTGTGCGTGAGCTTGTGGGAAGCAGAACCACAATTGTTTATGTGCACATCCATACACACAGAATATTCTGTTGGTGACTTAAGCTAAGGCCTCAAATCAAAATACCAGAGGTATCAGAACCGCAAGGCAATTCTGCAGGCTCACCTTGAGTGTTGATTTCAATGCCATTTTACAGCGTCTTGCCTTGCGGGTTGTTCTCAAGAACATTTTTCCAATGGGAAATTTGGAGTAAAGTGCAGTAGACAAGGGATCAGCTTCTGGGATCCAGTGCCAAATCCTCAGAGGAGCCTGAGTTAAAATCAGAGGAGAGGGAAGTTGAAGACGATTTTTTGCTGTGCTTGCTGTTGCGACTTGAAGGTGGGACACTCGGGGCTGTCCCTGAGCACCTCAGTGCAAGCTAAACAGCGACGGGGCTGTCAGCAGAGTAGGTGCCTAGCTGTGGTGTGCAGCCCACTGCGCAAGCCCACGGTGCTCTGTGTAACCTTCTGTAGCCCAGCGAGGAGCCATGCTTGTCCCTGCATAAAATAGCTCCATCCACGAGCAACACTTGCAACAATTAACTTTTACGTGTTAATTACCAGGCTTTTCTGTCAGCCATCAACTTTATTACTGCCCATCGCTCTGATTTTTATTGCTGGAGTCTTAGTAAGCCACACACTCCCTTTTTTTTATGGTTGAGGAGGAGGTAAGCAGCACGTCTTGACCGCTCAGAGCATGTATTAGGCGAGAAGTCCCAGGGGGGATTACTGCTTCGGCACCGCTGTCTCCATTGAGAGATAAAGATGAGCAGAAGTTCACGCGAAACAACACTCCGTGATGTTTTGAGCAGCTAAACCTCAAAAGGTCTGCAAAATGCTCCCAAGCAAGTTACAGATGGGTGACCATACTGCCACCTCAGAGAGACGCTGAGCTGTTCAGTTTCATTTTCTGAGGTACATTGGACCGTAAGAGGGAAATTCCCATAACAATGTGAGTAATGACTGATCAGGTATCTTTCTGACTGGCTGTTCAAAATGAATCCCAAACAATCTTTTAGGCTGGAGGACAGGGGCAGCTAGGTAGCATAAAAATATATTGATTTTAAAATGCTTCGTTTCCTTTTTATGTGGTTTTTTTCCAGAGGAATTCCACTGAAATCCACTAAAATCTACCACTCCAGATTTACACCACTAGGATTAAAATCTGGCCCCCTCCTTAAGGAGGGTCCATTAAGGTATCTATGATCCAGCAATGTAAGGGGAAATAACAATAACATCATGTTAATGCTTCCTTATTAGCAGCATTTTGAAGCCTCGCAAAGACCTGAAGGAAGACCATAGCTGCCTGGAGCTGCACAAGAATCCAAACACACAGTTCCATCTTATCTCAAAGTTCTCCCTACTAAAGCATTCATACTCTCAGAATCAAGGCATCTGCAGGTAAATTACTCTCTGCACAGTCTAACAGACCAATTTCTGTTTTCATTTCTGGGGACATAAATCTTAGACTCACTTTTCTGACAACACAGGGCATTTCAGTGTAAGAAATTTCACTCAACAACCTCAAAACACTGAATGGTTTCCTAACTTGGGGCTTTTTTCAGAGTCCTACAGTTTATTCTTTGTATGAAAACCGTGTACCAAGAGGCACAGCAACCTTACTGCAGATGTCAGCAGCTTATCCAAACAGACCTTTCCCGGAGACATTTGAAAATGGACTGTGCAACACACCAGCATCATCTGTCTTCAGCCTGGCTCTGCCCTTGGCTCTACGCAGTCAGCTGAAGAGCAATAACTGGCCCAAAGTGTAATGGCTTGGTGCAGGGCACAAAGGAGAAATAAAAGTGAAAGACTGGTAGCCATCCATCATGGGGGGCTTCTGTGTTTGGCATCTGCAAAAGAACCTTGTTTTTCTAACAACTGCTTTTTGCAGAAGGGTCTTAGCACAAACAAGGTGAAAATTTTCTTCTTAAAAACCTTTTGATGGAGTCTCAGTAGTACAACAGACCACTTTGGGAAGGGAAAACATTCACTTTACTGTTTCTGCCCCTTGCTTCTGTATCTTTGCGGTGGCGACTAATGCTCTATCAGTATGCAGGATAGGCACCACCATCCTATGCTCAGCAGCATGAATACTGAGCATTCTGGGACATACAGTCACAGTTGTTTCCCCCTGCAAAAGGGCTATATGCCTAGATATATGTAAAAGCAGAGGGTTTGATCTTTACTGCTGACTCAGTAGAGATCAAACCAAACCAAGACCAGAAGTTAAGCAGACAGAGAGTGGGGGGGTGTGCGGAAGCCATCCGCTGATACCTATGCAGTGTTGTTGTTTAGCCAGCATGGATGGTCATCATTCGAAACTCCTGGGATTTAAAGTGGTGGTTCACTTTGCTTTCTGTGCTTCTCTATTTGCTGATCTTGGGGCTGGAAGGAGGGCAGAGCAATTAGCCACTTTTCCACACTGGCATTTGTAAGTGAAAAGCAGTTCTTAAAAAGGCACCTGGGGTGTGGCTGCAGGGAAAGGAAGGTACATTAGTGGGGTGTTCAAGAGTCTTGCACCTGATAGATCAATCAAGGCTCAAGTCAAAGGCAGATGTTTAAAGAGTAGAATAATTTAAGAGATTAAGGCCTGAATTTGTAGCATCTAACATAAGACACTTACATGACGACTCTATACAACCAATATAGAAATCATCATTATTGGAAAGGAGAAGGAGATCTATCTCCTCCCCATCAACCACCAAGGAAGCTCCCAGGTCTGCTTTCCTAATGGAGGCCTCTCAGCTGAACGACTGAGGCTGGATGTTGGGAACAGAGGCCGTGATTATAAATTTGGCTGTAGCGTTCAGGCTTGGCTTTAGATGAAGGCTCAATTATTGGCCTCACTGTTGCGGTGATGGTGCAGTAGGTGTCCTGTTGCTCTGTGGATATGGAGACCCTTTCCTCCTTTCCAATGCTCTGCATCATGCACAGTGGTCAGCTGCAGAAGAAGGAGATGGTCACCTGGAGGAGTGAAAATAAGACAGTGGCAACCAGAAAGTGCTGAGCAAACTCAGCCAGTATAGGGTGGTGGCCAGCATTTGATAGTCCTCAAATCATGTGGTGAGTCTCAGTACAGCTCCAGGTGCACCAAGGTCTCCCTTGCAGAGACTTTCATGGTCAGTGATGATGCAATCAGAGGGCCATCCACTGTTAACGCTGCCTCTTTCATGGGATGCCTTTCAGCTCTATGGATCCTCCCATATATACTGCCACGAAGGAGAAGACCACCAGTTCAACATAAAGGCATCCTGTGAATTGCAGAGACTTGACGCCTGTCCCTCCAAACTCTCACTCCCACTGAGCTTTTTTTCCAGCATATTTAAAATTCACTTTGATGTAATTGGCAATTTCCCTTCCCTCCCTCCTCCAGGTTAGGTTAAAAGGGGCAGGAGGTCCTTTTCCGTATTGATTTGTTTTCCTGGCCTTTCAGATACATGCAGAGAAGATCAGCGAAAAGGCACTGGAAAAGGAACAGAACAAAAGCACAGTGCTTGCTCTCATTTAAAGAAGTAAGAGAAACACAAGAGTTAGCATTGAGTAGAAAATGAATTGTCAGCTGAGGAAAAGAAAGAAGCTGCTGGGATGGAGAAGGGACTGTGAGGAGTAACATTTTGCACTGCACTGCTGATGGAGCTGAAAATGGAGAGTCATCCTGCAGAGAGCAGTTGTGATCTCAGACGTTTCCTCTTCTCTTCTTCATTTTTTCTTTTTTTTTTAAAGAAATATAATTTAAATAGAGAAATCCTATTTCCAAATGAAAAGGAAATCAGATGAATTATTTTTAATCCTTGATATTTACACCCTGCTATTAGGCCGTTCCCCACCACAGCGCACTGTGTGTGGCTCCATTATATGTGCTACGGATTTGGTTAGACATGAAGCAGATGCCCTGATCTGCTAAATCTCCCCTGACATTTCCTCACAAGTACATCGTGGTGGCTCGACCAAATTCTAAGCTGGGGAGTAACATGTTTTTCCTTGCTTAATTCCTCCCATGCATTCAATAAGGTTTGATACTCATCTTCTCTCCCGTGTCTCGTAGCACTGCTTTGCCTTGCTGTATCCACACTAAAAGCAGATATAGTACAGCATGAACAAAGTGATTGTTACAAAGCCTTTACCAACCTCACAGGGGCATGGTGAGGATTAATTAATTGCTTATTCAGAAGTTTTATATCCTAAGATTAAAAATAGTATAATCATAAGAAAAACAGATTACCACATTATCAGATCAGTTACTAAAATCCCCAATGAAGACAATGCAAGTTTCCTACTAAAAAATATTTCAGGACTGCATTCCAATCCCACCCCTGCTGGGAGACACAAAAAAATTAACCCAGACTAACTTTTACTATCAGTAAATTATATCTTATTAAAGGCCTGTGTGACATTCTCTTTCACAATTATGCTGAAACAAATTAGGACCATTTTAATTCTGAAGAGAATAATATAAGGAATCCATCCATTTATGTGGCATTGCTAATCCACTTTCAGCTCACACATTTAGTTAATTCAGATTAAGTTTTCCTCAGTGACACTGCATAAGCAGATCCTCATTCTGATACAACCACCATTCTGATGCAATCACTGATACTCATCAGCAGCTTTTGTAAGTTCAGCAAGTTTATGGATTTTATGGGGTTGGACATGGGCAATGGTTTCGTCAAACCCTCAAACCTCTGGGAGTCAGACCTGAGCACCGCAGACATGGAGGAACTGCAGAGGGGATTCCCATAGCACCTCGCTGGAGATGTGACCCAGGGTTGTGCCAAACTATGCACCAGATGCAGTAACCCTTGAGGGCTGTCAAGCAGCCAAGAGCAGATGGGCTGCGGGTCCTCCAGCACCATTCCCTCTCACACCTCTCTCATCCCTGGTGCTCAGAGGCAGCAGGGATCCACCTCTTTCTGCAAAATTTACTCCATTGGGTGCAATGTCTCTCCTAGAAGAATCCTTCATGGAGTGCTTGTGTTCATATGGCCAGAATGAAATTTAGGATTGAGATTTCTATGTCCATTTTCTGTACCACGTGTACCTGCCAGATGTTCAGGACCTCACTGCAGGCAGATAACTTCAGTGTTTTAGAGAGAAAAAACCATCGAGTTTCAAACCCTCTGGCAGATGATACTAATCCACCATTACTGGCTGCTTCCAGAGAGGTCTGCTGAAAGACACTGTCATGAGGGCAAAGAGCCTGCAAACAGGAAACCGGAGCAGAATACCCTGACATGCAAAGAGCCAATGCTCAATTCGAAACAACCAAAGCAATCCTTCCTTTGTGCCCTGAGGCGCTGAAATTCTCTCTGAGAGTGACATTCTTTTAAAAGAAGAGTAATCAAATATAAATGCTTTTCATCGCTGAAGCTGACGCCTGCACCCACGATGTACAGGGAAGAATGCACCTGTGAAGAAACTGCCTTTGTTCCTTTCCCGCTCACGTCGGGGCAATGTGTTGTAGATGGCTGCAACTCCTGAAGCTGAATGTAAAGGCAGTGCCCTAAAAAAACCAACCAACCAACCAAAAAACCAATAAAAACATTGCTTTTGTGTACAGTTAAAATCTGGCTTGCCACCAGGGATTCGTTTAAGATACAAGTGGTCCTGAGGCTGCAAGCCACTGATGTATTTTGAAGTCAGGGCAGATCTATTCATGGCTAAGCAAACCTTTACAAATACGTCAGCACACCCTGCATACGCTATGGGAGATGTTTAGGAGACTCCAGAGGAGCGCTCATTAGAGCCGCTCAGCGGCGAGGACCTGGATGCATCTGCAGAGAGAGGAACAAATGTACTGCTCAGAGCAGGTTTGCAGCTATCTACACCACTGTAAAGTGCTCATGCTGTAGTGTCACGTCCTTTTCAGCTTCGTTCTAGCTTTTCTTGCGTTTTCACCTTTCTTTCCTCACCTTCTTTATTTCCAATTGCTCCTCTGCCTTTACCTCACCCTTTTCCCTCTTTCCTTCCCACCTCCAACTGTGAGGCCACTATCCCTCTCAGGTCTGACGAGTCCTAGGAGTGCAACAGCTACTCTGACACCTGACTAACTCTACAGTCCTCTCTAGCAGGATCTGAACATCTTCCGGCACACAGGTCTGGGTGCATACCAACTCAGTGTATTACCCGAATTTTGCATGAATGACTGGTCACCCTAAGAGCTCTGTTTTTCTTCACCCAAGAGAGATAAAGAGGTCCTGCAGGGCGATTCATCCCATTCTCATCACCTTCTGGAGTGGTTTCACTTGCTCTGGCCTAGGTTATATGTTTAGGTAATGCTCTTGAATCAGGCAGCTGAACTCGATTTCCCTTTATCTCGGGGCAGCCAGGATGAATCTGGGCTTCATACCCTGCACACCTGATATGCTCTTTGCAGCAGGTTTTGGGTTGCTGTGTTTTTTTTGCCAACTCAGGCTAAAGATAAATATTAAATCTGGATTTGCTGAAGGTGCATACATGCAATCTGCACTGGGTTCAATTCTTCTCTATGGAGAAGCTCAAAGCTACCATCAGCTGCACAAACAGTCTATGAATTCATAATCTGTGAATTTCTGAGGATGGGGAACAATTACTGTACAGTGCTGCACATGTATTATTCAAGCTCCTGAAGCCACCCAGCTGGCAAGACAACAAAAGAACAAACGTTTTGCAATAAAGTTCATTTTAATTGAAAGACCAAAGAATCACATGTGCCTCTCCTTTTAGCCTTAAGGACAGCAGTAAAACTAATGTCATTTTCAGAGCTGCTGCTATTAAATAGGGAGTGACGGGACCTTTGGTTTTTTTATCTATCAATCAGACAACCATATTCACCTTTAATGCCCATCTATGCTGTTCTACCATTATACAGGGGAGTCTGTTTCTGTGAGACTATAATGTTGCATAATTTGCCTTTAATACAGTCTGTCACCTCAAATGTTAATCTTGATATTGCCACAGAAGGGACAAATGCAATAAAGATCTGATCCCGTAAATTCTGTCCACATCCGTGACACTGCTATACAAAACAGGTGCTGGGAGGGAAGCCTGTTGGTGAGTTATCCTTGGCATAAGAAACAGCTCAGTAACTAAATTAACTTAGATTGTCTGATTCAGAGGCAAGTGCACATGTGTCTGTCTTCAGGACAAACTCACACACCAGGCTAAATGTCGGGACAGCAACCTTGTTTAATTTCTTGGCTTAACAAATTACTAAGGGCAGTTTTGCACAGTACATGTCTGCACAACTCAAGGCTGAAGTCACAAAGGGACCAAAAATGCTGGTACAGACTGTTCCAAGTACACATATTTATGAGGACAAAGCTTGTGCGATCACAAAGAGAGGCCCAGATGAAGCCAGCTTCTGGCTCACTGCTGTGTCCCTCAACACGCAAACCTCTATGCTATATGCTTCACCCTCCTCATGCGTTCTCCCAGAGTGACCTGCTGCTATTAATAGCCTGTAGCAGGCTCAGGATCCAGTGCAATGTATCAGAGCAAAAGGATTTTGCTCCTTTTCGGAAAAGGCAGACAGCTGTGGCATTCCTCACCTGGCTTCTCTGAGCTGCTTGCTATGCTGTGGTCTACCCTTGCAAGGGCAAATTTCGTGGTCCACTTCAATGGTTAAAAAGGATGTGCAGCAGATGAGTAAGGCAGAAATAAAATGTGGATTCTCCATGCTAGGATGGTTGTGGTAGATACAAAGGTCCTCTGTGGCACTGCAAGAGCATAAGACTTTCGTGCCTGCTGCAAAGCAATATTCTGCACGGCTGCGGCTCCTGGGAAAATGCTCTCCTGAAGCAAGGAAAGAGGTATTCCCTGTGGAAATGAACTCCAGCTTCTTGCCAGCAAATCAAAAGGATCTGCTTGATTGGGGAGAGGTGTTTTGCCCATGCCCTGTGTAGGACAGCACATCTGCTTTTTTGGGGGCCTAAGCCCTTTATTCAGGGCTGACCCCTCTTTGACCAAGTCAAAAGTCCCACAGTCTCCAAGTAGCATAGGATCAGGGTCTTAATCCTTCACCCATTCAGGAACACAGAGTGCAGAGAATTTCACTATTTTACTGAAAACTCTGTCCAGTGAACCATGGTTTGCTCCATCCTGAGCTCCCTGTACCACTTCATTTCAGAGATTCGAAAGCTCTCACCGCATTTAAACTTGCACAGATCCCCTCTCACCTTGTTTGTAAAGGGAGGAAGCTTTGAACTTTTTTTAGGGGTTGGTTTGGTTTGGTTTGGAAATGTATTTTTTCTGAACAGATTGCAGCATTGATTCCTCCCCTTGTATCACACAGGGTGAATCCAGATACTTTAATAAAGCTCTAGGACTGCATCAGCCCTGTTCCGGAAAGCACTCTTTAGTTCTGTTCTGCAAAATATGTATGTGCTGCTTGATGTTTGTTGGCCTCTGGTCAAAGGAAATAACAAATGAGAACAATAAATTTAAGATATGGGAGAAGTGAGATCTTTTGGATGTGGAAACATCACTACTAGCAATTTCAAAACCGTGCTCCACTTGCCCCAGCTCTTCTGAAGGCTGTTCCCTCCCCTGCCTTCCATGATATCAGCATTCCTGGAGATGTGGAGAAGCCAAACGAATGACAGCTGCTGAAATCCAGCCTCTGCAAACAGTCCAAGGACAATCTGCTCCTTTCCAGACCACTTAGGGGGAAAAAAATACCCTTCAATTTTTTAAGCATACATTTTATATTTAAAAGACCACACACAGTCCAGAGCTTTGATATGATACTGTGGGATTCAAAAGGATATTTTCTGGCCGTAATGATTTATGGTGCTGCATCAGAGCCCTCTTTGAAGAAATGAGGTGAAGCCAAGTGGCTTTGGCAGGAAGGGGAAGGGACATCCAACGGTATGTCCAGACATCAGGTTTAAAACAAATAAAGGCCCAACCACCACCACAGGATGTTGCAGAGGCTGAAATTACAAATGGGTTAAAAAAGGGATTAGACAAATTCATGGAGACTGGGGCCACTGGCAGCTATTAAACGCGAGGATCTGGCTGCAGTGCCTAGCTTGTGACGTTCCCTAATTCACTGATTGCCAGCAACTGCTAGCTTTTATTGAACGAAGATGTCTCTATGTGCCCTGTCCTTGTAGTCTTTCCTTCCACAGCTGCCACCCACAAACAGTGGTGTGCTGGCATGGCCCTGGATCTCACACAGCAGGGGAGAAGCGCCCATTTCCTCTGCTGAGTTACCCCAGGCTGAGCACGAGTGCTGCTGACTGAACGGGGGTCCCTCCTTGACGGAACACAGAATCATAGAATGCATTAGGTTGGAAGGGACCTTTGAAGGTCACCTAGTCCAACCCCCCCTTCCATAAGCCGTAGCACCTTTAATTAGATCACATTGCTCAGAGCTTCATCAAGCCTGACCTTGAATGTCTCTAGGGATAGTGCCTCCACCACCTCTGGGCAACCCGTTCCAGCATGTCACCACTCTCACAGTGAAGAGATCTCTTTCTAATGTCTAATCTGAACCTACCCTGCTCTAGTTTAAAACCATTGTCCCTTGTCCTATCACTACCTGCCCTTACAAACAGTCCCTCCCCAACTTTCCTGTAGGTCCTCTTCAGCTACTGGAAGGCCGCTATAAGGCCTTCGCTGAGCCTTCCACAGGCTGAATAAGGCCAAGTGTCTCAGCCTGTTTTTGAAGGAGAGATGCTCAAGCCCTGCGATCATCTTGGTGGCCTTCCTCTGGACCCCCTCCAGGAGGCCCATGCCCTTCTTACGTTGAAGGCTCTAGAGCCGAACACAGTACTCCAGGTGGAGTCTCATCAGACCAGAGTAGAGGGGGAGAATCACCTCTCTCAATCTGCTGTCCACACTTCTTTTGATGCAGCCCAAGATGCAGTTGGGCTCATGTCCAGCTTTTTGTCCATCAAAGCCATACAAAGGTGTCCAGTGGGCACTAAACACAGAGCAGGTGGGGGGGAGCATCCTGCACCATGCTCACTCAGGAGCCAAGCAGGTATGTGCAATCTAATGCAGCTCCCAGGAAGATGGCAGCTACAAGAAAATACACTCGTTATGTTCCCTGCAGGACTTCTGGGAAAAAATGGACATACTATAGTAAAGTCCTTCACACTGAACACCACGGTGTAGTCAGCTGGAATCCCCTCCACAAATCCAAAAGACAGCTCAGGTCTGAGAGCTTGTGCAACAATATCTTCACTCACATGGGTGAAGAAAAAGCACAGGGAGAGCCTCATGTTCTCACAAGGAAGCTGTGCTCAGGGAAGATCCTTCCCCCAGGCTCTCCAGCAACGTGCCCACGTCTCCATACTTCACTGAGTAACCCAGATGTATTTTCAGAAGAGATACAATTGAGATCAGACTTCAGAAATACCCATTATCTTCCATAAAACAGAAACTCTCAGTGTGAGCAGCATTACACGTGATGCAAAGCACCTGGTCTTCGCAAAGACCTTTCCCTGTGGTTACCTACTGAGGCATCTATCTATGTGTTTTAATAAAGCTGTGTAGGAGAGTTGTCCTGCATTTTGAGAAGTTCTGTGGGGTTTTATTTTTCCAGGTAAATGCTCCCTCCCTCATACCTTATGCAAGCAGACTTGAATACCAACCCCGTACAGCACCTCTAAGCCATCTGGAAGATGAACAGCTACACAGACACAAGCAGCCTATCCCAAAGTTACGGCAATGAGAGATAATGATGCTGGCTGCAAAGGCTGAGGTGCACAGGAAGAGCACTACCCTTAACAATATCTTTTTTAAGTCCTCTTGCAGCCGTAACTCTTCTCCCAGCCAAGTCATGCCAAACCTGGTCTCATTCTCCTCATGTTTACACAAGTGTAAGCCCAGGAATATATTTATTACAGCTGGTAGTGGGGATTTTCCTCCTTTCTTGAGCTGTAGAGTGGCATTTTACCAAATTGATGGCAGAGTCACTGTGTTAGCTAGCAAAATAATAAATTAAAAAATATTTCTCTTTTTATATATATAATAAATGTATATTTATTTACTATAAATATATTATTAATATATGGTATATTATAAATAAAATAAATAAATATTTATTTTACTATTTGCTATTTATTTTTATATCTATATATATATATAAAAAAACCACCCAGTGGACTCAGTGAGATTGTGCTTTGCCCTGCACATCTTCCAGCACCAAGCACTAAATGTGACCACAGAGGGAAACATCGGGGAACAGTCAGATGATCCCCAAAACAGCATGTTAGTGCAGTGTCAGTGCTACAACAGCCAGAGCACGGCCAGCCCTCTTACCCAACCCCTCCTTGATGCTACAACTTGTACCCAGCTGGGACAACACCAAGCACTGCCTACGTTTGAGGCAGCAAAGCCCTAAGAGAGGTGAGGTGCACGGAGGGAAAGAAAGGATGCAATGACTAAAACAGGCACTGGGCACTCCAGGGACACGGGTGCTGCATGGCACCAGGCAGTTCAGCCGCTGGTTCTGCACGCCTTGCCCCACCACGGCAGTGGTGGGAGGTGCAATGAGCATTTGGGCATCCTGCCACTTTTTTTTTAAATTAAATTGTGCTGCTCTATAAGCTTTTGCTACAACAGGTCTGGCTGACATACCGTGTGCAACAATCTGCTCAAAAGTCACCTCAACATTAAAAATGATTGGAAAAAGTATGACTAGAATTCATTTTAACATACATATTTTTCTCTCCATCCTATTTTACCTCCCACATTTTTTTCCTATCCCTCCTCTCTCCTTTTATTTCTGTGCAGCCTTGTAAAAGGTTGGACCAGGTCTCTGACTTTTGGTTTCTGTGATGTAGGTCTTATGTTCAAATCCCCAAGTGGTAGCAGCCGGTGGAGTAGAGGCAGATGACCTCTTCAAATTTTTTAGGGTTTTAAAATGGATGTTGAACCATTTATGGAAGGAATTACATGCTTTTTCTTCCAGTCCAAAGGACCTTTTAAAAGCAAGAAGTAGCCAAGGCGGGGTGGGGGGGGGAAGACTGCTATTTAAATGAAGCAAAACTTTAAATAAATGATGGTTTCCCAAGGAAATGAGACTTGCAGACTGATTCCCCAGACATCTTTCAGGTTGGCTGGTCTACCACAGCCAGGTTTGCCAGACAGACAGAGACCTCTGATTCCTGCAAGTTTCAAGGCAGCCAGCAGAGAAGAAAAGCCTCGTGGTAGGTCATCCACTCTGCTGATGATTATGAATGCTGTTGCTACTTCTCCAGCCTCCCCATTCAAGCAGGGACGTGAGTGGGGAGGAAGAGCAAGGAGCAGCAATGAGAGGTTGGAGGCAGAGTTAGGAGCCTGAGGATGCTGTAGTGGGACTCTAGAAGGCTTTTTGGGAATCAGCTATAGCTCAAATAGCCAGTCCCAGGAGAGCATGGGTCCTGGGTGTGTCTGTCAGGAGGTCAGAAAGCATTGCTCTGGTGCTTTTTTCTAATATAACAACAGGGCCAGTAAGACCTGATAGGGCTGTCAGAAGAAAGCTGCTGCAAAGGCCAGAGGTGGTCCCCAGTCTCATAAAATCTATCTCAATGGGAGCAAGTAGGACTCATCTCTATTCACATTGCTGCACAGAAGGCTGCTGCTGAGCTAGTCAACCCTGTCTCTATAAAAGAGAATAACAACACAGTTTTAGGGTGCCATGACCTAGTTTAGGACAAGAAAGGGAAGAACCAACTATATTAGTTTTGTGTATGCTGACTGTAATGGAAGCCTTGGGTCACTGCTGCAGAAGTTTGGGATGGGAAAATCCTTCTTCAGGTGGATAAGTCACATCCAGTAGTCATCCTGACCATTTTTCACTTGAGCCTGCTGCCCAAAAAGAAATTACATTCCCCAAAGCAGGTATTTTCAGCAGAGACACCCCAGGTCAACTCACTCCAAGCACTGCACCCTAAATACAGAGAAGTCCTCTCCTGTGCCCAGTGCTCCTTGCTCAAACCCTCTCTACAGCACCACCTAACTCCCCATCCTTCAGCCAGGGAGAAGGTGTGAGAGCAGAGAGCAAGCACACAACCAGGCTGCGGTCCTAAGCGAGAAGAAGGGACCAAATAGCTCTCTGCAAAGAGGCTTCCCAGCTACAGGCCAGTCACCTGCCAGCCACACCAAGCTGTGCAGTGGCGGTCTAGCCAGTAGCACCACATCTCCAGAGACTTAATTTGCAGAGGCTGCAAATAACAAAGAATAATAAAAAAAAAAGAATCCTATTAAAACCCTTCTTTTTTAAAAAGGATCTCTGTAGTAACTCTGTTTCACATCATTGACCACAGGGTGAAGGTAAGAGCTGGTTTCATTGCCCAGGCGTCCCCTTGCAGAAGGTGCAGCATGGCAGAACTGCCACCTCCCTTCCTGTGCTTCTTCCCCCGTGTTGGGGAACTGCCCGTCTGTGGCTCCTGCACAGCACAAGCAGTTCCATCAACAGATCTACCAGATCTCACTCCTGCTGTCATCACCAAGACTTCATCTACCATCTTCCTCCATTGACAGCCACCTGCCTTTGCCACAAGCCACCACCCTGTGTCACTAGGAAAGACGTATTTCTTTAGCTGGGAAGAGTGTGCCATTCCAAGCTGTCCTTCCCCCTCTCCTTGCCTAGTAGCAGGCAAGGTGTCCAGGTGTGTCTGGCCGCCGACAACCAGAGAAAGCAGCAAAGGAGCCCCTTAGACAGTACTTGGTCCAATGGAGGTCCCAGAGGGATTTGGGGAAAAGTGCAAGATGAAGGAAAGCCTGCACACTACTAGCCTCATGCACTGTACCAAAATGACCACCCACCCCTCCTGACCACACCTCCTACATGTCTGGCTTTCATAAAGCAGCACACACCTTTGCAGACTCTGTGAAGACACGCTCTAACCTTGAAACCAATGTTCTTCCGGGCCAGGACCTGCCATACAGGTTTGCAGGGGTGTGAACCATGGGTCCTTCCCGACCTCATCACTGCCGACTCGATGAAGGCGGCTTTCAGTACACCGTGGCCGGCTCCAGAACCCCATCGCTCTGAGCGCTCAGCAGACATGACCCCAGAGAGACCTCCCGCTGGAAACACACACGGAGGGAGATAAGCCTGCCACAGATACCCCCTTTTTTTTTTTTTCCCCTGCCATGCCTTTCCAACTTCTGTATGTGACACATACAGCTAATCATAATAGCTCCCTTTGATAGCCAGCCCAGCGATTTGCATCCTTTTGGTAATTATCCCATCACCTGCACAGAGCAGATAATTCAGTGGGTCTGCCGGCACCGTGCAGCAGCCACGTCCCCAGGTTATAAAGTGAAGTGCTGAGTGGAAAATTTTAATGACTAGGGGCTGGTGAAATCTTAAATTGATGGCAATATATGGTGAAGTGTCTGAATGTAATGTGAAATGCCCTTTTGGCTGGAAAGGGCTGGATGAACCTGTGGTTGATAAGTTGTTAAATTACATCCCGTGGCCAGCTGCTTGTCTTGGGAAGGTACCGAATGATAAGTGCGCAAATTATCATTACCGCACGGAGCGAAACTATTTCCAGCAGAGATGATTTGATAAAAGAGAAGTTATTTATCATGATTAAAAATGGTACATTTGTACTCCTCCACACTGAACAGATCCTGAACTGGCAATCATCTTCCCAAAAGGTACCTGAGCCTGATTTAAAGGGCTTTATGACTCTATTAACGGATGGTGGGGTTTTTTTCTCAGGGAGAAAGAAAATGTTAATTTCTAAATTGTCATGTTTCTCAGAATTATGTCCTCATTCATTGCAGGCAACTTGATTTTTTATTTCTTTTTCACACCCTGTTGTCATATTTGACGTTTCCTAAAAACAAAAAACCAATACCAGAGAAACAGTCTTTCACAAACACGGAGGAAACAGGCTGCTACATGCAATGGTAGAGAGATGTCTTCTACATCTTTGCTTTGGGCCGTGCAGAGACAGACAAGGCTTAAATTAATTTGCAGTGGTTGGCTGCTCTGTGATGGAGGGGATTAGGTGGTACAGTCAGTTTTGTTACAAGAGAGAGAGAGACTTCATTTTGCTTTAACTACCACAGCTGGCAGCTAACCATTAGCCACTGCCCGGTGGCCTTTTGAACCTCTCAGGTGACAGCTCCAATGAACTTGGTATGAGCTTGTATGAGCTATCATTTGCAATATGAGCTTCCCTTAGAGCTCTACAGGGTACCAAAGCCATACTGGGCAAGGTGAAGCTGGCAGGGTTCAGTGAGTGTATTGGATACACAAAGGATGTTACTCTTCAGTACCATTACTGCAGGGTCCTTTGGCACAGATCAGTGGTCCTTTTCCACAGATAGGTGGAACTACCTTTTGCCACAAGGAGCTGGCGAAAGCCAATGCTACCACCATTATACAGTAGCCCTTGCATGGGGAAGAGCCCAATCATATTCTCTTCCCCCAGATCACAGGGGATTTGGCCATTTTCTGTTCCTTGAAACAACATGAAAAGCTCCACTTCATGATAATGTTAGGCTTATATAGTCCAACAAGTTAGCTAAACATGTCTGGGTCAAAAGGAGAGAATAAATCCTACAACATCAGTGGGACTGCCTTGCATGCAGTGTAGTTTGCCAAACTAAAACCTCTTTCCAATATTTCTTGAGTTCTTCTGAGGAAGACGTTATTGTTGACATTTTGACATTAACTTAAAAGCCTGCCATCACCTACTGATACAGTAGTAGCTGGTTTAGGTTTGATTACCAAATCACTTAATCCGACTTTCCATCTAATATGGGCCAAGGGCCAGCACAGGTGAGATATTTACCCTCCTGCCGGTCAGCCAAGCCCACTGGCACCTGACTATGGTGCCCCTTTCAACACAGTCTTAGCCTTGACCTGGAGCCCTCCACAGAGATGATTCAACATCAGTGTGGACATTTCAAACAAAAGGACCTTTGAAAAAGGGGAAAGACATTTCACTCATAAGTATGTAACGACAATGCTGCAGCACTTAGAGCACCAGCACTTTCCAAAGCCCCACTAGTGCCATTGCCACAGGAAAGAAAATGTCACCTTGCACTGGGATGATCCCTTCTGGCAAGATCCACATCCAAGGACTCTATATAGTTTTTCTCTTCTTGTATTGAGGAAGCTGCAGTGTCATTACAGATGACTTCTTTCAGTATTTTTTCCTCTCTTTCTCTGCTTGTTTATCATTTATTTAGTTATATTTCTGTGAAACTCTGTGCCCATGAAAGATAGACATTCTCTGAGATTTTCTGATGCTCAGAATAGGTGAAGCCCCAATAACAGTTTGTTAAGAGGAGTGCGTTCAACAAGAGAAGCTGAAAAGAAGAGAGACTGAATTAAAGATCAATTGGAGAATCAAAACATTGTTCTTTAAATCTGCATGCTTTCCAAGGCCAGGGCAGCAGCAGGATTTCATAACTAGGTTCTCCCAGGGCTCTTCATGCTACCCAGACAGGAGACAGCATGGAATATTTTTCTTCAGCTGCACCTCAATATCAAACTCAGCTCTATCATGCCTCAGTAGAGTCGTGTCTTCTCAAACAAGGGACAAATCTGGCCAAGAAGCTTCAGTGGGAGCAGCACATATATAGCCCTAAGCAAAACTCGGTCCTGTCAAAATGTCTGTTTTCTGTCTTCATTAAAAAAACATGCCCCAGCATATAATCACGCAACTGACAGAATGTGGATTTCCTCTTAGCATGCAATTCATCAGAGACCCGCTCCTTCTGTCCTGACCTCTTTTATTTGCAGAGAAAGACCAGATCTCTCGGCTCAGCTGTGACATACCTGGGGCTTGTGCAAGAGTGGAACCTCATCACCGAGAGCTTCCTGTGCTACATGGATGGAAGGACGAAGTGGTACCTGGGTTCTCGCTGCCCCTGCTGACATCAGTGCAAAAGGGGGCAGACACTAAGAGCAGAAATTGCCAGAGGGACGTGTTTGGTGGCTTCCCTGCTTTGCTGGAGTCAATTTGCTTTAAGGAGAATTACCCTCCATGAGAAAAGTTTCATAAAGGAGAAAATACTACAACGCTGTCACAGGCTAGAAAAGCTTCTGCTGTGCAACAAAGATCGTTGAGTAGCAGTGAATTAAAGAAGTGGGTGAGCTCACCAATTAAATGCAAATCAAAAGAGGGCAAATGCTGTATTGCCTAAATCAGGTGTGACGCAGTGCTACCTACCTTCAGCTATGCCACTGGGAAGAAAACCCAGGGTCATCCACAGCTCCAGACAGGAGTCAATAACCCAATAATCTGGATGTCCTTCTGTGCTGCCTCATCCACCACCATCACCATGTTCGAAGGGAAGAATGAAAACAAATGGCAATACTTAGAAGCTGCTCCAAAATTGGAATTCTCCTCCTCCAACTGTTTGCATCAACCAACACTATCAGAGCTTGGATTCTTTACAAAGACAGTCTTGGAAATATTAAAGTAACTCCAGCTGCTCAATTTCTAACTGTGCTTGGGAAATTCACCCAGGTCTGGTCGAGCAAAGCACTCCCCTACTTGTTCAGCTCAGAGGAGTGGGCCCAGATTAAAGTGCATGCTTAAAATAACACATATAAATAATTTTCTTGCTAATTTGGGGCCTTAAAATTGAAAAGGTCCTCTTGGAAACTCAAGGTGAAGATATGATTCTGATTTCCAACGACATCACTAAGTGTAATTGCTGTCAGATGTTTACATGTGGTGAATATATGTGCAGCAGATAACCTAAAACTGCGTTGACTCAAACTATACACCATGAGTAATAGTTTCAGTGCTTATGCACTAATAAAAAAACACATGCTCCGTTTATGTCTCTGCTTCCCTGTGTCTCCCGTGTAGTAACCCGGGGCAGTGATGGAAAACAAGCTCATACCCATCCCAGTTTGCTAGGATTCCCTTTTCAAGACCCCACAGTAACAGGGCAAGCTCTTAGTGGCATGCTGCATTAGCAATTCTGTCCCCACGGGGTAGGAAATGAATTTTCATCACCTTGACTCACAGAGATGGAGAGCAAGGGCCTTGATCTCTGCCCAGGCATCTGCAGTGCTACCTGCAGCAGAGGGAACACCGTAAAGCCAGAAGCACCAGGTATGCAACAGTGCACCCTAAAATGGATTTAGAAAGGCATCAAAACAAGGGTTTGTGTAGCCCAGAAGCTTCTCTCTGGCAGTGCTCAGAAGCAGATGTTTAGAAAGAACAGAAACAGAGTTTGTACACAAAGATCTTTCCCTGATATGCCCTCTCAGCTTCTGCCTGTCAGCAGTTTAGGCACTCTCTGGGTCTCAGGTTGTATTTTAGTCAGTAGTGGATCCATCAAAAACTTTGATAAGACCATTGACACTTAGGGATTCCACAGCAATCTGTGGCTGTGGGTCCCTGAGCCACTTCTGGTGTCAGTGAGCTGCCGGTATACAAAAATGAGGACTTGTTCTGTCACTTCAGGGAATTCAAAAGGACAGTGTTGGCTGACTGATGTAGCTGATCAAGCAATGAGGCAAACAGAAGATGCTTGTTACTTATCCTGCTGATTTTCTTACCTCTCCATTCTGCCAAGAGCAGCCACATTCTCCCACTGATGCCCATGTTCCCCCTGTCCTTCCCATTCCCTACAGTGCCTGGCACCAGCTTGCAAGGTCAATATAGTTGTACTCTGCAGGGCCTAACAAGCTCCCAGTAACTAGAAAACAAAATTACTGATAGCACTATTTAGTCTGTGCTATTAAAATACTCAGAGTTGGGTAAAACTCAACCATATTCTTCCAGGCAATTTACTTGAGATGGTTGACAACCAGCACGTAAATGACAAAGTTACTTTGTTCTAGAGGAAAAGCATGTGGGTACTTAAGATATTGATGAACTGGACTATAAGCGGATTATCCCAACGCTATGAGTAGACACTAATTTCCCAGTAGAAAAAGCGTTTTGAAATACAAGACAAAATGTCAATCCATTGACTAGTCACACATGTTTAAAACATGTCTCTGATTTTGCTCCCTTCTACTGACTCTCAGCCTTAAAATGATAATGCAGAACTGAGAAGAATGTCCAGCATTAAAATACCACATCACTTTCAGATGATCAAGATTTAGAAATTTGGGATTTGGTGGAAGGGTAAAAAGTTTGTACAGTTCCATGGTCTACTCAAATTCCCTATGGAGTCTACAAGCACAAACACACAGATTTTCCTTGGAGATGACTGCTTTGGGGCAGGAGGATTTCTCCTGTGGACTGGTGGAGGAATCCAGGACCTTCTAGCTATAACTTGAGGGCATCTTCCAGCCTCTTTAGTCACGTGCAAAATTCCCTTTGATTTTTGTGTGACAAAGAAAACACACAGCATAAAACCCTTAGTGGAGGGATCCCAGTAGTCTCAGCTGAAATACAATGGCCAAAGGAACAAATAAAACTGGAAGGAAAGGAAGCTGTGGAGAAACCACAGTGTGTGTTGTAAACCTACAGAAGTCTCTGTAAGAGATCTCATGTTAACACTTATTGGAGAACTTAGAGGGACTACTTCTTCTTTGGGCAAACCACAGCTCACCCTTGGCATGGACCACACAAGCCAAAGATTGAGCATCAATTAGGGCACGTGAGCCCAGTGCAATGCCAGGCATGAGGCTGTGCAGTCACCGCTCAGACTGGGCTCTACCCTTCCTGAAACCCTGCTGCTGTGTGAAAAACACGTCAGGGTTTGGAGACAGAGACAGCACGTGGCTCTGTCATCTCTAGTTGCAGTCTCTGCCAAGGAGGAAGGAGACCTGGGATGAAGTTCCTGATGTTAAGACTGATTCCATGTTTTAGCAAGTGACCCTTTAACTTAAAAATATGGGTCCAGGAGCAGGACCCGTGCTACCATGATCTATGATGGTGGCCAAGCCACTGGTGAGCAGGAGCCAGGAGCGCTGGTGCTGCTGTTGGCCAAGAGCCAGAAGCTGCCTGGAAAGGGCTGAAATCATGCAGGGAGGGGGGAGCAGGGGAAAGTCCAACCTGGGGGAGTTTAATGGCACAACTCAAGGGCGATGCTCCAAAATTAACTGAAGAGAAATGGGGAATGCTTCCACCCATGTCTTTGGGTAAGATTTGGGAGCCACTTCAGGAAAATGCATCAGCACATGATAAATCCAATTGCAGATGATGACATTTAATCACAGCCTTAATTCTGACCTCACACTTACACGTGTACCTGTACAGGAGGCTGACAGCAGCACTCCTATTAACTTACACCTTTCAGACTTTCCGGTTGATCAGATCCTTACGTCGCCAGGGTCATTTTAATCCTAACTCAGCTGGAACAGTATACAGGTTGCCTGTCTAGACATAAATCTATTCCTGGAAAAAAGAAAAAGAAGAGGGGCAGAAGGAAGAATGAAATTCTTTTAAGCCATTTTCAAATCCCAGACCTTCAAACAATGCAATTTCACAGCTGATTTCGGGGTTCTGGTTTTGGGTTTGCCCACCAAAGGAGATATATGTTTTTTAAAGCCATTTAAAGGGTCTCACTGAGGCAAAACGCAAACTCCCATGCCTGGCTGCCATCCCGGAGGATCAGGCCCGCCAGTGGAGCAGGTGGCATGTGGGTCACCCGCGCCTGTGTGACAAACTGTGATAATTGGATTGTTTGGGGAGCGGGGGAGGGATGCGACTGCGGTGTACAAACCTCAGAAGGGAATTAAAAGCGAGCCTGCATCCCGGCTAATAGCGCTCTATAAAAATGCAAAGTGGCTAATGATAAGCAAAGGAAGTTCCATTAAGCCGTGTGCCTGGCGCGAAGGGGCATCATTGACCCCGCGGAGGATATTTGCCGGGAATGGTCAGGCGGCAGAAACAGGTGCAGAAATAAAAGCAAACCAATGGCTTGTTTTAAACTCGCCGATCTGCAATGTTAATGAACACGAGGGCCAGAGGCCGCCAAAGAGACTGAAGTGGCCAGGGCACAATTTTTTGTACCCGTTCTGTCGCAGGCATGCTCAAAGAAAGAGAGGAAAATCGGGAAATGGCTTGTCTAGCGCTGGCTATCCGTTAGCCCTGCGCGGTGGTACACCGGACTGAGGGCTTGCTGAAGTTGTTTGGCGTGGGGTAGGATGGAGGGCAGGAAAGGAGCACGGGGAAATGTTCCGCTCAGCCCCAAGCACCCGCCAAGCTGCGATGCGGTCAGTGGGGAAAGGGACTGTCGTCGGGCCGATAATGAGCCGTCCTCATTATAAGATTAGATGCCAGAGTGAACAACACCCTCTTAATAATGCACACATCACTATGACAACCATGGAGTTTGATACCCGAGGACAACTTTATTGTGCTCGTGAAATTTCCTTATTTTAAAAACACCGTTTGTAGTTATCAGACATCGATTCGCCATGTCCACCTTCCTCCTCGTCTCTTTGCCTTCCTCGTTTCCAAGGCAGGATCAGCCAAAGTGTTTATGTGCCGCTCCTAAGGTTAGCAAGCTGCCATTGAGTACCAGCACCAGAGTCTGCTGACATAATTACCCTGCTAGCCCATACATAATTAGTAAAGCTAAGCCCAAACTATATTAATACCAGGATTAATTACGGTGTAAGCGTAAACAAGGATATTAATGCTACGAAAGTAGCAGTACGGATATTCGACAGCCCATATGCTTGTCTGTAGGACCACTAGGGATTGTGTTGAATCGGTAGCTGTGCGGTGCCCTGACTGTAATGAGAAATGAGAAAACTGCTGAAAAATTGATGCCGCCTGCAGATTGCACAATCCGCTGAACAGCAGGGGGTCGGCTTCTTACATCTCCCACTCTCGGTACAATATGCTAATTTCTGCATGCATACGAGTGTAAAAGGAAAGAAGAAAAGATTTCACAAAAGGAAAAAAATGCAAATGACAACCACAAAGATCACTGCAGAGAAATCCATGAGCTTTATATGGATTAACTGTGTTGGAGCTAGCGCTCGTCTGAGTTTAACCCTTTCTGTCCTAGATCCTTTGGCAGGTCCTTTTTGTGGTACAGAGGAATACTTACGGCTCCTTTGCGATTGGGGGGGGGGGGGGGAGGACAGGGGGAGGAAGGAGGGGAGGGCAGCAGGGAGCTGAAAGGATGGAAAGGATCTTTTTTTGCTCTTCTCCATGGCTGCACTCCTCTTGCTTTAGCACTGACAAGGAGGCAAGGGTCTGGAAGGGGGACAAAAAGGGGACTGGGAGTGGAGTTCAGAAAAGGAGGCTAAACCAAATGCTGGCAGCATTTGAGAGAAGACCACTACAGCCCAGTCTGGTCCAGCTTTAACTGGGGGGGGGGACCAGCAACAGCCCC
>VZTU01014222.1:1445-17016 GCA_013400835.1 Zapornia atra | reverse complement strand
CCCACCACCCACAGGACCCAAGGGAATTGTTTCTATCACAGCTCCAGGGGGCAAACTGGCCCCTCTGCCTCACATATAGTACTGTCAGCGTGGGATAAACCCCACGATCACCAATTCCCCCTACAGATAACAGGGGTTGGGTGTCTGTACAACCCTGATCTTCCTTCAGGTGCTGCCGGCAGGGGCCACCCACCCGACGGTTTAAGCCCCTCTTGCAGCAGAATAAGAAGGCAAAGAGCATCTCCTCCCCAACCTGTGGGGGGGAAATACCTATGTTTCTGCAATAAGACAAATCAAAGCCTTAATTCTTCTCCAATAATTAAAGAGATTAGTTGCTCTCTCTTTAGTAGCAGCAGGAGCAGCAGCAGGTGCTGTTATGCTTGGCCCAATGTATGCATAATGCAGCTTCTGTATGCAATCGCCGTGTCCAAGCATGAACAGAAACCTTAGGAAATATTTGTCATTAAAAAGTTGCCGCTGGGCCTCTGTAATACAGGAAGTGCTTAGCAAAAAAGAAACTGTTTGTTTGTTTATTTTAAATTGTTTTGGAAAGAATTTGGCACTGCTGGTAAAAAATATTACTGCCCCAGCAGTCCAGAGCACAAAGACTGGAGATGCCTCTCCCACGCCTGGCAGGGAGTGAGGTGTGAAGGGGAGAGGTGGCAGAGGAGAAATATATGAAGTCTGTCCTGTCTCCCTATCTGAATGTGTCAGAGACTGCAAGAAAGAAGGAGGATGACTGTTTTGGGGTTTTTTTGTGGCATAAATTTACCACCAGAAACTGGGATAATAACAAATGACCACCTTGCAGGTTTCAGTACCTTTGTGAATCTTCAAGCCACAAGTGAAAAATACTTGTATCCCACTGGAAGTCTCAAATCACCTTCTGAATGTTCTCCCATAGAATCATAGAATCATAGAATGGTCTGGGTTGGAAGGGACCCCAAGGATCATAGAGCTCCAACCCCTCTGCCACAGGCAGGGCCACCAACCTCCAGGCCTGGATCTACCAACCTTCTTCCTCAATACACCATCTCCTCTCCCCTTCATCGCCTCTTCTACCCCTAGCGCTGCTTACACTAATTGCCAATTTTTAAAGTGGTTTTTTTCCCAGTTGTGACTTTTCAGTTTGTATCTGTGATTGCTTGTACATGCTTGTATTTGGTTTGCACAGCTAGGTTTGGAGGGTGGGCACTACAGGGGTGGTCTATGTGAGAAGATGCCAAAAGCTCCCCCCGTGTCTGACAGTGCAAATACCAGATGGCTCCAAAACACTGGCCAAGGCTGAGCCCATCAGCAATAGTGCCTCTGGGATAACAGAGTTTTAAAAAGGAAAAAAACTGCTGGGAAAAGCGCATCCAGAGAGAGGAGTGAGAAGATGCGAGAGGCACAACTCTGCAGACATCAAGGTCAGTGAAGAAGGAGGGGCAGAAGGTGCTCCAGGTGCTGGAGCACAGATTCCCGTGCAGCCCCGGGAGAAGACCATGGTGAGGCAGGCCCTTAGCCCATGGAGGCTGATGGTGGAGCAGATATCCACCTGCAGCCCATATAGGACCCCACACCGGAGAAAGCAGAGGCACCCAAAAGAGGCTGTGACCCTGTGGAAAGCCCACATTGGAGCAGGCTCCTGGCAGGACCTGTGGCCCCATGGTGAACCCAAGCTGGAGCAATCTGGTCCTAAAGGTCTGCACCCAGTGGAAGGGACCCACTCTGGAGCAGTTGGTGAAGAACTGCAGCCCATGGGAAGGACTCACATTAGTGAGGACTGTCTCCTGTGGGAGACACACGCTGGAGCATGGTAAGAGCATGAGGACCCCTCCCCTTGAGGAAGAAGGTGTGGCAGATATGTGTGGTGAACTGACCACAACCTCCATTCCCTGTCCCCCTATGCTGCTCAGGGGGAGGAGGCAGAGAAATGGGGACTGAAGTTGAGCCTGGGAAGAAGGGAAGCATTTCAGGAAGGTGTTTTAAGATTTGGGTTTATTTCTCATTATCCTACTTTGATTTGATTGGTAATAAATTAAATTAATTTTCCCAGGTGAAGTCTGTTTTGCCCATGATGGTACTTGGTGAGTGATCTCTCCCTGTCCTTATCTCAACCCATGAGCATTTTGTTACACCTTCTCTTGCCTGTCCAGCTGAAAAGGGGGTGGCAGAGCGGCTTTGGTGGGCACCTGGGTTCCAGACAGGGTCAACCCACCACAATGCTCTTCCACTGAGCAGTCTTCCTACAAAATAGTATTGAGTCTCTTCCGTGGCCTGATGCTAATATTTGTGCAAGAAAAGTCCCTGTAGGTAGATGTTCAAATAGCAAACAAGTAAGTAAACCAAATCAAGCACGGGTTGTTGTTGAATAGATTCATCATTTGGAATAGCAATGAATATTTGAAAACAACCTTTAGTTGAAAGTATTTAGTATTTGATCAGCCCTGCCATTACAAGAACCCCCCCTGAAGTTACATGGGATGTCTAGGGTGGCACTAAAATGTCTTCTTTTTCTATCACTCTGTTTGCACCAGCCCAGCAGACAAAAAATACAAATTCTCCGCTTTAACCTTGTTGGAGTTAAAAGGTGTTTGGGGGAAGGGAGAAGCAGTGTGTTCATGGCAGAAAGGCTGTCCCCCTAAATGACAGAGCAGCACAAGATGACACTGTTATGAATATTACAGGAGGAAAAAGCCACCGCTCAGGTGAAAGAATATCTTGTTGGTAGTAATTTAGAGCTGTTATGTTCCAGGAATAAGCTGCGCACCTGAAACCCCTCTATCCGAAGCTGTCAGCCTGAGCCAGCCAGCTGGAGAAAACACGGAGCATGGAGAAACCAGAGAAAAACACCAAGTCAAACAGGGCAAGCCAGGACCTCCCCCCCATCCAGGCATCCCTGCAGCGACTGTGGGGCACACACCCACACGAGACGCTGGCACCCAGGGGTGTGCGGGTGCTGCAGGGGGTACAGCACGCTGCCAGAGATGGTCCCTCAGGCAAGCGCAGCAGCGCCTGTGCCCAATTCACCACAATCAGCTGAACTATGTCAGATGAAACCAGCTCATTAAAGTGGCCACTCAGATTTATAATGAAGGCTTCTCCTTTGTATAAGCTAAACTGGCACCCCTGGACCACGCATGCACTTGATTTGAAACAGAAGCAATGCCTAATTCTCCAGGCCTGCATCGGCTTGGCTTATGAGCAGTTTAATTTTGATTCCTGCTGCCATCCAACACCAAGGTGACCAATTTCAGTTTAAATCATATTTACCCCTCCTCTCTTTGCTTTTTTTCCATCCCTGCCTCATCTCTGGGTAAAACCATTTGCACTATAAATCCAACCCTGCCCAATTTATTATTATTTAAACCTGGATTGGCTCATTGATGCAGTCAAAAGCACAGCACCACAATCAGACTGTCTCTGCCAAAGGAGAAGCACGGGGACAGAAGCCCTTCCACTGGGATCATCGCTGAGAAGAAAGAGGAGCCACACACATTCAGAGACTTCTAGAAACAGCAAATGCTGCTTCCACTAGGGAAACTAGTGCTTTGAAATCTATAGCAGGACAAGGTAGGACGTATTTTCATCAGGGCATGTCCATCTGAATTTGTGCTGAGCTCAGGAGGGCTAGGTGAGTTTGCATAATTAACAACCTGACCTCGCAACCTGAATGCAAATGCAGCTCCCAGTGAAATCAACAGGAGATTGCTGCATGTGAAGAAAGGAAGTCATGAGCTTCATACATGGCAGTGATGATTTCAGCCATAAATATATTTATGCAATGGTGATATTTCTTTACTTTTTCTTTTCCCAAGAGACCTTGTAAGGAATTTGTGGTGGCAGTGAAGTACGAAAAAGGCTGTGGCCACTCCTGTGGCAACACTTCGCTGCTGGTGCGAAAAATGCACTCACAACTTCAGCTGTGCAGATCACTATGGGAGAGGACCTTGCTGCCACAAGCCCCACGGAAGACTCTGAGGAGGGTGACAGCTGAGGAGCAAAGCAGCAAGGCAGTGACAAGATCCCCTTCCGGAGACTGTGGCAAACAGCTCAAGCCACATGGAGACACACGAGCCCAACCTCAGATGTGCTAATGCTCTGGCTCCAGTCCAGGGAAGCCCTTGCACCACCGAGCCTCCCCTACTCTCACGCTTGCCCAGGAAGTTGTGTAGTGCCGCTGCGCGCGCTGTTAGACAGATGCCCCTCGCCGCTCCAGACCAGGGGAGCTCCGTGCGACATGGGGAGGCGTCAATGTGCACAATATGCTTCTGCCTGTCACTTGGTTGTGGCAGTGCTTTGAGTTGTGGAAGGTCTGTTGTTTTTTTTCCCTGGATAAAAGGGGCTGCGTAAACGTAAGTCCTGATTGCTACCCCGGGTTGCGCGCAAGCCCTCTGAGCGGGACTGATCTGTCACGGTGGGCAGTTCCCTGTCTGATGTGACCTGAAGTAATTAAAAGTGGCCCAGCAGGCTGGTGCCTCCCTCCCCCATCTCTCCTCTCGCTCTGTTTGCTGGCATTTACCCAAAACAACAATGACTGACAGCTCCGAGAGGGCTGTCACTGCTTTTCCTGCCATGATACGGCCATTGATCCGGCAGCATCTGCCAACTCATCAGCACTTCCTCTAATTCCCTGCCTCCAGGTTTAGTGTGGGGTTTTTTCCCCTATTTTCCCCACTCAGGTGATAATTGCTGCAAAAGACACTCTCCCACCACCCTTTTGACCAGCCTGATGAAATTTGTCAATTACCACCATGTCAGCACTCAACCTTGGGAGTGCTTGTGATCACACACTGACCTTAATCAAGAATGTTCAGCTGACTGTTGAGACAGAGAGCTCATGGCAGAATGCATGGGCAGTCGCTTAGCTCAGCCCCCAGTGACCAATGAGTCACTCAGACCCCTCCCTTCTGTCACTAGGGTCTATGACTAGGGCTGAGGTAAATGATTGCCCCTCCACTGGCTGTTTTCAGCTCTCCCTCCTGCTCTGTGACATGGTATGGAGCAGAGGGAAGGAGGCGAGGACACATCTGGCTGCCACACTTCAGCCTCACTAGGGGTTTTCACCACACACCACGTGCAGTGGCACCAGACGTGCTTGGGACCCACGTGTGGTCTGTCAGCTGCGCTTTTGTCACCCTGGGGGGCAGCTCACATTGAAAGGAAACATCAGCCATGCCATTTTATCTTGGGCCCAAGAACACCCTGCGAAATCCAAAGCTCATATTTCATCCAGATGTTACACTCCCGCTGCTGTGGCAGGCATAGCAGACACAACCCCAGGAGGCTGACGTGACCCCACAGGCATCCCGCCCGGCTCCAGTCTGGCCACCACATGCAGACCTGAACGGCAGTTCACTGACTGGGACCCTGGACTGAGCTGAGCACAGATGACTTGGAGAGGCAGACTGCTCTTCAAGTGCAACATGAGACCTTGGGCAGCGGGCAGGAGGACTCCTGACCAGCACCACCCTATGATGATCTTTTTGATGAAATTATGAATTATGAATTATGAAGCAAATACATAGAGGTGTACTTACAGGAGACACAGGAGAAAAATGGGTTTTCTTGACCATTTTTGCTGCAGGATAATGGGACATGAAGGAGTCTTTCCTCTGCTTGTGGGTTAGGATTTTTTTTTTTTTAAATCCAAATGTCAGGATGGTCCAACTCACTGCCATGCCAGCAGGGCTTTCCGAGGTCTAAGAAGTGGCGAGCTGTCAGGTTCTTCAGCCTTCAGTGAAAGCATCAACCAAATTACGTCAAACCTTTATAGCCACTTTCTCCTCATAGCGTGTTTTGGCTCTGAGACAAAGCTGACCTACAAGGCAGACATCTACCAAAAGAGGTGAAGGGCCCAGCTCTTAGCCCAGTGCCTGTGATGCCTCCTTTCTGCTAGCACATGTAGCAGCGAGGTCACCTGGAGAGAGGACCTAACCCAACTGGATGCTACTCATACCAAAAGTATTAGCGGTCCTCTCCTCAGGCAGGCTGCAGAGCCACTCTCATGCTGCTCTCAACCAGCCATGGAAGCACGCACAGCCTGCTTCTCAGCCGTCAGCACGAAGTACGCTGTAACCCCGGCAGTGGTCTGGGTGACACTCTCACGAAGGAAAGCTTCACATGCCAGGAAATGAAATTAGAGCCAGCAGCTTGGCAGCAACATTTCTTCCTCATCCCCAGCGAGAATTTAATAGAGGTGCAGAGACAGGGGAGGGGCAGCAAAATCTTCTGCACACACAACTAGCAAGAAGGGGAAACAAAGAGCTTTTAAAGAACTTTAGGCCTACTTACCTAAATATTTCCTTTTTTAATTACCATCCTTTGATGATTTAGCCTCTCAAGTGGTAAATGCATCTGCTAGGATTGCTTGTGTGATCCCCTTACTTAGGGATCACGGATCACACAGTGTGATGTATCAGTTTCACCTTTGAGGGGAAGGGGTGGCGCAAATAGTATCTTCATTTTATTTTCTAGCGCTGGGGCAGAGGCTGTATTTTTTATAAATTTCCCAAGGAGTGTTTGGAGACATCCCCAGCCTGGTGAGGTTACAAGGCGAACACTTTGTTCAGAGCCGCAAGAACTCTGCTGACTCCCGAAAAATAACGTGGTAATAATGAATAGCAAATGTGGGCCAGATGCTCAGCTAAGAAAACCGGGCATCACTTGTCAGTCCTTGGCAGAGCTCAGGTGGGTTACACCAGTTGAAGGACCAGGGTTTCTCACTCTACCCGAGGATATCTGCAGAGGATTCCTCATTTGCTGGTGTGGCATAAAGCTGTATTTGACATGAATTTGGGATGCCTGCTCCACTCATGATTAATGAGGCCACAAGTGAGTTATATTAGTCACCCTGGCATGACTGACACTTGGATTTTCACCGTGCCACACCACTGCCTCTTGTTTATACCAAAGGATTTAGAGACACAAACCCTGAGACTTGATTAGCATCCGCTTTCTTAATCCCTCTACCTATACTGCTAATTTGCCTTAGCAGAGACCTAGGAGGGAAAATAAACATAAATGATGTTTTCTAAAATGTCTAAGCAACTCCCTACAACAGCGGTCCTGTCAGTCAGTGTCATGATTTTAAAATCTTGTATTTCCAATCTGCCACAGTTGGAAACACTTGCTGTATTCCTCTGGAAGAGAGGATTTCTCAGCCATCCAGCAGCAGATAGCTTTCTTTTCAGGCACTCATAATGATATATAGTTATATTTGTTTCTTACAACTGCCACTGTTTGAGGGACTGGATAGCGTACATAAAGAACCAGCCAGTAGCCTAATTGATTGATCGGTTGGATGATTTTTGAGTAGAAGCAGGATTTTGTATTTGAAAGGGAAATTTTTGCTGTTGGTCAACGTGGAGAAGCTTAAAGTAAATTGGTTGAGGTATGAAATTTCGGATATACGTCCCAATTTATAAATAGATACATTTGTTTTAATTAGAGTTGAGATTTCCAGCCTACGTAATCCCGCAGGAATTCACAACCAGGACGTTGTTCTCAAGAAAAAGTTGTCTTAAGCAACCAAGCCCAACAACTGAGGTGGCCAAAGGTGAAAGTCAGATTAAGTATAATTCAGCACCTGCTCTGGCACCTTACCACATGGGCACGTTATCACCTCATAGGGTATAAATACATGTGTGCGTGCATATTAAATGCAGATATAAATCTGGGAATAAATCCACGTTGAAAGTTTGCCTCTACAGCAAAGTCCCACTGTGTTAGACCAAAGAGTGAACCTAAGCTCCTGTAATGACAGGGGCACTGTCCTCTGTGGATATCCTTGCTCCGGAGCTGGCCGCATACCACGGTGCAAGCAGCTGGTAAGCCTTTCCGCCACAGTCAGCTCCTAACTCTTTACCCCAGCTGCAAAAGACAGCTTAAGTGATCTAAACCACAGGCACAAAACATCTGTTTATTTACACCAGCTGCTTCGATTCCACCACTGCATGGAGTTAGTTAAGGCTGAATTGAAAGAAGCGACCGACGGTATGTATGGAGATAGTTCAATAAACATATATATTGCACCCACAGCCACAAACCCATGTTCGCTCGGGAGGCGAATGTGCCCAGGAGAGTGGGTCTGAGAGCAGTCTTGACACTTTCATTACATTTAATAACAGGAAGAGCAGAAGAGAGAGGTCAAAAAGCCTGAGGAGGTAGAAGTCATGTACAAGCTGCTTCCAACTGTGTGTAAAATGGTTAGCGACTCCGATGTCATAACAGTTCGACACTGAGCTGGCAGTGCGCGCTCTCCTGTATGCCAGTTTCTCATGGGGCAAAGGACAGCGTTCCTGGAATTGCCAAGCCCACTCCAGTGATCAGATATTATTGAAGAGGTGACAGGGGCTGGGACTGGCAGGGCTGGTTTGTTTTCAGAGGCATTAGAGGTATTATATTCAGTTCCACATTAGTGACATCTGCTTGGACTCAGATCCTCATGAGGCTCTAACTCCTGTATATTATTTACAGCGTACTTCTTTTCTGGGGGCAAATGTCTAAAGATTTTGCAGTTGGCTTTTTTTTGTGCAGAGAAACAGCTCTGGCATATGGAATAATCTCAGTGAAATGAAGGATGGAAATAGAGGCTGGAAGGGTTAGAAGGAGAGAGGCTAGCAAAATATCAAACTTAGCTAATAATAAAACAAAGTGTCCAGATGATTTCTTTTCTTTCTTTCACTGGTGTCTTTTGCCAGCAGTTAAATATCAAAAGAGGAGATGGACCAAAACCTGTAATATGAACAGTTCCTCCCTGCTTTCTACTAAACTTCAGGGCAGATCAGCTCCAAACTTCCATAGTCTTCTCCTGTTTGAGATTAAATTTTAAAAATCCTAGCGTTTTCCAATGACTACATTGCTCACCAAATCCATTCACTGTTGTGCTGTGGCCATGGAGGTTGGGCTCATGAGCTTTCACACTGTTTTGATGCCCGTGGACATTTTCAGCCAACTTTAAGGCTTTCAACCTACAAGGCTGAGTACCAAATCAGTAACTTCAGCTAGAGAAGGACTGTGCCAAGTTGGAAAGGGATTACCTACGGATCCTATCCTTTGTTACCATGCAAGCACATCACAAACATGGGAATGAAACTCTGTATTTGTATGCTTTCTACCTACTTGTTACCAGGAGAGGACAAAAGTGTCATGATGCCAAAAAACTGATGTGGGCTGTCCCTCCCAAGGTTTGTTTATTGTGTGCTTTAGGGAATGGTCAGCCGGCTGTCCCGGACACTGGCACCCCTGTGCTTCCCTGCTCAGCCCCCTCCAGAGCAAATTTCTCCTCTCAATTTTGTCAGCATAATTGCACATGAAAAGGTTCTCTAACCCAACTGTTGAAGTGATGAGAGCTACAAAAATAAATGTAGTACTGGAAGTGTTGAGGCTGACCCAGATTACTGTGACAGAATTGGGTTAGGGAGCACCTCCAACCTGCAGTTATCCTGGCAGATACAAAGTAGGAATAACATTTAGCAGGGTGGAAAAGGACAACTGTGGCATAGGGGTGCTCTGAAATGGGGTTCATCTGTGGCCAGAAGAGCACATTAACCCCTGCTTTAAACAGCACCTGCTGCCAAGAGAGCATCTGATTTCTCAGCTGTGTGAAGCCTTCCCTACAGTACAGGCATTCAGGAGGCTTTTCAATGACAATGGCAATGAAGCTAAAAGAAGCAATGAAGAGAAAGGAGGACAGGGTGTGAAGCTGGTAAGGGGTGAAGGTTGTCCTTGCTTTAAGGTCTAGGCATAAGGCTCTTCTGGATTACACACAAGTAAGAGAATAGCCCTCTTCTTTTGCCAAAACTTTAGAAGGGGATGGGGTTTTTTTCAAACCAACAGAAGCTCCGGGCTAGAGATGAACTCTGCCATCTCAGAGAACACCTCTGAACTGAAGTCCATCCCCTTCTCAACATTAACATTTCTCCCTCTCCTAGTACTTGCTCCAGCAGCCACTTGAGTCAGTGAAAGGCAGACCCTTTCACGTCTCTGCAGCCTGACTCTGGCTACAGGTTAGAAAAAGACAGGAACAATTACTGCAAAGAAAGTAAGGTTCTGGTTTCTTGGATGCCCTCTTCTGTGGTAGGTGGCTAATCAAACTGTATCAGAAGTAAACAGGGGTTTTTTTCCACAGAAATCGAGAAAAGGACAAAACCTCTGCAGTTCTCATTTGGGATAGGGCTGGGTGAAGCGCAGGAAAACCGAGAATGGAAAGTAACCAGCCATCCACCAAGGTAAAACTATATGTCTTTGTAGAGAGGGAGCATACATCTGATCCGTTCCAGAAGGTCGAGCTTAGGAGAGGAAGAGAAGGTATGGAAGAAAAGGCAGAAAGGCTGACTCTGTTTTTCAAGACTACCTGGAGCTTTCCTGGCAGGGTGCCTCTAGTGAGAGATGTCCCTCTCAGAGAACCTCATTCAAGGGAAGCCACTGCAGGCAGGTGATGTGGCCAGGGAAAAACATCTTCCTCAGCACTGGAACAGAATTAAGACATGAAATTAAGTGGAAGCCATCTGCATTTGGTAAACAAGTTGTATTAGCTTAACAAAACCCTGCAATTACGCTACATATTCTGGACATCACCTACTGACCCCTCTGCTGCTCCTCATGGATAATGTGTACGTATGGTGATACAAAACACTCCTTTAATATCTACTTGAGACCGGTTTGAGGGTGTTGGTTTTGTAGCAACCCCGTGGAGAGACCAGGCTCTGGGCCATATTGTAACAGGGCCACTACCCTGTAACTGATTAAAAGCACCTCTTATTTTTAGCAACACTCCCTCGGGTCTCAACTTTATGATATGATTCAGGTAATGAGACCAAGGTGATCAGAGACATGAATAGACATCACATCTAGCTGGAAGATGGGAAGCGGAGTGTGAATGTGAGCACCTCCCTTAAGTGAGTTTTGTCTGTGAGCTTGGTGAACGGGCTGAAGTGCAGGGGGGAGAGAGTCATTTTCATTTCCAGCAATATTTTATTGATTTACTTCACATAATGCAGTTCAATAACTCATCCCCCAAATAGATGAAGCTTCAGCTCCATCTAAATAGGTATTAATCTCAACTAAATTACTGACGAGTCTTAATTAAGCAATAAGATGGAACTGCCCATATAATCGGGCTGATTAATGGCACACCTTGGACATGGACCGAGGCACGGGGAGGCACAGCGCAAAGGAAAGTGCTCCCCGTCCACTAGTGGCATGAAATTAATCAGTAGAACAGTAACTCCAAACCCACCCTCAGGGTATCGGTATAGTCAAGGGCTTGGCTGTTGCTCCAGCTATGACCGTGCAACTTCCAACTGTCTGTTTAAGAAGTAAATACAGCAGGAACCACGTCCCTCTGCCTCTTCCAAAGCAGCAGGCCATGCGATTGCATCGCTGTTCGCACCTCTCTCTCGTGCATCTAAATAAAGCAGGCCAGTAAGAGCAGCAGGAGCATGGGAGAAGGTGCATAATGCAAGAAACTCAGCAAGCAGAGAGATGCCTTTGTAAACCCCTGGAATCCGCCGCGTTCTTCAGCGTAAGCCGAAAAGAGTTTTGCCCATTTCAGAGGGCACGGTTTTGATTTTGTTTATGGCGCTGTAAATTAGGAGGGACTCCATGGAGGTCAAGAGAACTAAAAGAGTGTGAAATTGATGCGAGAGAGAGAGATAGAGAAGAAGGGAGGGGGGAAAATCTCTGTATGCTTCTCTCCTTGCACACTAGCATCAGAGTCAGCTTCCTGGCTTATCAAAGCATGCCATAGCCCTTTCTATTTCCCGCTAGAGTAGACTATTAGCATACAGCTGCACCTCTTAGGAGAGCAAGCCAGAAAGAGCTGGACTTCTGGTGGAGTGTTTTTCTGCTTTGGGGTGGGTTTCTGGGTTTTTTTTGTTTTAGTTGTGGGGGGAGTTTTCACCACAGGCAATATAAAGAGGGAGACACGACAAAGCAGGTTCTCAGCTACAGTAATTCAGTGCAGCCTCATTGTAGTCAGTAGAGTTATACTGATTTACACTAGATGGTTAATTTACATCAGTCTCCCCCCCACTCCTTCTCTCCCCCTGGATCCAGAGAGGTTGAAAGCAAGCACTGAAGAGAAAACAACATATAAGGACAAAGAAATTCAAGTGGTGGAGAACCCTGTGGAATGAAAATGCATCAATATTTAACAATACAAAGATTATGTGACAGAGAAGGAAAAGGGAGACAGAGGACGTTCCCAGCAAACAGGGAAAAGTTTCCAGTCGAAAAGGCATTGCAAGCCGGACGGTCCTAGGCTGCCACTTCTGAGAAGGGGGAAAAGTACATTTAAGAAGGGATTAATGAGGGATTCCCACTCTACATGCTGAGTTTATGGGTTTATAGTTACAGGACCCCACTGATTAGAAGTTCCCATTCCCTCCTTGCTCATGGTCTTCCCTAGTCTCCAGCATCCTGGAGCTCTGCATGCTTCCATTCCCACTGATTTACTTCTGCCCTACCAAGATCCCTCCCTCCCACCACCATCAGACCTGCCTGGTACCTCCTTATGGGCATTTTTTTTTCCTCCTTTCCACCTGTGTCTTTTCACCACCGATTTTACAGGCTTTGCTTTCATTAAGGTAGGAGGTAGGTAAAGAAAAGAGCCATTGGCCACTGATTATCAGCACTAAGGATTTCAGCCCCAGGGATAACTGTCCTTACTGATACCCTTACTGACTGCGGCTATCACCTCACTCCCTGGTTTAACAGTACCCTTCCTGCATTCTCTGTCAACTCTTCCAATCCAACTGCAAAAGTCTAGACCAGGCTGGGAGCTTCAGCAAAGGAAATCCTATCTTTTACAGGACTGAAACAAATTAATATGGTAGGTTGTTAACCTGGGGCAGCTGAGGAACAGCTAGGTCAGCTGTTCTACCATGGCCTGCTTTTGACAGCAATAAACTCTGGCTGAGGTGAGCAGGCAGAAGGTGGCAACCTCTTTGGCCACCTCCACTGAATCTAACTTTCAGCGTGAGTCAGATGGTCTTGAACATGTCAGGATGCTCTGCTATTTTTTTTTTTTCTCCAAACTTCAGTTCTTTGGGGTTGTTGGGGTTTGGGGTTTTTTTAACCCAAACACCAGAACGACAGATTGCATATTTGAACTTCCACTGCAGGCTGTGCACTCCGATTACCCTGTGTGCACACATGCACAGACGCACAGACACCCGCTCATTTGAGCTATGGGCAGCCCGGTTCTATCCATCCTAGCAAAGCCCTCTAGGGCAGATGGAAGTAATACCAGCCCAAAAGTGCTTTGGGTTGTGCCCCTTTCAGTCTGGTTCGCTGATGCAAATGAACTCTGCCAGGGGAAAAAACAAATAAATAAATAAATGAAAATGTTTGGGTTTATGCTTGATGTCAGTTTAACTGCAGCTGCCATAAAAATCTAGCTGGAAATGTCACAGCAGAATCACACCCTGACTGACAATGAAATACCAGCCAACATTTCTAGCATAAATCTTGCATAAAGAAAGTACCAGGGTTTAATTTCTAGGGCAAAGGGAAGCGGGCAGACCCAACAGGCACAAATTTAAAAGAAAGAAAAGAAGAAAGGCACCTTAGGAGGAAACAATTCTATTATTAAATAGATATTCATTCATGTACATGAGCAGAGAGCGTGCTGCATCGCGTTAGCGGCCACTCTTACAACAGTAAGGATTTTTCTGTCTGCGTAAGGCCTCTGGATAAAGCTGCCAATTGTTGAATGGAAAAAGCTCCAATGAAAATATTTAGTTTTGGCGGAGACAAGGCCACCTACGAGGCTTTCCATTTCCCTTTTTTTCTCCTCCTTCTCCCTCTCCCAACCCCCTTGCAGCCATTAATTTAGTAGCAGCAGCTGTGATTGCCTGAGATATGCAGAGAAGCATAAGACGACCATCCTGTACCTCATGCCAATGTTGTTAGTTCAGGAATATTATGGGATTATTTTTTTAAGATGTTCCTCCTGTTGTATGCAAGGCTGGAACTGAGGAAAAAAAAGGAACTTAAGAGGATTTTCATGCGGTGTGTTTGTTATTCATTTTGTTGTTGCCGCAGCATGTGGGATTTGTGTGCATTTAAGATACCAACTTAACTGTGTTCCCTTCACTTCATTACTCGTGTCTGCCAGCTGATGAGATGCCAGGGTGAAGTAGCTGAATCAAAGAAGATTTAAAGTAAATACCGCTTAGAATGCGGGGCAAACAATGTAATACGAGTGAGGTGGCTAGAGGAGGGGGAGAGGAGGGGAGCAAGAGGGGTATCATGTGCCATCTTAATAGAGGGTGCCTCTCCAAAAGACTAATGAGAGGAGAAACCAGCTGTCCTGACAAAAATCATCTCAAATGTTGCCAAAGACTCCTGTTGTCATTAGTCCCTTCTTTCAAAGGACTGCTGCACTCAGGTTTTATTTGGCCATGTCTCTTGCTGGGTTCTGGAAAGGGGTCCCAATCCTTAGTTATCCTTAGGAGGGTAACTACAAATTAACTACAGCATTTAGTAGATCGTTTTGTCCCACTTGCACCATTTCTTTACCAGATACAGGGGTAGTGGCCTTATCAATGTATGCCCGACAGATTTTGCCTTTCATCTTCTCATTCTTGGTTTTCTTTATGTACCAGGTGCCAAGAAGGCAAAGACCAGGTGCTTGGGGTATAAACACTGGCTACATACTTTGTGCCCTACACAGGTTTTTTTTGGAGAGCCCTATTGAGTTGCATCATGTGTTTTTCACACCTTATAGCTCTACCCAAGGGGCAAGCATGTGACACTACCCTCACTAGTAGCTAGTTAGCTAGTCGAGAAGGTAAGGCCTACCATCACACACCTATTTAAAATTTCATTTCTGGGGGAGACTGACAGTGGAGAGTAGCAAATGTGTTAGGGAAAAGAATAAGACATCCTGTTCTTGAAAATAATGAAATAACTTGAATCTTGAATGACTGAATTCTATCAGGAAAGAAGACTGGGAGGGGATCTGATTAATGTTTATGAATATCTCAGGTGTGGGACACAGGGGGAAACAGCCAGCCTCTTTTTAGTTGTCTGTGGAGACAGGACAAGGGGCAATGGCTTCAAGTTGGAGCACAGGAAGTTCCACACTAACATGAGGAAGAACTTTTTCCCAGTGAGGGTGACAGAGCCCTGGGACAGGCTGCCCAGGGGGGTTGTGGAGTCTCCCACTCTACTTAAGACCTGTCTGGACGCCTACCTGTGTGTCCTAGGGAACCTGCTTTGGCAGGGGGGTTGGATCCGATGATCTCTTGAGATCCCTTCCTGAGCTTTAGGCACTTGAAGGTTAGGGTCACTTATTTTCAATCTTTTAAATAAGCCCAAAAAAAATATTTTGTGTAGTGAATGCACAAAAGTGTGGAGAATTCAGAAAAAAATACCTTTCTCTACCTCTCTCCTCTGATTTTGGAAGTGAGAATATTTATTAACAGTGGTAAATTGGAAAAGATATGGCCCAGTGAAGGGGAAAACTCATTGTTATTCCTTGTGAAAGTAATTTTCTAACAGCTTCAAAACTCATGGATCTGCCAAGACAGCCTTTGAGGGAAGGGAAGGGAAGGGAAGGGAAGGGAAGGGAAGGGAAGGG
>VZTU01014221.1:0-74502 GCA_013400835.1 Zapornia atra | reverse complement strand
GCTCCTCTGATTTTTACCCAGAGGCACTCAACCCTGTCTTCAGGATAGAGTAGGGTAAGGAATCATGCTGAATGATATTGCAAGAGCCTGCATGGATTGCCTGATCTCCTTTCCCTCAGCATCTGGGAACACTGTCTAAGAATTATTCCTTCATCCCAGCTGCTTTGTTTGCATATGGTAGGAAATGGCAGTTGCAAAATGTTCAAGATTATCCAAGGACCTTTTTCCAGGTCATAGATAAATTTCTGGTAACTCCAGTGCAAGTAATGCAAGCCACTACCCGGAGGCTTGACCTTCTGGCAGTTCTATAGGCCATCTCTAACGCTCAACAAAGTAGATCTAACTACGAACTTCACAGCATGCACCCACATGGAGACTTCCTCCCTTCTCCACCTCCCTTTAATTTTGGTACTTCATATGTCCCCCAGCCTAGGTGCTGCAGACAGAAATTGCTGTGGAACACCTGAAGCCTCGGCTACGCACTTAATGTCTGTACACTGGTTCACTTCTTGTGAGACTCCTGGCCAATGGGAAATTGGTGAAATTGCTCCTTTCTAAACTAGTGTCCTCTTCCCTAGGGAGGTACGGGTCATGTAACATGAAAAGGGAGGAGTAAGAAATGTGGAGATACAGAGTAGCTACTCCTGTTTGAGAATGCGCATGTGCAGTGGGATACTGTGGGCCATGTGTGGCCTGTGGCTGATTACATTTTTGCTGATTCTATATCAGCAGTATCTAGTGTTTGATGGATCGTGTTTGTCCTAGTAATGAAAAATCCTTAGTTTGTCAATGCCTTTATAGATCTGAAAGCTGTGTATATTTTTCCAAAAATGTAATTTTTCTTTTAAAAATTTAATTACTGCGCTTCTAGCCCATCCCCTCATGATTGATTTATGGTCAAGAGTCATGGAGGGTTGGTCTTAAATAAATATCACAATTAATTTATTACGTCAAAGTCATGTTCACTCCATTGTGTGTAATGCCAAAGGTATTGAGGAAATTCCATCAATAAAATAATTTTCCAGTCTCCCTGTGCTCATTGCCAGGAACAGCATCAGCACAGCTGATAACCAGAGTTGCTATTGGTCTGTAACATTCTTTTCAAAGGAAAGCCAGAGCAAAAAGATCAGTCACTGGGATATAATATTAATGGAGAAAAAAAGTTTAAAACATCACTTTTTGGTCCTCAGTTGAACAGGACTTTATGTGAAATCAGTGTAACTTAGGCCTAAAAAGAAATAGATGTTGAAATATGCATCTTAAAGACCTTGACTTCATTGGGACCTGCACATCTTTGGTGGAAATAGGCTATTTCAAGGATGTTCAAAACTATGCTGTAAGCAAAAAGGTCCTCAAGTTGCAGTGCCCTTCCCAACTCATTTTATGCATGGTTGTTACCCTTACATGTGAGACACCACCACTACACCTCCCCATATCATTACTGTTCTCTATTGACCATTCCTATCGTTCCATTTTGCAGAAGAATAAGGAGGCTGGAATGAGATAGATAATTTTCCTTTGTATCATCTGGGATTTCTCTCTAGGAAAGTGAAAGAGAAGATTTAAAACTCAAAGTTCTAAGTGAGAGTAATTACAATAGCTTTCACTACGCACCATCTTCAATTACAAAATAAACAGAGGCCCCATGTCTACACACACTGTTCCTTGTGCCTAAGGCCAGAATCTATTCTCTCCCTAGAGCAAACCAGAAAGACTTTGGGTGTTTTTCAAACCAGACCCTGAAGCCAAAACAAATAAAACTTTAAGGTATTGAAATTCTGCATTCTGATATTCCATATGGGACCATTCCTAATTTCACAGTTCCTCTAAATGAGAAAATACAAGGATGTGGCTTTGTATTTCAGAGTCTAAGCGCCTTTTAAATTCCCTCTCCCACTGCTTATCTTCATTCCTCTACTCATTCTTTCCTATATCATATACCTGTGATGCAATTGCAGGAGAAGCACGTGGCCTTACAGCCCATGCTCACAGAAGAAATGTTATAGCTCCAGGATTACTGCATTTGTAGACCAGAATAGTTAATGAAGACTAAATGGCAGCAGGCAACTTGAGAGGAGGGAAAGATGTTAAGAATTGACGCATTGTTTTCTGGATTAATGGTTTGTACACAGAGAGTAAAGTCAAAACTTTTCCTGTTATAGGCAGCTGAGATTAGTAGATTCTGGTCACACCTTTAGAAAAAAATATCTGAACAATGTACTCCAAACAATTCCAAATAAGATGAAACTTTTGAGGTTGTTTAGTCTTCTTCTGGATGTATCATTTGCTGAAGGTTTAACACTTGTGCTCAGAGCTGTGGTGTTTAACATCTATGACTGGAGTGGCAGCAATGGGAAGGGAGAAGTGTGCTGGATGGGTATATGTAAGACTGAATCTTCCAGCTATGATAACCATGTAGGACAGTAGGAGGAGACTGACCAAAGCTTAGAGGGGTCGGTGTTTAGGAGGATAACAAAAGCACTTTGAGTTACACATAGAATAATCAATCTTAACCATGAACAGCTAAAAATGGCAATCCATTGTACTAACACCCTCTTAAATTCATCTTCTAAGCATAGCATCATAGAATATCATAGAATGGTCTGGGTTGGAAGGGACCCCAAGGATCATAGAGTTCCAATCCCCCTGCCACAGGCAGGGCCACGAACCTCCACGCCTGGATCTACACAAGGTTGCCCAGGGCCCCATCCAACCTGGCCTTGAACACCTCCAGGGATGGAGCACCCACCACTTCTCTGGGCAGCCCCTTCAAGCACCTCATCACTCTCTCTGTAAAGAACGTCCCCCTAATATCTAATCTAAACCTTCCCTCCTTTAGCTTTAATCCATTCCCCCTTGTCCTGCCATTATCTATCGCTCTAAAAAGTTGATTACTCTCCTGTTTGTATGCTCCCTTCAGGTACTAGAAGGCTGCAATGAGGTCCCCCCTCAGCGTTCTCTTCTCTCCTCTAGGCTGAACAAGCCCAGCTCCCTAAGCCTGTCTTCACAGGGGAGGTGCTCCAGCCCTCTAATCATCTTTGTGGCCCTCCTCTGAACCCTCTCCAACAGTTCTACATCTTTCTTGTACTGGGGCCCCCAGATCCAGGGGGCCTCAGGAGGGCAGAGCAGAGAGGGACAATCACCTCCATAAAAAGATGCCACCCAGTTGGTCAACACAACAATAGCTGCTATGCAGAACTACCTGTAAAAACAAATTTATCACTAGAAAAATAAATGATCACATTTAGAAGAAATATCTCCAAGAAAAAGTGTTATGCAGATTCCCCAGTGTCAAAAAATACATGACAGTGTCTATACTTATTTGTTGACCAGTAGATTTAATTTTTGGTCTGTTTTCTCTCCCACACCATGTCTTGTCTTTTCCTAGATGACTGCTTCTTCCCAAGGTAACGAAGATAATTTCTAAGTACTTTCATGCTTCATGAAAGTTCTCAGCACTTCATTTCCATAGGAATACTGGTTTAAGCTCTTTTAATGAGAAAATGCAAGATGTTGCTTGACCTACCCTGCATAATTGTAGGTTGACATAATACCAACACTGCTGACAAATTTTATGGAGCCTAATGTACAATAACATGTATGTCCTTGCTGCATCTGTTCCTGTGTTTACATGAGTCAGGTGTCTAAGAAGAAGAGCTGGAGTAGAAGTTTGCTTGGTGGATAAACATATTGGATCATAGTGTGATGGAAACACATGCTGTATGTGAAATGAGACAACATTTATTATATGTATTATAACAATGCTTTGGCACGAAAGAAAATCCTAGAAACTCAGCTGTCAGGTCTTAGGCAGTAGTTCACAGCTACAGACCTCAGGGAGACTTCCCTAGTTCAATGGGACTTCATATAAATACAGTTTTTCTGAGCGTCAAGGGTTCATCAAATTAGATTTTGGTTACTATGATCCTCTTCAGGTTTAAATCTGTGCAGAATTGGCCAGACCCTGATTACCACAAATGCTACCTTGGATTTTTAATACCTAATTTAATCTGTTTAAGTGGGTTAGTGAGTTAAGACCCTTAGCTGCCCACCAAGTAAATACCTCATCATGGTAGTTCAGCCCACTAGAGATACAAATCTCATTGTGTTATTCTCCATTGACTCAGGTCCTAATTTAAGTGCCTCGGTTAAGTGCCCAGGTCAAATTGAGTGTATTTAGGGCTCTTGTATTTTATTGGCAGGTTAGCTGTTCATAACCATTAAAAATAGAATTTGCAGTGAGTAATCATTTAAAGATACACATCAGGGCTCCAAACTTGACTTACCAAGCACAAAGTGTTTCTTAGTCTCCTTACCTATAACCCATCAAATGACTGTGGTTTGATATTGAGAGAGACCCCATCAGGAATAGGTCTCAAATTTGACCTTCCATTCTTTATGCTACCACTTATTGCGCAGATACATTGCAGCTCCTTCTGTGTGCTCCTTGGAGGAGCTGAATGCTTTGTAAACTTTCTTGTCCACAAAGTTCACAGTCTAACCTGCATTTACATTCAATCATACAAGAGCAGACACAACAAATCCTGAGATGGGCCTGCTTGGAGATTACAGACTGGCAGTCAAGATTGGAAAAACAGCATAAAAATGGTGGTAACTTTATAACCAAGTAAATTTTCCAAATTTAACAAATGTCAAGTTAAATAAAACTTTGATTTCCAAAGGCAGTCACTGATTCTACCTCAGTCCTGCAAGGCTGCCCAATCCTAGTATCACCCTCATCATGGTGCTCCTGTGATCAATATAAGTTTCACAGAAGTCAACTCAAGTCAGCAGTGAGCTTCCAGGAAGGACCATTTTTCTGGGGACTGTTTCAGCATCATAAAGCTGAGTCTGTTTCATAGTAAGCATTAGATCTCAAAGGCAGAGAGATCAAGGGGAAAATCCTCGCTGACTACAGCTGAGTTTGTATCCCCTGTTTAATTTTTAAAAATGTCAGGGGTCTCCACCTTTATTAGCATCAGTTCATCCAACCTCCTTGTATCCCAGAACTTTGCATTATGAATTTCCCTCCCAGCTCACTTTCTTTATCCCATCCATCACAGCATGCTTACACTTACTGGAATACTTTGTTGGTATTATCAAGATACTGAGGAACAGCATACGGTATTGCATGCTACTCTATGAAGTGTCACATAACATTTTAAAATATAGGACCCACCTGCTGAATTCAGCTGCTGGATTTTTATCCTACTTCTGGCCCTTACCTGTTTCCAACCTCCCACAAAGCCTGTAAGTAAAATAGCAGGGACAGTCAACATTAAAAGAGCCAGGAAAATGAAACCATTTTTAGGTTTTCCTATCAATTCTGGGAAATAATAGTGTAGGGCACTGTTAAATTGCTGGATTTATAACACAACATTATTAATCCACCAACTTTATGTGTTAGGATTTTGTTGTTCCATCAGCCACAGGTTCAGAACACTTATTACTTGTTTGTTCTTATATTTAAAATATCCTGATTAAATAGAATTTAAAAAAATATATTCCTATTGTTTTACATGATCACTGAATTGTTATGCAAAACTAAATGTAAATTAAAAACTCTGATGATCACTTCCCGTTGAGGGGAGATGAAGTCATAGGTAAATAAAAGGGAATAGTCAGATAACATTTCCTCAGTAATGAAACAATGGTTGTATGTTTGCATAGCTGTACTCAGACCAAAAGATTTCCTTTGTTGGGACACTGTTGTGTGTTTAAAAACAAACTTGCTAGTCTTTGCTAAATAGTCTGCTTTGACTGATTGGGTGAAACAGAGACAGAGATAACCCCAAAGTTATGATCTGAGTCGCTTAATTGAGACCTAACCAGTTCTTATGACTGATCAAAGAGGTGGAGGTTTAGTAAGGTCTGCTTTACCACTTCAAGTCCTTTCCCTATCCTACCTTCTCTAACCTTCATAATGATACACCCCTCCTACCCCCATCTTGCTTTTAATGAAGAACTGGTGAACATCAAGAACAAGGGAGAAGTTACTGAACTGTAATTACCGGGGTTCTCTTAGCAGTGATTATAGATGATATATATGATTATTTTCATATTAGATATGTCCTTAATTCTTGAGACCATATTTATGCTACCAATGGGGAGCAGTATAAAATTTACTAAATGGACATTCAAAACCAGATCATTTGTAGCAGCAGGTGAAGGTTGGAAATCCTACTGGTACCAGGACTGAAGAAGGTTTAAGCAAGATCAGCAAAGGGCAATATGGAACTCAATGTGGGACACTTCTTCCAGGAAGAAATCTTTGGCTTCTACTGAAGGAATGACTTCAAAGTAGGTAGAGCTGGAGAAGTAAAATAGTAGGGACAGTGGTCAACTGTTATATCAATATCTATCAGACATATGTCCCAGAAAAACAGAAGTGCAGGAAATATGATCTACTGTAGGTTGGGAAGGTTGCTTTTCCCCCCAGGAAACTCTTCCCATAGCATAAACAGTTAAAATGCACAACATATTGTTTACTTTATAGTGGCTACTTGTATGACAGCTCTCAAGGTTAAAGTACCATACTTTCGTTTTGTTTTGGTCTTTGTGTGTGTGTGTTTGGGGTTTTTGGTTTGGTTGGGTTTAGTTTTTTTGGCCAGGACGCTTAAACATCTGATATGAAAAGACTCCAGATACCCTTGGAATGGCCAGGAGTCACTGATTTTTTACATTTATGTCATATACAAAACAATCCAGTTTGCAGCTAAGTGCAAGTTGTTATTTCAAACTTTGAAAGCTGGAGATGTCATACGAATGGTTTAACAGTTACCTAGCTAAAGAGAACTGAGATGCTTATTCCTCATGATATTACCCATTTAATTCCAAATTATTTTTTCAAATATTTCAGGAAATGATTAATCCAAAGGAAACATTTACTCTTACCTTAAACCAGTCTCAACTTGTGCTGGAGCTGTCATAACAATACTGTGGAGCAGGAATATCAAGTCCACAGAGATGAAGGTAAACCGGCAAAACCCAGATTACAGAGCATCCAAAAATTTTACTCCAAGGATCTCTCTTTATCTATCTCTCTATTTTATGTTTACCTTAGTAGTCATAAATACTCCAGAAGTAAAAGCAGTCCAAAATCTGCTGGAGCAGCTGCTACCCTAAGGTGACGTGAAATTAATGGATTAATTCTATGTGTGCAAGTTCTAGCCCTGAGGATGCTAAGGAGTGCATGGAATTGAACAAAAGCTTAATAATAAGTTAAATAATATAATATAAGTTAAATAATAAGTTAAATTTCAGTATGATCAGAGGTATTTGCAGGTTTCATTCAAAAACCATGAAGGTGATGTTATTTGGCTGAATTGATGGTAATGTAGTTTACTTGGCAGTTTAGGTTATTCTGTCCTGGAGTGCTGTGTTTGGGGTGGAGGGGAAGGTAGCGGAACGACACAGGATAGACAAAATTTAAACAGTAAATTGATGTTAAAGAGCTAGCAAAAAATATCATTACCTTAATCATGTAAGAAAAATAACATGTTTTGGAATCTACCTAATACTTGTGCATTCCCACTGGGGCTCTTGGAAACCCAGCAACGGCATAAGAACCTTTTTCTTATGTTTCCAACAGGAAAACACAAATTGTTTTATTGCAGCAAGCATAGAAAATTCATCTGAAACCAATAAATAAGTTTTAGAGCCTCTTTGACGGTGACATAACAACATTACAAGAAAAAAAAGATAAAGAATTTATAACAAGTTACATGCCTCAATGGTGCCTTATCAGGTTATATGAATGGCAGAGCTCAAACAAGTGCAAGTTAAGAGTGTAATAAAGTCTATACAATATTAGGCTTTAGCAGTGTTGACACATGTAGGAAAGCAGAAGGTAGGCGGTCTTAAATATCTTAATAAATCCCTTTTTACCAAGCACTCTTTACTTGTCATAAAATCAAATCATTAACACAGCTCTCTGTGCAGAATACTATTCACATAGTTTTGGATAAAGAGGACTTGTATCTTCATCCCTCAGTTTTTCTTGAGAAATGGACAGAGCCCCTCTTCAGCAATTTGTCTTTTGTCAATGCTTGAACTATGAAAGTTTGTAAGCAGCATGGCTGCTTACAAATGTGGTAAAAAGGGAAAAAAAGTAATTTTTTCCTCAGGTTTCAGTTTGCTCATTAGAGCATTAGAGTTTTAATTTATTTAAATGCCCTCACATTTAAGCACACTGTCCTGGTTCTGGCCAGGCCAGAGTCAACCTCCCCAGACAGCTGACACTCCTGGAGCACTCAGCAATTTGCTCCTCCCTTCCCTTGAATGTCTTCATCTCACCACAAAAAAACCCAAACAATATCTGCACTGTACTGAAGCAGCCCCCAGCCACCTGCGTGTTACAGCCTGGCAGATTAAATCATCTGGGGCACCCGGTGCTTTTTATGGGGGAGTGATGTCAGGTGGTGTGGAAAGAGCCCCGGCTAACTCAGCTCACCTGGGCTGGCTGCTTGGGGAGGTTGACTCTGGCCTGGCTAGAGCCAGGACACATACAAGCACACATGTACATTTTTCTTAGTATTATAGTAATTGCATTTAATATTGATATTTTCCCATAGAATAAAACATAAAAATTAACGCAGGTTAGAGACATAAAAAGTAGCTCTAAAGCGGTATTTTTACCTTGATGAAACAATTTTTTTCTTGATGAAAAATTAATTTTTCTTTAACACAGTCTTGGAAAATATTTCCTATTTTTTCCTTTCAAGGTAAAAATGCTTTCATTAATATTTTTCAGATTAGCTCAATTCATGACATTAGAGTCATTTGCCTGTAGTATTCTGTATTTATACAACAGTTTAGGTTAAAATGATAGTGTATTACTACTATGTATCACATTTGTTCCAAAATTTACTAGATCTTCTGAAATGGTAACTGGTAAAAATCAGAAATGGCTTATGATTCCTAATGAAAAATTAGATGTTTTATACCTTAAAAATACATTCATTTAACTTAACATGATAACATCATTATTCATCCAACATTATTCATGGGTAGCTAGTTCTCTCAGAGTCTGCTAAAGATTCTCTGAAGTGCCTGGACCCAGTACAGCGTCCACCAGAGTGAGCAAATATCTTAATGCCATTTCGTAGTTTCCCTTATGTTAGGAGGATGTCACCTGATTTTTGGACATAATCTTTAATCATATTTGCCAAAAAGTAGAAATCTTTAAAGTAAATATTGGTATTATTGGTATTGTGTGTTGCTTTGTTTAAATCCCCCTGATATGCATACATTTGAATAGCTACAATTCAGTCAGTCTCACCTCAGAGCCTGGTAAAGTTATGTAGAAAATCACAGTGGGGTTATTGAAAAACACCTAAAGGACAATGGAGTCATTGGTCACAGCCAAGACGGGTTCAGAAAAGGAATGTCCTGTCTACCCAATCCAATCTGATTTCCTTTTATGACAAGGTGACCCAGCTGGTTGACCAAGGGAAACCAGTTGATATTATTATTTTTTTATTTCAGTAAGGCTTCTGATACTGTGCCTCACAGTATCTTGCTTGACAAAATGTCCAGCATGCAACTAGTCAAAGCCAGAATGCATTGGGTGGGCAATTAGCTGAAGGTTCAGGCCCAGTGGGTGATAGTGAATGGGATTACATCTCTCTGGTGGACAGTAAGTAGTGAGATTCCCCAGGGTTCTATTTTAGGTCCAGTTCTTTTCAATAATTTCATAAACGACCTGAAGTCTTAAGTAAATTTGCAAATAACACCAAATTGGGTGTTGACTCCACTGAGTCAACTCAGTGTTGCTGTTGACTCCTTTAGGTCCAGTTCTTTTCAATAATTTCATAAACGACCTGAAGTCTTAAGTAAATTTGCAAATAACACCAAATTGGGTGTTGACTCCACTGAGTCAACTCAGTGTTGCTGTTGACTCCACTGAGCATGGAGAAGCCTTGCAGAAAGACCTGGGCAGATCAGAGAGGTGGGAAATCTCCAACATCATGATGTTTAACAAGAGCAAGTGCTGGATTCTGCTTCTGGGAGGGGCAACCCTGGCAACACATACAGACTGGGGGACAGGACAATGGAGGCCAGCCATGCTGAGAGGGATTTGGGGGTCTTGGTCTACAGAAAGTTAAACATGAGCTATCAGTGTGCTCAGGCAGCCAGGAAGGCCAGTCGTATCCTGGGGTGCATCAAGCATGGCATGGTCCAGGGAGGCGATTGTCCTGCTCTACACTGCACTGGTGCAGCCTGACCTTGAGTACTGTNTCATGATGTTTAACAAGAGCAAGTGCTGGATTCTGCTTCTGGGAGGGGCAACCCTGGCAACACATACAGACTGGGGGACAGGACAATGGAGGCCAGCCATGCTGAGAGGGATTTGGGGGTCTTGGTCTACAGAAAGTTAAACATGAGCTATCAGTGTGCTCAGGCAGCCAGGAAGGCCAGTCGTATCCTGGGGTGCATCAAGCATGGCATGGTCCAGGGAGGCGATTGTCCTGCTCTACACTGCACTGGTGCAGCCTGACCTTGAGTACTGTGTGCTGTTTTGGGCACCACAGTACAAGAGGGGCACAAAAATATTGGAGAGTGTCCAGAGGAGGGCAACAAGGGTGCTGAAGGGTCTGGAGAGGAAGTCTTATGAGGACAGGCTGAAGTCCCTTGGTTTGTTCAGCCTGGAGAAAAGGAGACTGAGGGGAAACCTAATTGCAGTCTCTGGCTTCCTGAGGAGAGGGAGCAAAGGGGAATGTGCTGATCTCCTCTTTGGTGACCAGTGACAGAACTCGAGAGAACAGCAGGAAGCTGTGACAGGGGAGGTTTAGGTTGGATATTTGGATGAGGTTCTTCACTGGAAGAGTGGTTGGACACTGGAACAGGCTCCCCAGGGTGATCACAGCACTGAGCTTGACTGAGTTCAAGAAGCATCTGGATAATGCACTCAGTCATGTGGTCTGACTTGGCTGGCCCTGTGTGGAGCCAGGAGTGGGACTCGATGATCCTCATGGGTTCCTTCCAACTCAGTATTTTCTATGATTCTATTAACTTGGTTGTGGTTTATCCTACAGAAGATTAAGAGAACTAGACTTAGGAGCTTATGTAGATCACAGTATAATCACTGAACAATCACTATAGGGATATTATATAGATTTCCATGGAAACCAGAGGGTAAGTCAGAGGATCTATTTTAAACACTATGAACATCTGCTGCAATTTCTCATCAGAGAGCTAACCTTCAGGTGCTGGCTGCAGAAAGATAAGAAAGGCCTCAAGCTGTAAAACAAACAAGATCTGAATTTCAGACACTTTGCAAGTAGAAGAGTTTAGTTTCATTTGGCATATTGCACTGACAGGGTCCATGAACAAAACAAATAAACAGACAAAATCTACTCAGAGCCAAAACCCAGATTCAAGCACTCATGGCTATGATGTTGGTTAAGACAGAATGAATAATAAAAAAAAGACCAAGTGCTTTCAACTAATGCCATCCCTGTGACCCAGCAAAGTTTCTGGCTTTCAATCATTGTCCAGAAGGAAAAAAAAACCAAAAACATGAAAAGTTTTTCCTTATGTATTTTCTTACTGCACATGAAATCAGAAATTTCTTGACTAGCTGCTCCCACCTGAACAGAAATTACTGAAGGGTAATCAAGAGTTAGGCAGTGATTCAGATCTGATACTATAAATGTACGTAATTCCTGGTCATATTAAACATCATGTTCATAGATTTTCTGTATAAAAAAAGATTGGGAGAATTCATTATGTAAAATCTCTGTTTATAGGGAGAGAAAAAACAAGTGGTGCACAAATACACTTGTACATATACATAGGTGAACATAAATACAGATAGCTTAATTTGTTTTGGTCTTTCACTCTAACCTTTTCTTGTCTGATCTGCTCTGCTCAATCTTTCTCCTTTTCTATAAAAATACATATTTTGCCATGTCATATCTATTTTTTCTATTAACTGTGATCTATGAAGTAGCATATTAAAATAAGTTGAAATAGCATAGCTCATTTGGCCAAATTTTCAAAGATGGTTATGACTTTTTTTTATAGACATAAAATGTTTGAATATGAAGTGGGGAGAAGAACAATGCAGAGAGAATGATGGAAACTAGAAAATGAAGTAGGCAAAATGATAAACCACATATGACCTTGAAAGTACCAGATTTGGCATTGGTCTTCCAAAAGATTGTTAGAAAACTAGATATCTTGAAGATGGAGCTCGATCCCTACAGAAGGAATGAGGTAATTTTGAAGGAGAAATCTTGGAAATAGGCTTTACAGTTGTGATACCTCTCCCCCTTCACCATTCCACCATCCTCACAATAGCTCCAGGGACAGGGAGGGTGTTGAAGGACAGAGTAGGAAGCAATTGTTTCCCCAATGTCCCTTCACACATGATTTGGCTTCCAGGTGTGTTTTTCTGAAGTCACTTTTCTGTAGTGGACATTGGGTAGAGTGACGAGAGTGCAGCAATGATCATGTGTCAGTCCCCTCTCACAGCTGCTGCAACCTGTTTGCACACAGAGTTAAACCAGATCTTGAACAGAAAATACTTTTTTTCTCACTGAAGTATATTGGAAGGGGTTGATGGGTTTGAGGCTGGGGGACATGGGTGTCTCTCTTCTCCGATGTGAGTCTGATTCATTAAAGTTGATGTGCATAGCAAAACCTACATCCTGTTCTTTTCTGTATCCGTTGCTCTATTGCTTATTATAGGATGTCTTTAAAGATGTAGGCTCTGGCTAGGTTGTTTTGTTTATGTTTTCCTGAATTACAACCTGCAGGTGAGTTTCCTCTAGCAAAGCAGTTCTATGAAATTGTTCCTTTAATATGATGTCCATTCAAGAGGTAAGGCAAATGTTTTTCAGGAAATAAAATATAGTAGGGCACAGTGACATTTGAAATTTATGTAACCTCTCGTATGCAGCAATAGTGACAAGCAGACACCTGCTCCAACATTTCCATGAGGTCTTCTGCCTATATAGCACTATTTTATTGACAGCTCCATGATCACTTTAGAGCTTATTCTCATACCACTGCACTGAATAGAAAGTTGAGATTTTTATGCGACCTCTTAACATCAGCTGTTTCCTCTAAGACAGGCACCAGAGGACTCTGAGGTTTGTCATGAAATAGTGAGTAATGCCAAGCCTGACTTTAGGCACATAGTCTATTTGACATTAGGAAATTTTATGGAAGTGGAACTTGCTCCTTGTTTTCTTGGCAGATTTCTGATAGGCTCACTGTACCCTGATTGATTTGTCTTTTTTTGTGTTTAACATCAGTACCTGTAGCAAACTGTCTAGCCTCTACAAATCATTTGCTACATGTTCTTGGAAAGATCTCAAATCCAGGAAGAAGTTTAATTAACCTTTGCGGTCAAGCAGATAAGACACAAACTTGTTTGCAGCAGTACCACTGTCTAAATATAGATGGTTAAGCTTGATGAGGACATGAGCCATCATTATGTTCTTTAAGATTTTACTTCCCTCTACATACAATTTTGGCAGTTGCTTTTTATGATATCTCCTCTGCTATGAAATTTTAGATAGATGCAAATTCCTGGGAGGTCTGTGGCACACAGTTTAACTCTCTGCATATTTCTATACAGGAATGAGAAATTATCTGCTGTGTTTCTCTGGCTTCATTTTGCTGCTTGAATGATTATGCTTTTGGTATACAGGTACTACTGGTGAATCCTGTTGGGAATGTTTTTGGATTATTTATTATTCAAAATGTAAATGTTATTATTTTATTATTATTATCCAAATGTAAATTTTTGCTTGTTAGAAATACCACTTCTAACTTTGTGCTAGGAATTGTATGAATAGGTGTTTGAAACACCTGGGTAATTCTCTTTGAAATGTAGACCATAAACTTGTGTTGTCACCTACCTGGTTTGAGCCTAGAATAATAGGAATTCAGGGAGCCTGGGAGTTAAAAGCAAGGAATACTGGGAAGACTAGCAAGGTGTATAAGAATCCCCACTCCCTAACATTATCTTTTTTGAAAAAAAAGGAAAAAAATCGTGAAAGAAACTGGTTGTTGTCTTCATTCAAAGCCTAGTCTAACACATTCCCAAGGAGTCCTGCCACCACCTTTACCACCTTTGCTTACACTTTTAAACTTCCCATATATCTCCACTGCTTTCTTGATAACATGGTTTCCAGCAATCTCCATCTCCTTCAACCCTAGGAGCTGCTGCTCACCTAATTCATTAATTTTGCACCACTGAGAAGAGGATGCTGCTGCATCTGCTACATGTTAGAATAGACCTGACTTATCTCAAAGAGTTTAGTCATTTTTATTGTGTTCTTTAAGGATGCATACACTGATTTATAAATACAGGACTAGAAACAATCTGTGTGCCAGAACTTTTCAGTCTTATTTTGGAAGCGGATTATAACTTGGCTTCAATGCACACTCTTCCTGTAACTGCCAAAGAATGAAGCTCACTTAGAAGCTGTCTCTGCTGATGTTCAGAGTTGACTTGTTTTGCCTTCTACCAACCACTTTTCCCCATTTAGATCAGATCCTGTATCCTGTACTGAACCCATATATACTACGTGCATTTCTTAAGTCAGCCCCAAGATTCCTGTCAAAGGCCAAATGATGCCAAAGGGTTATCACCTTGCCATTTGATCCCCATTCCTGTGAGGATCATCTCTGCAGACACTTGCTTCTCCTCCATACATCTATCTATTCCATGCAGAATGAGAGATGGTATGCTGACAGGTCAGAAGCCAGGAACAAGGAATTGTGCAATTCCTGTCCATCAGCTTTCTGTGTTAAGATCTGCATGTGGGTAGACTCTAACCCCACAGACACTGGCTGGAAAGTCAGCAGCAGCCGGGTCAGTCTTCTATGTGAGGTGACCAGATTTCCCACCACCATCACGCTACACTGCCGTTTGGGGTCAAGTAAAAAAACTTAGGGTTGAGATGAAAAGCAGACAGAGGCCCAAGGCCAACATTAAGAGAATTGTAATTTCTGCTACAACTACAATTTTACTGACATAGCAGAATTATGCAAAACTGGGAAGAACACACGTATGCAGATTCTTCACTGAATGCGTTCCTTGGGTCACCCCACTATTTGCAGAGGTTAAGATTTAGGCAAAGCAGCAAGGTGTTGGCTTCCTCAAGAAAAGTTTTCCCAAGTGATAATCTCTATTGTTGACATAGCTGGAGAAAAAAATGTTGGTTTTTCACTTTCCTTAATCCTGCTTGTTTGTAATGCAGTTACAGTTGGGACAAAAATGAACCAGAATGAAAAAAAAACCTACTGGAATAAACATTTCTACTATCCAGTCTGCAGCATCCTCTGCACTTCAAGCACATACAGACCCCAATAATGACCTTTCATCCTCTGTGGCTTCACAAGCTGTTTTAAGAATACAGACAGGTGAATTCCATTTGTAGGCGACGCAGAGCACAGAGAAACACTGCAGAATAGAGGATCATAATAGTACTGTGATTAGTTGAAAATATAAGGCAAGTTTTCTCACCATGAAAATTCCTCCAAACTGTATTCAGACCACCATGGGATTAGTACCTTCTTGTTTACTGAATTTACTTCTGATCATCATTTTTTACCTGTATAGTTGTTCTTTCAGCAAAATATCATGTTCTAATGATATGCATGATAGATGGGAAAGAATGGTGTAATGCTGGGATAAAAGTGAATGAGTCATCTACTGAATTGCTTATTCCACCCACTAAGGGTCTCTGAAAGGTGCTATTCAAATACAAAATAGTTGAGATTATACTATCAGACCATATCCAGCAAAAGTAAGTACTGGAATCACAGATATCTTGTGCATTTACTGGCATTGAAAACTAAAGAAGAAAAATATCAGAAATCTTTGCTCAATTCAGATATGCAATTGTTCTATGAGGTTACTTTCTTGAAAGTATGATTAATTTACCTTTAATAATGTTTTCATTAAAACTTCATGTCCTTCATGACACTGGGAAACTCATACATACAGGAAGAAAAAGATATCCAAAGCAAACCTGTTATGGGCTGGCCTTAATAATCAGTACTTAAACGTATCTCTCAGGTCTTTGTTCTTGTACAGTCCCTTTAAAAACCTTGTGGTTTTTGACAGTTATTATCATAATGGTTCTGCTCTGAAACACCATGAGGTCAAGTGGAGCCTTTCCATTGATTTAATTGGTATTTTAATCAAGATCACCATACCTAAGATTTTGCTATATTTTACATTGGAATAAATCACTAAGTATGTGATTTTGTACATACATTATTGAATTTTCAATGGATATGAGTCAATGGCCACTTCTGCCTTGCTTGCTCAATTTTTAATATTTTAACAGTCAAGACTCATGGTATTTTAGCTGCTGCTTTACAAGAAAAAAAAGCCCAAAACAAACCCAACCACAAAGCAAACCAAACCAAAGCCCAACAATTAGCTATGTGGTAAATTAGAGTTTGGAGTACTGTTCCAAATGTTTTTTTAAGTACTAGTACTATAGTAAATCTAGGAATGTAGAGATCATCTTGAAGATATCCTGTGTTATCCCACTATCTGTGGTCATTAAACATTACAGACCCCAGAAGAAAAGAAAGAGTAATATGGTCAAAACTTCCTTCTAATGACCTTTCCCTAATCTCTACTGCTGACGTTCATATTCACCAGCACACATTGCCGTATAATCTCTATGGATATTTACTTAGGCCTTGCTGTTGGTTCACTGGTTTTAGCCAGACAACAAGATTCATGGAAACATTCACGTATCATAATCTAATCACAGATGAGATACCATAAATGAGCTTTGCGTGACTGTAGTAGAGTGGCTCAACAGGTTTTGGTCCATGTCTAGTACACTTCTGACTGCTTTTGATTTATGGTGACATCCCATCAGATTTCTGTCCAGAAGAGCAATCTAATACTGGTTTGGAAACTTCTTAGAGCAACCAGTTCCTATTTTGTCTAAGTAAATTACTCTTATAACAGCTTAATTTATCTATCTATCTATCTATCTACCTATCTATCCATCTATCTGTCACATGCAGTAAGTAGTGCTTTGAACAATTTGGAAAGTCCTTTATAGTTTGTTTTTTTGGTGTTGTTTTTTGTTATTGTTTATTTTTTTTTGTTTGGGTTTGGGTTTTTTCCTGAATTCAAGGTAACCTGTCAGTGAATTAGCTGGATGCAAGCTTATGTGTGACAGTGTTGACCTGTTTTCACAATAAACTTTCAGGTGCCTGCCTGTTGTTGGCCAAAGGGTGAGAAACTGAGCTTTACTTCCTCAGATGGGATGTGCTTCAAAAAACAGCTATTGTGAATCTTTCTATTAACTTCAGCGAACTTATTATACACTGCTCATTTGTTGGACACGTCTACTTACTGATCAATGTCTTTAATATTTTACCAAACTGAAAGGAGTTAGTGGGTGTTCTGTCTACAGCCATATACCGATTGACCTGTTAGCTGTACATGAGGAAGATGAAAGACAATTTTTTTGTTGAAATTAATGAATGCTTCAGTGCTATCTATGTTAGAGGAGTTTCTCTTTTCTGACAATCAAATTCAATCAATGTTTCTCAAGATCTGACTGAAATCCAGGGGGCTGAAACAAATTCAGGGAAAGCTGATGCCCTGGGGAAATTACTGACAGATTTGTTTAAGGAAATGGAAGTTTTAAGTCCCTTTAGTGATAATCGCAAAAGTACGATAAAGATTTTATGCAGTTAGTCAAAGATAAACAGAAATACGCATGTCTACAAACACTGAAGAATCTTGGATCTACCTCTACCTTTCAGTGCCATGTTATGAACTGTATTGTGTAAACAGTACTATGTAAAAGTCTGTTTCTGACCAGATATTGCAAAGGCCATCTTAGGTATCCAACATAAACACTGCAGATATCCAACACAATTGTGTTTGGGTGAGATGAGGTTAATTTTCCCCATAGTGACCTCATAGTGCTGTGCTTTATATTGTTAGCTAGAAAGTTGCTCTTAACATACTAGTGTTTTGGCTACTCCTGAGCAGTGCTCACACAGCATCTAGACTGTCTCTCCATCTCCCATGCACCAATAGTATGGGGGTGGGCAAGATCTTTGGAGTGGACATAGCCAGGACAGCTGACCAGGGGTATTCCATATCAAATGATGTCTGCTCAGCAATAAAAGCTAAGATACAGGACTGGCAATGAGGGAGTGAGTGGCATTTGTTCTTTATGATATTTGTATTCTGGGGCAACCACTGTGTAATGAAGCCTTGTTTCCTGGGAAGTGACTGGGTATCCCTTGCTAATGGGAAGTAGAGAATAAATCTTTTGGTTTTCCTCTGCTTATGTGCACATCCTTTTTTCTTCTGCTTTATTAAACTGCCTTTATCTTGACCCACAAGTTTTTCCCATTGTATTTTTCTCCCTTCCCTGTCCTGCTGAGGAGAGGAGTGATAGATTGGCTTGGTGAACACCTGGTGCCCAGACAAGGTCAACCCATCACATCAACAGTGGGTAAGGTGAAGTCCATCTTTTTTCTTCTAATTGATTACTTCTAGTAATAGTAGCCATATCTGTAAACTATTGTTGTTACAGATCTATTGGGAGGTGCTCCTGTACATCATAGCATTCCATGCAATATTATTTACTTTAAAATGTGCAGTACAATGTAGTGAGGTTTGTTAGGTCTGATAAAGAAAAAGATTTACGCATTCACCTCTTGCCCCATTCAAGCAACTTTGGCCTGATGGTTTTGTTCCTCCATGCGTGGGTACAGTATTTCTTGGCACTAGTGAGTCAGTGGGGTAAATATTATGTCAGAGGGAGAATGATTGCTTTATATGACTATCTTTAAGTCAGAGAAGCAAGGGAGAAGCTATATTTCCCATCTTATACTCCTAGCTCAGTGGATCATCACATCTGAATCTGGCTGTAGCACTGAATGACCTTTACTCCCACAAAAATAGCCCAACCTGAACGAAGGAGAAAATAAGACAGGTTTTATTCAATACAGCAGACTAATGGAAGCAGTGGGGATTTACATTCTAATAAATACACATTCTTCCAAATTTCTGCTTTTCTGTTCCTCTTTCTGTTTCTGTACTTGGCATTGGTGAGCCCACACCTCGAGTACTGTGTCCAGTTCTGGGCTCCTCACCATAAGAAGGACACTGAAGCCCTTGAGCAATTCCAGAGAAGGGCAACCAAGCTGGGGAAGGGGCTGGAGGGCAAATCATATGAGGAGTGGCTGAGGGAGCTGGGCATGTTTAGTCTGGCGAAGAGGAGGCTGAGGGGAGACCTTATCACCACCTACAACTACCTGAAGGGAGGTTGGGGAGAGGTGGGCGATGGTCTCTTCAGCTGAGTAAGAGGAGATAGGACAAGGGGAAATGGCAAGAAGCTGCACCAGGGCAGGTTCAGATTAGATACTAGAAAAAAATTTTTTGCTGAAAGAGTTGTCGGGGCCCGGAACAGGCTGCCCAGGGAGGGGGTTGAGTCACCTTCCCTGGATATGTTTTAAAAAAGGTATTAGATATTTGGGGATATGGTTTAGCATAGGACGGGAACGGTTGGACTTGATGATCTTAAAGGTCTTTTCCAACCTTGTCATTCTATGACACATTGGAGAAATGGAGCAGCATAACCTAAGAAAAGGACCTTAAAGGTAGAGGTGCAAAAATGCTCTTAGCAACAGCTGAAAGACCCTGTGGCTTTCAACAATCTGCATTTTCTGACAGGTCTTGCAGCACAGCCAGGAAAGGGCTGACCAGTGCTGAGTTGTAGCATTGATACACAGCTTTCTCCATAAATCTAAGGCTATCACATAGAGCTGCAGGGCAGAGGAACCCAGAGGAGGTTGAGGAGCAGAGAAGCAAGATAGCAATGAAAGGTTTGGTGTTTTGCCTGTGCAAGAAGGGAGCCCAAGCTTTCCTCCCACCCCAAGTTTTTGTACACTTGTGGGCAATGAAATTCACGTGCCTATACAAAGAATCCTGTTACCTGGAAAATTACTCAGCAAACTTCCCCTCACCCCAGGATCAATTGCTTTATAGCACAAAGGAATGGTGTAAAAAGCCTTGCTGAAGACAGAAGGAAAACTTTGGATGAGATACTTCACAGGAAAGGATGACCACACAGGCAGATCTATGCAACAGGTTTTGCACACCTGGTGGGTACATCTCTTCCAAAATCTTTGTTTCCAGATAGTATCTTGACTCAGTCACAATGATCAACTGGCATATATTGGAGCAAAATAAATCAGCTGTAAAGTGACATTTCCCTCCCAGCATGCCCTTCAGTCCTGTGTGACACAGAAGCAAGAAAGACCCAACAATGAGGACCAGTCCTTTCAGCCCACCCTCAACAAATACTTGTTTCCAAGTTATAGAAGGGACAACCCCTTCCATGTTGGAGCTGCAAGATGATACCACTTTGTGTTCTGTTATCTGGGACTATTTCAATTGCTAATGAATTACAAGTATTTAGGGTCTTAAAAAAACCCAACCCTACAAGTTTAGCCTGCCAATGCTTCATATCGCCTTAGAGTACAGAAACAGCAAGTAAACCCAAGTACCCCATGCCAGGTTTAGAGCAAAAACTTGCAGCAGCTTTTCAGATGCTTTAAGAGACAGAGAGTGCAAGCTACTAAGGCTGGTCTTGCTGAATGAGAATAAAAACATTGTAAAAAATCTTGACTAGATCTTACCATCCTGAAACACATTTCCCATGAACAAAAGCCTCAATATCTTACAACTTTCTGGGGAATGGGCTGCAATTGTTGTAGTTTGATTTGTGGACTGTCATTCATCAGCATTAGGAAAAATGGGGTGGGAAAATGGTTTTAAAAGTTTGTTATCGTTACCTTGATTTGGGATTTTGACCTAGAAGAACTGCAGCATGTCTCAAGAGTGAAGCTCTGCAAAGGGGCTGAACCTATTGACTAAGGACATATATTATTTCTGGGGTGTTGGATTACAGGCAATAGAAAGGAAGGAATGATTGTTTCCGGTCCAACTTTCTACTAAGACATAAACAAATCTTTATACAATTGCTATGTGACTTTTTCTTTTTTTTTTTTTTCATGTCCATGAAAACATTTTGAACATTACAAGCTGCCACTTTAAGAATGCATCACACCAAAAACTGGTCATCACTGCTGAAACAGAAATCAATATTTTGCTTGGACTTCCATCCAGCAAATAAATAAACCACAGGAAATGACCACATGGACAGCATGGATCTATTTCTTGGATGATCCAAATCTCTAAATGACATTAAAAAAGGAGGACTGCAGGGAAAGAGTTAGAGTATAGACTGAATGTGACTGTACCAGCTCTGTATTTTCTTCCAAGTGTAGGTACTCTATATAATAACTTACAATAATATCATTCCCAACTTTACCACTTCGCTATTTCTGCTTTTCAGCAAATATAATTAAACTATGAATATTTGCCTTCAGTTGTCACCAGAACTCGAATACTTTAACATAGTAACTACTGTATATATGTAGTTATAGGCTTACTATCTCAAAATACTGAAAAAAATGATTCAACATCAGTCCAGTGACAGCAGTGTAGTTTTCAATGTTGATAAACAAAGGGAAAGTTTTTGACCAAACTGATCAAAAGACAAAAAAGCTGGAAATGTAAAGAAAACTTCAGTTCATAAACTAGCATATGCTGTTTTAAAATCATAGCCCCTTGCTCATGATGCCACAGTTACTCAGTAAAAATGGTATGCAGGAATTCCATTTTCACTTAGTGGCTTTTGGGTTTCTATGCCTGGTGCTTTGTTAGAAACAAACCTTTGGCACTGATGGATCACTCTAAAGAGTTTCAAGCTTACATGAAAACAATATACTATTCTATCTGCTTTAAAATGCTTCAGAGTTTGGTTTTGGATAGGAGTTCTTGATCATGAGCATGTCAAAGCCAGACTTAAGAGGTATTTGTTAAACTTCTCAAGTTAAACATTTTACCTGCACGCACACATTAACAATGGTCATGAAAACCCACAAAAACACTAGTTACAGTGCATATTAAAGGTCACAGTGTCAATACATACTGAATATTAGAGATACTGGAAATACCCAACCTTAGCAAAAATCTGAGATTACCAATGTGGAAAATGTGGAGTAAAAGCTTTCAAACTAGGCAAAACTATGTAAACTCAGCCATAGAGAACTACATGCATAGAATGTTCAGTATCACAATTAGTATCTCAATTCAATATTACAGTATAATAGGAACTATTTTAAGTAGTCCTAATATTCCAGGTGCCTTCTTTAATTACATCATATCACAGTAGTTTTTCTTCTCATACTCAAAATCTTTTGCTTAAAAGAAGAAAAAATAGCAGATGTTGGAAAGGAAGAGTTATTTGATTAGTTGTTTTGACTGGGCTTGCATTGGTTCTGTATTTATACCCTTTATTTTATTGGTTAACATTATAAGTACATCATTATATTATTAATATTACTAGAAAAATAATGTCAAATGTTAACGTTGTAAATGTCTTGAAAAATACTGCTGGACTTAAAAGGATAATTGATGCTAAAATATCTTTACTGTGTAATTTACAATTATTTCAATCCTACCACACGAATGCACTACAAGATTAATTGCTCATATTATTCCTTGAAAGGTAGCCATGTGATTGTTCTTATATTAAGGTAAACCATAAAATACTTATTTTATTCCCATGTTCAATGCTTATATCTTTTTTGTCTGTCCAAGCAATTATGCAGCTTTTAGTAAGGCCTCTCAAACACTTACTGGTTTCTATTTGCACAGCTCTGTGGCCATTAAAGTCAAAAGCTTTAATATAGTGCACATGACCAGCTGACTGCCTTCTACATTCATGTAGTGATGTATTAAACAGCCTGCACTCCGGTTACTAACTATAGCTCTCCTTTTGTATGCATACATCTTCAACGTTGCATCAGACTTTGTTCTTCACAGAACTTTGTTAGGACCTTCAGTCCTAAAGAAAGGGGCTTTGTTGGGCTCTTGTGTCACACGAAAAAACAGTTTAGTCCTGATTTGTAAGGCTGCGTGAGTGCACAGTAACTGCATAGAAACATAGAGCAACCACATTGCAAAAGGCTCTTTTCACCTAACTGGGGATTTGAAGTTTGAGCACATAAACCCACATAACCACCACTTCCTTAGTCACCCCAAAAGAGAGAAATTGTCTTCTAGAGGTGCTCATCTCTCTCTCTGGACTAAGGGAGATCTATATGAACTCGTGAGTCCATAGAGCTGTTTTCAGTTGGCTCAGGTTAAGTGAAGGGAATCCTGCTTAATATGACAGCATATATCCTTAGAGATTTTAGTTTAGGTAAAAAATATAGATACTTGTATAAATCAGCTGCGGCACTGCAGGATACTTTAGATTCATTTTCCATAGTTTTTGTGGTGTATCTACATTTTGCTGAGTTAGAGTGACACAAGGGTAGATGTGCCATTAGGAAACAGGATGTCAGTTTCTTTAATGATTCATGCAAGTCATTGAGAGCCCTGAAGCCTTGACACTGGCTGTACACTGTTCGATAGTACTTGAGTGGGCTAATTATTTAGTAATCTGTAATGCTCTTTTAAAGCAATACAAATAACTTAAAATAAAGCCATGAAACAAACTAGGCGCTACATAATAAAAATCATCCTGTTCCAGGTTCTTTCTGAAATTCTCAGCTATCTCTTTTTAAAAAAAAAGCAGCTGGTTTCCTGACATCAGCAATATTTTCTTAAATAGGTGGCACAGTTAAAAAGGCAGCACTAAATTTTGAAGCCTCTGTTGCCATTCCTTGGGGACTATGTAGAAAGAATTGGAAACTATACCTGTTTATCTGGTGTTTATCTCAAGCATGCATGAACTACCAAAAGTAAAAACAAGCTATTTGTAGAGAACAAATATCTGTTTCCTTATCTACTTTTTCTTCAGGTCACTGAAACTTAACTGGCAAACAAAAATGGTTTTGTGGCTCTGAGGCTTATCAGTCTTCATCAGAAACGTTTATTTACAAGCAGTTTCTCGAAGTTGACTATATTATGCAGTAAATTCAAGTGTTTTATAAGCTAAGAGTCAGCACTTAAGTAAACTGATAAAACACCGTTTACGTGAACAGTAGCACATCTGTGCTTTTGACCCAACAGGTTTACTTACAGCCAGGGCATTAATTTCATTCTAGAGGTTTTGTTACACTACAGTTGAGGAATTATTTCTGAGATTGTCAAAGCTAGCTCAGTCTAGCCCCAGGGTAAAATATCAGGGATCCCCTTGGTTCATTAGAGGTATATTCAGAGGTTCATACAGAGCACACTGCATCTCCATTCTTCCTCACTCATCACCCTGAACTCCAACAGAATTACCAACTCCTGCTGGAAGCTCATCACCTCCTGTGTCTCTATTGCTCCTTTGGATATCCTTCAAATCCATGTATTTTCCTCTCTTTGGCACTGAAGCTCCTTCACATGACAGCTATATCCACGTCAACAGCAGTAAACAAAGCTGCTACTTCACCCCACATTCCCTATCCCCATACACCAGGTGACCAGGTCTCTCTGGCTAGTAGATAGACACTGAAGATACTGTTACACAAACTTTCAGGCTCCATTGCCTGAGGAGAGGTAGAACTAAATTCCTCTTATTGGTGAGCTATTCTCTTTTGCTGTTCTAAGGGTTGTTGCCTTTTCCTTGTAAGGCACTATTTGGCCACTTGCTGCCTAAGGTAACTTAAAGGATTTGCAGGCTTGGCTGGCAGAATTAGGCTGACACACCTCTTTGAAAATGTGTTCTTGATATTTTCCTACCATAACTGTTTCACAACAACTGCCAGACTGCCAGGAAATTGCAGAAGGGCTTCTTGGACTGCCAGCACTGAAGAAGTCTGTACGTGGAGTGTGCCAGCACCAATTCCTCCTATTCCAAGAGGTAGGGCTTTATTATAGCTCAGAGCAATGAACTGTGCAGACAGGGAGGAAGGTCCTGGGAGGCCAAAGTGTGCGGAGGAGAGACAGGCAGTTCTAGCCTGTGGAAGACTGAGTCCCTTTGAGGGAGGACATCTTTCTCTCTGAGCACTGAAGATGACTTTAAATTCAGATTAGGGTTTCTTTCTCCCTGAGACATAGCAGTTTAAAACTGAACTGTATCTAATTTAGAGAGCTAAAGGATAAAAAAAATATTCCCTTTCATAACTATTCACCTTTAAAATATGCATATCAAATGCATATAGACTGAAATTAAAATAGCATGCAAAGTGATGTCCCTTAGAAGCTTTGATGTGCATACAGTTTATTGCAAACACAGATCCATATCTATCAAGGCACAAGATTGAAAAAAAAAAGAGAAAATGAAAACCCACCTTTAAAAATTAATCTAACAAGAAATCCCAGTCTCTTCAAATCTTCATGGTTTTTTGGTTTTCAATAGAAAAACTTATCCATATTTCTCCTTTCCCATATATTTACTTTAACACCACCCCGCTCCCTCCCCCCAGTGTCTTTTGGGGATGTTTATATCTCCAAAGTCCAGCATAAATAATTGGTGATTTTTCTGCCTATATAGACACAGTTCAGTAGTATTTTAACATGCTTTTCAGTCCATTGACACTGCCTTGTGAGTACATCTGATCACAGAATTACATGGCAGAGTTGCTGCCCTGCTTGTCCAAGCATTACAGACTTTCTCTTTAGTCAATGTAGTTTCTAAGATAAATACAATATTCATTAGATACTGCACATCTTTGTCTTACAGTCATGGTTGGAACTTACCTGAACAGTCACACAAACACAAAACTAGAACCAGGAAAGAAGTTGCACTTTCCTGTTACATAGTTTCTCCATCATCAGCCAACCATCACAAAACCTCTCAATGAGGAATTAAACTTTGAAATGGAGCATACCTCCACGAAGCATTTTAAGTTAGAGAGTTAATAGACCAGATCCTCCACTAGCTAAAACTCAAGGTAAGTAAATCTAGCGAAACTGAAGGAGTTGCTGACAGCAATTACAGATACAGCCTGTTCAGGTGAGTCATTCAAGATATGTCAAATTTTTTCCCTTACCTTTTGGCAGAATTGAGATAGAGAGGCCATATAAGCTGGAAAGAATCTGCAGTCTAGAAGGCCAACTGCATCCTGGGCTTCATCAAAAGAAGTGTAGCTAGCAGATCAAGAGAGGTGATTCTACCCCTCTACTCTGCTCTGGTGAGACCTCACCTGGAGTACTGAGTCCAGCTTTGGAGCCCTCATGTAAGGACATGGACCTGTTGGACTGTGTGCAGAGAGGGACCACAAAAACAATCAAAAGGCTGGAGCACCTCTCCTATGAAGACAGGCTAAGAGAGTTGGTCTTGTTCAGCTTGGAGAAGAGAAGGCTCTGGGGCTTCCAGTACCTGAAAGGTGCCTCTAAGCAAGCTGGGGAAGAACAGCTCATGAAGGCATGTAGCAGTAGGACAAGGGGTAATGGTTTTGAACTCAAAAAGGGGAGATTTAGGTTGGATATTAGGAAAAAGTTCTTCAATATGTGGGTGGTGGATCACTGGAACAGGTTGCCCAGATTGGTGGTAGAAGCCCCATCCCTGGAGATATTCAAGGTCAGGCTTGATGGGGCTCTGAGCAACCTGATCTAGTGAAGATGTCCCTGCTTACTGCAGGGAGGTTAGACTTTATGACCTCTAAATGTCCCTTACGCATTCTATGATTCCTGTGTATCAAATAATTTTATTTCACTATGGTACAAAAAAGTCAAAGGACAAACTGGATAAGGATTACAGAGTTGCATCCACCTAAGGCATGCTGGAGATTAACTCCTGTTTTACATATTCTTATATTTCTTGTGTTTATTTCTCTCATGTAATTTGTGCAATTTTGTCTATTGAACTTGTTTTCTGTTTGGGAACTTGTATGATGTGTTACCTCCTTAGCTAAACATAGAGATAAAATATGAGAGGAATAAAATAAATAAAGCTATTATTTAATAAGTGAGTCACAGTTACATGAAAAACAGGGGCATGGAGTCATCAGCTATGTATAAGTCAGTAAGGAAAATACAGTCTTGGGCTTTGTTACACAACAAAGAAGTAGTATTAGTCACATCTCATTCTAGAAACAAAAAGGCATTATTTCATATAAAAATTCACTTCATATGCATTTTCCTAACTGTTTGATAAGCAGAACTCTTTTTTTGAAAAACCAAACTTCTAACTCTTTGCTATACTTTCCTTAATCCCATTTTTGGAACAAAACCTGCCTCACAAAGGCCATAGCTTGCAAAAACTCCAAAACAGGGAAGATGGAAGGAAACCTCATCAATTATAAGTCCAGATATTGCAGAACATTCTTCCACCCAAAGCCACAGTCTTTCATTCTTCTTTTTATTTTTTATTTTTAAACCAGCTTACCATTTTCTTTACATATGAGTGACACAAAAGAGTTATCCAATCTAAAGGTGCAGAGGGACCCATGCCCCACTCTATGAAACTACATAATTTAGAATTTTGAAGCTGCTCTGGTTAAAAAGACATACACAAGCCATTTACTAGAGGTTTTGGTCTCTTTTTTCAATTCAAATCAGTCCTGAACCATCTTTCTTGATTTTTAAAGCTGCTTTTGCATTTGTCCTATTTGTCCTCAGTTACCTGGTCTCCAACATTTGTTCCTTGCCTGTATTCTCCAAAAGCAGAAAGACCAACAACCCTTGTTCATTCCCCGTTTGTCCCTTCTTACTCACCACAGGCTGTCAGACCACATGCTCCACTATTGTGCTAATGCTAAGGGACCCCTGATTTAAAAAGAAAATCAAGATACCAGATCTGGAAATGTCACCTGGAACACATCTTTAATGAGTTAACTGGATATTGAGAAGTGAACTGAAGGAAACGGGAGTGGAAAATTACCCATACTGATATTATAGAGTTAAAATAGCCCCCCAGGCAAATGAAAAAAAATTGCATTTTTTCCTGTATTGTATTTTCCAGAAAACATTTTTATTGTGACTTAAACACAACTAGAGATTTCCTTTTTAGCTGCTGAAGATTTGATTTGACACCTTGATTTACTAATTTGTCCCTTACAAATGCATAACCACAGAACCAGGAAGAGAATCTGAATCTCCGTGTCACACAAAGTCTACAGTAAAATTTACACTGCTGGTAATGCAATCTATCACTCCCTCACTAACTACTCCCTAGGAATATGACAAAGACCAATAACTCATGTGGTGCAATACATCACACTGCTTTGCAAATCCACCAAAAGGACTGACCCTCACATAGCACTTTGATAAATCATTCATGAGCAGATTTTCTTTCACCTTTGCATGTGTATTAAGGAGAGGGAAGGAAAGGGGGAAATGTGGATGTCATACAAGGAACAACACAAATGAAAATACTGTGGCATGGAGTGTTAAAATTCCCCTGTCTGGTTTCTCCAGTAGTTATACATGTATTTGAGAAGGTATGTCTGCTCCCTTTTCCACCTGATATGCCAACAGAAATGCCTGCATCCTGCCCACTTTCCATCAGGCATTTGCCTGAGGAAATAGTACCTCTTAAACCACAAGCATTCAAAACTAAGTGCCAAACAGAGCATAAAGTGAGCTACAGGGACAATAGAACAGTCTCTGTTTCCTGAAAATGTTGGTCAATTTGACTTATATTTCATGTAGTCTCATATTAAAGGGGGCTATTTCCTGTACAAGACTAAAGGCTTGCAGGAAGTCACCTATGGGCTGGGGCTTTGAGCATGTGACAGAGCCAAAATACTATACGGAAGATGGATATGGATAACCTCAGCAAGGAAAGAAGACTCCAGTTTGCAGGGAGACAAAGGGGTCTGATGCAGAACCTTTGTGTACAGCACTCTGTTGTGCAGGGGGAAATTTGGGGGGGGATGTCATGATAAACATGGTCATGGATTCACAGGAAAAAAGTGCTTGGGAGATCAGCAGATTTTCCTAGAGGGTTCTGTCTTTTTGGTCCATTGAAACTTTAATTGAATTACACTAACATTATTAATTCAAGCTAAGAATGTTGTGAATGTGCCAGCTTTCGGTCATCATATACATCTTAGTAGACATGACCTCAGGTCAGAGGCTTTTTAAGGTGCGGGAAAATCAATACTTCTTTCCAACATCTTAGCATTTTGATGGTAAGATTTCATGTTGATTTCCTGTGCAATAAGGGGTAAATTGATACAGAAGCTTCTCCAGCTGTGAAAGGTCTTTAACAGAGATATCCTAATAGTTTCTTTCTTTTACTTTACTAACTAACTTCTCTAGCCTTACCAAAACTTACAGAAGTTCCTGGTCCTGACTTCGCCAGACAGTTGTATATTCTTGCATCTTGGTACAAATCCATGGCACTTGTGCCTCAAGTCTTATATTGATGTCCTAAGTTTGAATCCAGTTTCTGTTGTGTTGCTGCCCAGTAGTGGGTGGTACTCTCATACAGAGCAGGCAATGTGAGCTACCTCATTCGCTTTCAACTGCATTTGCCCACTGTCTCAGAATGCTTTTAGTGTATATTGCTCCATCTATCCACATACTACCAGTACAAATTATGTCTTGTCAGCCTCCTGGGCTGCACTGTGTAGAGTGTTGCCAGCTAGTTGAGAGGGGGAGGGATTTTTTTCCCTCTACTCAGGACTGGTGAGGCACATCCAAAGTGCTGTGTGCAGTTCTGGATTCCTCAATACATGATAGATATGGAGCTATTGCAGCAAGTCCAGCAAGCAGCAGCAGAGATGATTAAGGGACAGAAGCATCTGTTACGTGAGGAGAGGCTGAGAGAGCTGGTATTGATTAGATTGGAAAAGAGGTGGGTCATGACGTACCTTACCCTTGTGTATAAATATATGATATTTTTCATGTTCCAGGAAGTTTCTAAACTGCTTATTGTAAATTATGGTTAAGATATCCCAGAGGAATGTCTTACACATTCTCTGCTCTCACAATACTCTCTAAGTATCTTCTGCTATTCACCTGGTTATTCATACTTTTAGGTTCTTATATTTTTGGTAGAATATTTGTTAGACTGTAATGCCCACATTCTTGGTGAGGTCTCAGCTCCACTTCTGGAGATCCCAAAGGTGTTCCTTCTGTCTGCCCTTTTGCCAGTAATGATCCCACCCCTGCCTGATTCACTTAGATTGTAGTTTGCATCTGACATTATGCTCTCCCAACAATACAAGTGCTTTTCTAGACACTCTCTTCCTTCAAGAACTGCTGGCACTATCAGCTTTTCTGCCTTCAGGCTCTCACATAAATGATTCTGAAGAGTGTTGTAAAATTATGTATTGTTCAAACATTTTACTGAGGCATAACTGATGTATGGACACAGAAAATTTGAAAGCTATTGTATAGTTGTATATATTGTTATAACTACTACTTTTCTGTTAACAACCACTTTTCTGATCACCTGAGTCAACCAAGGGAGGTTTTGTGCAAGAAATGATGTTCTTAGTGTCAGATGTCTTCAGATACCTATTCCACCTAAGCATTGCTTGGGCGGTATGACATTTAAGTGAATATGTTTCAGGAGACCTGAAGATACAAAAGGGCTAAGATGTAAAAAAGAAGGCTCTGATTTAGACAAAGGACATGACCTAATCTACATTTAATCTAAGAATGGACATGGGACTTTGACTGAAATAGGGATGTCCTGGGAGGACTGAATTTTGATCCAAAATCTTTGCTTAGGAGAGGGGATGCTGTTTCCTGGCTTCTAAAAGAGCTGTGAGGGGTTGCTATCAGAAGAAACACTCTCTAAACTACAGTCATGAAATAAAAAAGCCAGGTCTGTAACAGGAAAGTTTTAAGCAGGTGGTGTTGTATTCTAAAGGAGGGAAGGTGGAAAAAAAAAAAAAAAAGAGAGAGAGAGAGAGAAGAAGTAGCACGGTGATTTCTGGTTTGCCTGCATGTTATTCGTCAAGGTGGAGGCAGGCTTATCCCGAGCCCCAGTGCTCCACCAATGGCCCCCTGAACTGCCTGGAGCTCCTGCTGCCACCACAAAACACTGCTGGTTACCAAGGAGCAAAACCTCCTGCTATCTACATCAGTGCTATCAGAAGTATTTTTCTTATTTAAACTGAAATAGAAAAAAGGGACACAGCTCCTTCCTACGCAGGTGCTTTTTTAAGGGTCGTGTTAGTAAAAGTTCAGCATTGATCCTAAGATTAGACAACCAAAGGGGAGCAACAAAAGGAGAACCAAGCTATGAAGTAAACTACAAGGCATTTTCCCATAGAATTTTTCCACCCTTGGAAAAAGGAGCATAAGCCCTAATAGTATGTATCAGCCCTTGCAATATGTAACATATGCCCTCACATAGGTGTCAGTATGCTTAAGCCCTCACAATATGTATCAAATTTTCCATTACTTTCTGATACTGATATGTGACAACAGTTTTACAGAGGGAAGGGTTTGGCCACATTATGGGAATAATGAACATATGTTACCACCTACAGTTACAGGATTATGTAAAAAAACAAAACCTTGCTTCCAATTCTGTATTTGGGATTTTTTTCTGAAATTTGGTTTAAATTGCTGACATTTCTGGTCAGAGAGCCTACAAAGCACCATGCACATCTGTGATCTTAAAACTCAAGTTTCTGCATAATTTTTTTTTTTTTTAAGATGGCAAAAAAAACAAAAGCCCTAAGGACACTCATGGAAAATGAACCTTCTGATGCTCAACCTTTAGAAAATTGATCCCTACAAGCAGATGGACTCCACCTTACAATGAACTGAACAAATAGAGAATAATTTATCTTTAGGTGCAATAAGCATCATACAAAAGTTTGCCAAAGGCTGGATAATTCCATAAAGCTGCTCAATAAGAAGCCAGAAGTGATTAGAAATGAAATGTCTCACAACACCACCCTGAGTACTCAGCTCTTAATCAGGATATCGGACAGCAGGGCTTTTCTTAATTGATACAGTCTTTTATCAAATAAGGGTGTTATCTCATTGGTGAGGTCATAAAACATGAGTCACACAGAGTCAATAGGATATCTAGCACAAAGGCAATGCTATGCATTATAAAGGCTAAAGATATTGTAGGTATTGTAGGTGATGTTTACTTAAAGGCAACTGGTAAGTGTTGTGGCCCTCTTAGGACTTCAGAAAAAAGCTCGTTTAACCTCATTTTAAGCTGTGTCTACTGTTCAGAGTAATTCTGCTAATCATGATTTGATATTGTTGCTTTGCCAATGCTGTGTGACATTTTGAACCCAGGGCCAAATTTCTCTAAAACACCTATAGTTCCACAGATTTTCAGTTGCCACATAGCTGAGATTTTGATTTAGCTAAACTGAATGTGTTCTCTGAATACTGAGTTTTCTGTGGTTAAACTGGCAACTCACTCATATTTGTTAAAGAAAAATGAACTTTATGAATTAAGTATTTCACAGTTTTACCAAAAATTTGTCTTCAGAATGGCTGCCAGTCAACACTGGACTTAATCTTGCAGATCTGGTCGTGAAGAGTACTGGTTTCATACCTAAATTCTTGTATGACTTTTGGCAAGCATTTTGGCTTTCATTTTGTAAAACTCTTTGGTATGTAACTCTTGGTGGTGTAGTCCTGCATGTAAACCAGTACCTTAATGTTTCCTTTGTTTCCTTTTCTTTTTTTTTCTATATATTAGGAGAGAGTGAGTCCACAAACAAAAAGTCATTCAGCTAACCCTTAGGAGAATCCTAACAAAGTACACTCATAAAAAAAATACTTCTATACTAGTGCTATCATCTAGTTGCTAGTGCTTTATGTCAGAGAAAACAACTCCCTCTGTTACAAGTCAGCCACTGTATTATAAGATGTGACAATATCAGCATACAAACACTTTCGTGAAATTATTATTTAAACCAAGATCTTTGTTTATTAAAATTTTTTGTGTACATGTTAGAAATGCTTTGTTTCACCTTCAAGCCCTCAATAATGCTTTTAAACATAGAATTATGCAAATATAGAAGTCAGAAAGAAGGGAGATTTTTCTTATCATGGAATATCTCAAGTTAGAAGGGACTGAGAAGGATCACCAACTCCAACATACTGGTATTGAATTCAACAGTGGCGCTAAATAGACACACATTTTTTAAGAATGAATTTCAACCTGACAAATACACACAGGGCAGAAGTGCCCAACTTGTCATTAATGGTGTGCTGGGTTTCATTGTACAGCATCCCCGACACATAGCGTATCTAGCAACTCAGTTTCACTGTTTCATTACAAATACCATTAGGAGTTGGTTTATGACTTGCCTCACCTTTCTTCCCACTTAGTTACTTAATGAAATAGATAGGTCAGCCACATCAATTGTAATGCTTTATCTTCTGCTAGGAATTATGTTAACACTATGTCCAACAGACAAATAACTTTGTTCTGTTAAAAAGGAGGAACAGCGGCAGAGAAATGCTTCCAAGCAGCAAAGCAACAAGAATGACCAGAAGAATAGAAGATATCAGCTGACACAGAAAATTAATAAGCCTTAAAGAATAAACCAATTATCTTCAACATAAATTTGCAATAAATCCCTCCCAGTGTACCCTACAAAATGACCTGAAGCTTCAGCTTCAAGTAAGATGAAAAACTACAAAAGACTATGCTGCATGCTACTAAAAGCCAACAGCAAAAAGTTTCCCTCTGTCATTGACTTTGAACAGCTTAAGGTTATACTGAACAAATTTCTACCCTCCTAGACGAACACAAATCCCAACTATCACCTTACTGCCATTAGACCCATTCCCTGCTCACTGCCCTCAACAGATCAGGTATTTGAGCACTGCTAAAACCAGCTTTGACATTATTAATGAAAGAATTGTCCTTACAAAGGCACTCCAAAAGAGCTGGAAAACAATTCTCTGTTTCATGACATGTATGCACAGGAGTTCATTGTATCACTGGGTAACTGTCTCATACCAAAGACTGGCATAGTAATAAATTTCAAAGAAGATTAATTCACTTGGTTGATATGTATGAGATAATAAATGAAGAATGTATTGTCCAAATGAGAATTGGATAATCTCAGGTTACACGTTTATCCTGATAATGAATTACAGATACAGAATGGCTTAGAGAATCAATACTGAAATGTAAAGTGTTATTTCTACCAACACTGAAGCAACTTTGAGCTTCCACTGACTTCTATTTACTATCTCCTGACTGCTAAGTGGTGTAGTTCAACCTATGCTATAGTTCAGTGTCTTCCTATTAGGATAACTGCCATCAAACCGCAATACTTCTAACAGGCTTCAGAAAGGTACTTTATATATGGTCATATAGAATGACCTAATTTCCAGGTTTCCAAGGAGGTCAGCTTTTTAGGTATGTTGCTCAAGCCGTATACACTGAGAGAGGTACTCAACCCACAGATTTTTATGATAGCATATTTATACCAGCAGGGAAGCAATGGGTGTGGGTCTGCAGAATTTCAGGCAGATTTTGAGCTCATTACCTGAACTGGAAGTCACACAGCCTGTGTTAATAACACTTGCAGTGGTAAAAAATACAGGTGATACAAAGTAAGACAAGAACAAACAATCCATTCAATCTGTCCTTTACCTGTTCACTCCACAGGCTTGAAGTCTTCTCCCAGTATCGATGGGACAAAGTGAGCCATTGCTGAAGGCTATGGCAATGGTGTGGCTGGCCCAGTTGTACAGCAATGGCCATCATGAGGTTCTAGGATTGCTGACTTTGCAGCAGCAATTAATAGTCACAAAACTCAACTTCAGAGTTGCAACTCAGACACCTGAGGTAGAACACCACATTGCCTCTAAAGTCAATGGAAGTAATCACAGGCTTACAGGGGAATATTTACAGGACTGAATTTAGCATCCTGCTATGCTCCCCTAGCAGTGGAAGAGGTGGGATACAGCCTATATGAACATAGGCCCCCTGTGCCCTTCGAAAGTATATGGCATTGCCTGTGGTGGCAGAGGTAGAAGGGCACAAATTCTCTGTTCATGCCTCTCAGGTATCCTGACCCATTTTAAGGGCCACAAATCTTTTTAATTAGCACTGTATTCAGGCAGCTAAATCCTATTTCCAGGGCTGTGCCTGGGAGTCCCCAGTGCAAAAAGGTAACATGCTGGTGCAGGAAGCAGTTATTCTTAAGTAAGAACTCCTTGCCTATCTATCAAGTAGCTTTCTTGAGTGACATCATGTTCCACTTTAAGCCCTATTTAGAAAAGAGACCACAAGAATGTACAAAAACGTAAAGGAAAAATAAGATGCCATGCACTGTCTATAACCATAAAAACAGCGCATCATCCATCCAAGCCCAGTCTCATCTGACCCACTAGCAACACAGCCCATAGAAAATTCCAGCTCTGGTTTTCAAGCCATATAGACAGTAACAGCCTAAATTTCCAAGCTTAAGTTTTTGATAGTCACAGGTACAGAGTAATTAAACAGATATATCAAGAGATAATTATTTTTAGTTCCTTTGTCAAAGACTAAAAGGGAAGACTCTTGAAGAATGAAATAGGCACTACCTTTTTTCAGAATAGAAAGATGCAATGTTCTTCCAACATGCTTGCTAAGGTCCCTAGCACATAAAAATTATTGCTGCTTAATATTTATACTTCTATAGCACTACACTTGCTGCACTAGAGGGTGCAACAAGAGGAGAAATCGTGATGTTATTCTATCTCACTAGAAGGTATTAAGTGTACAAGTACAGTGAGTTCCCATGGGTTTTGAAATCCATTTTAACTTTGGCAGGTATGTTACTGGCTCATACCTGCTGAGCCTGAATTCTCATCATAAGTACAAGCCCACTCCCTGTACAGACTGGGAAACCCCTTCTGGAACCACTGACAGAACTTGAATAGTATCTGTAGTCTATTATAGTCATTCCATGCAACCAGAAATAAATAGCCTTTACGTCAACAAAGCTTGCAAAAGGAACAGTGAGAGTGATAGAGCAGTGGAATAGGCTGCCCAGGGAGGTGGTGGAGTCTCTTTCTTTGGAGATATCCAAGACCCGTCTGGATACCTATCTGTGCAATATGAGCTGGGGAGCTGCTTTGGCAGGGGGGTTGGACCCGATGATCTCTCCAACCCCTACAATTCTGTGATTCTGTGAAAGCAAGCTGATAAGCAATATATTTTTCCTTCTATATATAGAGTGTTCCATTCTTTGAGCCTGTTGTTTCCATTTTAATATTACAGGAAATAAACAAAATTGAAGTATCTTTTCCATTCTTTAGTGTACACTAAAATTTACAGCTAGGTACCTAGGAGATGCTATGCTGATCTAACAAATTCAACATCGTGGTGCAAAAACTCTCACATGAGCCAAATAAAAAATAGTTCAACCCCAATGTAAGTTTCTATCTAATTCCTGTCAATTAATAATTAGCAGAGACTCTGAAATATGATGTATATAGCTTACCTGACAGAAGACATATTCATTGTCCATATAATTGAACAATCATGTCTTTCTGAATTCTACCTTCTTGTAGATCTGCATTTTCTACCATTAAAAACATCTTCCAAATCATATCTGACTTCATGATTTGAGAGGAAACCTTCAGCTGGCCACTAAGCTTTAAATTCTCTGTGTTCATGGATAAAATGTAATGTTTTCTTTCAGAATTGCTGTCGTAATTGTATTTCTAAAAGGAGGAGGTCACATTTTATGGATCTATAACTATTTTTCACCAGCTTGTTATTTTTCCCTTATCTGTGTTTATTCTTTTCTTTATGGAGAAAGATCTCATGAACTCCATATAACCACTCTGTAACACCTTCTGATGTGACGACAAGGGAATGTACTTTCTCTTGGAACTGTGATGATCTATTGTATCATCAGAAAAGCTAGTCTCATAAAACAAAGACAGGATTCCCATTTCTGTGAAATGCAATAGCTTCTTAAAGATAAACCTAAAGAATTTTCCTCCAAAATGCAGTAGCTTAAGCTTTTAGAAAACTATCCACATTTTGGTGAGATCTGTAAACCTATGTTCAGATATATCATTTCAGGTCAATTGGGTGCTGGATCTGACTATGAACTTTCCTCATCACTAAAATAAAGCCTGAAATCTCCTGTCAGGCATGAGCATTGCAAGCACCTCAAACCTGAAATTAAGCCAAAGTAGTAAAACGAACATTCTTATTAAAGAAAAATAATTCGCTTTTATTTTCATGTCAGCATGCAGGTAATTTAAGGAAAAGGACTTGAGCTAAGCAACTGAAGAAGAAAAAGACACGCCAAGTATCTGGGAATGAGAATTACTCATTTGAAAATGGCTGTGTTATAAAGTTGGTATGTTTTACCTCATCTGCAGCTAGTCGAAAACACAAAAGGTTTGTGTGCTGTAAAGCAAACTGAATCTTACAAAATATCTCCCCGTTTGCTACCTCACATCTCATGCACTTTGTAATGAAAACTTCTTGACCCTTTTTAAATAAAGCGTTGTATGTTTCTTTACTAACAGTGATTCAGGTCAACAAGCTGCTCTAAAAATCTATAGGATCTCATTTTCACATTGCTTCAAATATTTGCTCATACTTTGACCAAAAAGAAATGGGGATTTCCAGGCAGAGAGATCCTGCAATACACAAGACCGTGTTTAATGTTTCAGTGTGTTTGTCAGCTGGATTAAATCCACCCATGGATTTGAAAAGCCCTTAATTACAGTTCAGTCTAAAGACTAAAAGGGCTGTGCAGGAGAACCAAAGTTGGCAGCTGGGTAGTCTGCCAAAACCTTCAATGTGGAACAGAAAAAAAAAAAATGTTGAAAAAATATACATACATTGGCAAGATGAATTATTCCACATCACTATGATGGGATGGGCCATGAACCTGGGAACTCAGACGTTAGTTCCTCTCTGAGTTTCTATACCTTCATACTCGTTCCTAAGTCCTGGTTTCAATTGCTCACTCACGTTGTGTGCATGCCAGTTTACTCCCAGGCTCTTTTCAGAAACAAGACTAACTGCACAGGATGAAACCTGGATTTGAGGGATACCTCTATTTTGGAATTTCCCTCCTGAGGCAGATTGGAGAAGCCTGTGTTAGGACCAGCTCCCTCTGACCTGCACAGTCCTTTAGCATTATCCAAACAGGTCCTAAATCATCAAAAGTCCTAGTTAGTCCTATGTCCAAGGTTCACAACTCAAGTGTTTGGCATCATGCTTTAAGACATGCCTCTCCCCTCACTGATTTGTGCATGTTAGACTGAAAAAGGCCCAAAGGAAACACAGAATAACTGTGTTATTAGGTCAAGCTCAAGAGCTTCTCAACATGAATGTGGGCGGTCTGCTCCAGGGGAAACTACCTTTGGCAGTCAGAGAATGTTTGGATGATGTCTTTAGCTGTGAAAGTATAGTATGGTGTTTGTATCCACAAATTAATTTCACTGTCCTCTGTAATAATCACACAGCTAAAGCTTGGCATCTCATATTAGATTTAGATTTTCTAAAGTCAAATACTTTACTTTTTTTATATATTAATCTCTACAGTTTTAAACATACACACACACACACACACATACGCACATACAAGCCATCATAAATTAGACATCTGAAATTGTTTTACACTGAAGTGCAACATATTTTCATTCCTTGTACTTTTGGGTTTATATCCTGTTACTTTTCTACTCACTGCTGGCATAGCGATGTGGCACAGGAGTTTCACTTTCCTTTTGAGAGCTTTGATAAGTAGCAAATGGAAAAATCAATAAAGAAACAACCCCAGATACAATTATTTTTAGAATAATCAGTGGAACAGGGCCTACAACTTTTTATAATGCAATTAAAGAAACTGAAAGTTTTTGGTATTTTGGTAGAAAAATTTTGCTCCGTGGGAATATGTTGAGTTGTTATTCAGTCTCTACGATATTGTCAGCTGTAGAGGTCAGCTCCCAGCTGTGGGGTGTCTCCAGCCTGTCCACCAATTGTGTCAGCTCTCATTTGGAGTGATGTGGTCATGTATGTGAGAACTGATTCCAGCACTATCGTGCATGCCTTTAGCCAGGCTGTGTAGCTCACCATTTATTTGTAAAGGAGGAAGAATTAGGCGATGTGGGCATCACTTACTTCCTGCACAGCTGTTCCTTGACTCTGCAAGGGAATGGAGCCAAAAAGGAAAAACCATGAAAGTGCATCATGCCAACAGGATACAAGTGGCCACCTCCAGTGACGCTTGTTTTGGGTTTGTTTTCAGAGGACTGATACATAGCCAGTGTTACCATAAAGGAACATGGCCTGGCACTGGCTATGGATGCAGACAAGCTGACAGACTGATCCCATGTGCTCTGAGTGCTGACAGCAGTCAGAATTGAACCCTGAAGTCTTCCAAAAGTTATCCATCTCCATGTTAAACCTCAGTGATGGGGATTTTCAGTTGGTGGGCCTGCTCAAGGGTATGACCGTAAAGATTCTTACTGACCTTTCTACTTTGGAGTAAATAAGTATGAGTCCTGTTACTGACTTACCCAAGGTCTCTCTAAGAAGAAGTCAAGTCAATACTTCAGGAAGAAAATTTTATGTAGCTGATTTAAAAAAAAGAAAAAAAAAGAAAAGAAAACTCACGAAAACGTCTATCTTCTATTTGTGACCACAGATAACTATTTCCTGTAATACATTTCATATGTTGCTAGGAATACAGACATTCAAAAACTGAACTGGAACCTTGATTTGGAGCACAAGGAAAACACATGGAAAATGCTAACTATTCTGTCCAAGGTGTAGTGAGCTCATCACCTTCTCTAACTATACCATTTGATCCTGTGAAGGGTACCATGTATCTTGTCGCAAGAAGATATACCTTCCCAAGAAGGTATTTTCTCTGATGTGTCTGAGTGCAGACTATCGTTGATACTCCCCCCTCATTACCAGGAAGAGGCTGAATGGGCACACAAAATGTAGCCTGAATTGCATTCTTCTTACACCATATTACTTGGTTGTTCAGACTATGCTGCAAAAGACAGTGTGAGTAATAAAATCATGTAAGTAGCAGTAGGAAGTAAAGGGGAGAGGAGAGTTTGGAAGGGAGAAATGCAGGCTGGGTTTTTTTTATTTATCAGTTCATCTAGTCAGAGGCAATGGATAAACATGATCAGTGACACTTGCTGAGTTGGAACATCACCCAGACTTGATTTTGGCACCAGTACAGGAAGAAGCCAGTTTATCTGACTCAGTAACTTTGAGTGGGTTGCTATTTCTCTGGTTATTAACCAGCATCTGAGAGCTGCTAAATCAGTAAATTGTTAGCATATCTGAGTCTGAACTCAGCAAGCTTGACTTGCTCATCCAGTTGCTGTTGCATGTGCTTTGACATCAACTTTAGCAAGGAAGAGGATCTGAACCAGGAACTCCCATAAACAAATTTTCTTTGAAATCAGATTAGCAAGTCAGAAATGCCAAGTGATAAGAGAGACTTTCCTTCACAGACTTCCTTTAGCAGTCCTGAGCCAATTGCATCAGGAGGACACAAGCCTTCATGTCCAGCCAAACGAGGTAGAAAAGTTGATTCACTGTCATCACAAAATGTATAATTTTAGCTTCATTTCAGCAAGATATGGAACATAATTAGAGTCATAAAGTCAAACATACCTTCCCGAGCTTACACAACAGGACTGAAGGGAAAGGAAGGACAGCTGCCATTATTGTAGGGGTCATTACTGTACAGGCCACCGGACCAGGAAGGCTGAGCAGATCAGGCCCTCTATAGACAGATAGGAGCAGCCTCACGCTCACAAGCCCTGGTTCCCAAGGGTGGGTTTCAACCATTCTGTTATCTAGTTGAGGGACAACAAACTCAGCAAGGCATAAGCACTGGAGGATGCTCGATACCTGCAATCTATTGATGAATTCCTTCTGCAAGTCATAGAGGAGCCAATGAGAAGACATGCCATGCTAGATCTTGATCTCACCAACAAGGAGGGACTGATGGGGAATATGAGGCTGAAAGTCAGCCTTGGCTGCAGTGACAATGAAATGGTGGAGTTCCTAAGGACAGCAAGGAGAGTGCAGAGCAAACTCACTAACCTGGACTTTAGCAGAGCAGACTGTAGCCTCTTCATGGATTTTCTTGGTGGACTACCATGGGACAAAGCCCTGAAGGGAAGAGGTATCCAAGAAACCTGGTTAATATTCAAGGATCATTTCCTCCATGCTCATCCTAACAAAGAGGAAGCCAGGCAAAACCACTAGGATGAACAAGGAGCTCCTGGGCAAACTCAAACACGAAAAGGAAGCCTACAGAGAGTAGAAGCAAGGGAAGGTAGCTTGGGAGAAACACTGAGAAATTTTCTCAGCAGCCAGGGTTCAGGTTAGGAAACCTGAAGTCCTGATAGAATTAAATCTGGCCAAGGACATCAAAAGCAACAAGAATAGCTTCTATAGGTACATCAGTGATAAAAAGATGAGGTAATATGTGGGTCCTCTCTGGCAGGAAACAGGACACCTGGTTACCCAGAATATGGAGAAGGCTGAGGTACTCAATGACTTTTTTGTCTGTCTTAACTGACAAGCATGCTATTCACACTGCCAAAGTCGCAGAGGGCAAAGGCAGAGACTGGGAGAATGAAGAACTGCCCACTGTAGGAGAAGATCAGGCCTGAGACCATCTAAGGAACCTGGCAAAAAAAGTCCATGGGACCTGATGAGATGCATCTCTTCCAACCCAAACCATTCTATGATTGTGCTTGGCCCAAATGCTCCATGCATCCTTGGCATGGACTGCCCAGGAGAGTTAGTCTCATCATTCTGTAGCAAGAACCATTAAAGCAGTATTTAGAAGTAGCTTCTGCTATCTGATCCAAAAAGATCAGTATTGATCATTTGACTTCATTAATTCTAATGCAAAAGAAGAAAGAAAACACATTACACTGATGCAAAAATGCAGGCCCTGTACATCCAGTATTTTCATGCACAAGCTCTAGGCAAGGCTCTGATCTGTCATCTGTGTGGTGGGTCATTATCCACGGGTATGGTGTTTCTGCTGTCAATATTTGTTCAAGTCTGCAAATAAGTGGATTACCTGCATGTATGTCTATATGTTTTGAATGTTAAATTTGTAATCAGATTACAGAGGGTGTAACACAAATTTGACTACATTCATTTCAAACAGCTAAGCTCCTTCCTTTCTCACCCTGGTGATTTATCACAGACTTTTCACAGTAATTTCATCTTCAGGACAGAGACAAGATCAAAAGTCATAATACATTACAGAGCAGGAAAAAGTTCCACCACTTTTACTTTTCTAGGTATACTATACCACAATGCAGTCAAAAAATTTCTTATCAGAATCAGTTGTAAATATAAAAAAGGTTTTTTTGAGTAGATGTGAATTCACTTTAGAAAACCCAACTCTATAGCAAATATAAAAGAAACCCTCAAATTACTTCTTTTTCATTCTTATTTTCAAAAAAATATGAAAACTCAGGGAGAAGAGCATAATGAATATATTAATTTGACACCCCTTATACATCTTTATTACATATCTGGTGGAAAGATGATTTTCCACTACGCTTTCTACTTGCTGTATGAATTTTTTACAGTGGTGGTTACTACTTAAAATGAGCAGAGCTCTAAGGGGAATGTGTCACAGAGGTGAACAGAGAACTACATATTTTTATATCATGCCTGGAAAACAACCTATAGCACCTAAATTACTACGCTCTCATAGAAACCAAAATTGTGTTGAGTTGTTAAATCAGGATGTTCCAGGCAATGGGAGAGTTTAGGTTCCTTTAAGGTTCCTGGTTCAGCATTCAGAGAGTAAATGTTGGGGCTTCCTGACTTCAAAGGATATAAGTACTTGCATTCGTATCCCAGGGCAAGAATGGTATATTCCACTGATGCAGAAGGAAACTGTATTTAGACTTGGCTGTGACTACTAATTCTTACAAACCTATAAGTCGACTTTCAGAGATGTTTTCAGTCTAAATGCTTCCTTGAGCAACACCTCCTCTAACTTAGAAGTCAAAGTATTTGGCAGTTATAAGGACAATGAAATACTGTACAGGAAATCATAGAATCATAGGGGTTGGAAGGGACCTCAAGAGATCATCGGGTCCAACCCCCCTGCCAAAGCAGGCTCCCTAGCTCATATTGCGCAGATAGGTGTACAGACAGGCTTTGAATATCTCCAGAGAAAGAGACTCCACCACCTCCCCGAGCAGCCTATTCCAGTGCTCTGTCACCCTCACTGTGAAAAAGTTCTTCCGCATGTTGGTGCGGAACTTCCTGTGCTCCAACTTGCAGCCATTGCCCCTTGTCCTGTCTCCACAGACCACTGAAAAGGGGCTGGCCATTTCCCCCTGCATCCCATACTTAAGATATTTATAGACATTAATAAGGTCCCCCCCTTAGTCTTCTTTTCTCTAGACTGAACAGTCCCAGCTCACCCAGCTTTTCCTCATAGGGGAGATGCTCCAGGCCCTTAATCATCTTTGTAGCTCTTCTCTGGACTCTCTCCAGGAGATCCCTGTCTTTTTTATACCAGGGAGCCCAGAACTGAACACAATACTCCAGGTGGGGCCTGACCAAAGCAGAGTAGAGAGGTGGGAACAGCTCCTTCGACCTGCTGGCCACACTCATCCTGATGCACCCCAGCATCCCATTGGCTCTCTTAGCCACCAGGGCACACTGTCATCAACCAGGACCCCCAGGTTCTTCTCCACAGAGCTCTTCTCCAGCAGGTCATCCCCCAGCCTGTACTGATGCAAGCGGTTATTCCTTCCCAGATGAAGACTCTACACTTGCTCTTGTTGAACTTCATTAGGTTTCTCCCTGCCCAGCTCTCCAGCCTGTCCAGGTCTCGCTGGATGGCAGCGCAGTGTTCCTGCGTGTCAGCCACCCCTCCCAGATTTGTATCATCGGCGTACTTGCTGAGGGTGGATGCTATTTCCTCATCAAGGTCGTCAATGAAGATATTGAACAGGACTGGACCCAACACTGAGCCCTGAGGAACACTGCTCGTCACAGGTCTCCAGTCTGATTCTGCTCCACTGACCACCACCCTCTGAGCAACAGGTTGAGAAATATAAGTTCCAAGTGGGTGATGAAGTCCATTTTTAATGGTACACAGAACAGTAAGAGTACCAGTACTGAAATCACAGGGACTTCACACACAGTTAAACTGAATGTGTTACTTCTTTTAGGGTCTAAGACCCAACTAAGCATTACTTGGAGAGGCGTAATTAGTGCAAATTCCAAAGAGATAAACCACTTGCAGAAGTTCAATTTACTTCCAGAGATCTGCATATGATCCACCACTTGTCAACATATGCACAGGGCTAGTAGGAAGATAAAGACCTTTGTCAACATGTAGCAGGGATTCTTATTTAATCCTAGAACTAATATAATGTTATTTCAGGAAGCCACTGAGGAGAACAAGGCTCCCATATAGTTAATTGATGACCTTTGTCTGTATCTCTTTATATATTTTTTATGGTCAGATTATTCTCTGCTCAAAATCTCAATTTGCCTGTTGGCACAGAAAACTTTTTGGGAACTGTTTATCTGTGTGAAACTGTCAAATCTGCTTTTAATTAGATTATTGAAAAAAACCCCACCCAAATTAAAAAAGGTCAAGACCATTCTCCACTCTGAACTTTGCTATCTGTTGATATGGCTGTTGAAGCAACAATAAACAGTGGGTATCAATGTAAGCACTGGTTAAGAACCTTTTCCAACAGCATCCCAATACTGGGAATACATCTTGACAAAAGTCCTCATGGACCCCTTTATTCACTGAAAAGGTATTTCTACAAATGGTACGTGTCTTATCTAGCTCAGATCTGTCATAATAGAGAGAAAAAAAAGACGAAACATTAGCTGTGGGTGACTGACTGAACACAAATAACTGGAGGGTAAAGAGGTTTAAAATGCAGCTCATTTCCCTCCTTGACCTAGTCCCAGCCTTAACTACAACATCTTGGAGGTAATGGTCAGAAGGGACATATGATTTTCTTGCAAGGTAGTTTAATTTTGCATGCAGTTTCCTGAATTTCTCCTTTTATGAGCATCTTATGCAATGCCATGAGCCTGGAAGAATGGGCTGTGACAGGGTGTTTCAGCATTTCAGTCTTACACTTGCTCCTACCACTTGAAAAAATGCCTCCAAGAGAACAGGTGTGTAATGGCTGAAGAGATCAGCCGATTTCACATACATGTCCAATTTCATTAGAACTGGATAAGTATCTGCAGTAATTCTTTGCTAATATTTACTCAAAGGTTTGTCTTCTGTGCATATGCCATGGAACAGTTGCACTGTACACTGCTTCCACACTTTCCAGCCTTTGCACTTGTTTTTAACTAAGACCATTTTCCCAGACACTATTCTTTGCATGCCATTCACTGTCTGGTTTGCTATCTGTTGTTTTATTCTTTGGTTGAAAGACCTTTTGTGGCAGAGAGAAATATTTTGCCCTGTAATTGCACTTCTAGCAGAGCAAAAGGTTTGGCCTGAGACTGAAATACATACAAACATACATATATATATATATATATATACACACACAGAGACACAATTTCATCTTTTCCTCATATGTTCACAACTTCATAACACCTTCCACAGCAACCTACTCAAGATTCTGTAGGTCATGATCACCCAACTCCCTCTCCGTTTTTCTCACTTTATTGTTCCTGTAATGGGCCATCTTCCCTCAATTCCTAACACTCCATTTTTACTAGCCACATGGTCTGAGTCATGTATTATAAAATATGAAAACCTTTATCTGCCATAAATATGAAACACGCAAAAAGCTTGGTCTGTAACCAGAGGTGAGAGAAAAGAGTGTCAAAACTTTCTCAGGAAGATGTAAATTATGGTATTGGAGTTAATGTTTGCTCCTCTTACAGCATGCCATTGCCCAGGTTTCAGCAGGGATAGTTAGTTTTCTTACTAGCAGCTAGTATAGTGCTGTGTTTTTCATTTAGGAGGAGAATAATGTTGATAACACACTTATGGTTTCAGTAGCTGACAAGCAGTCAAGGACTTTTCAGCTTCTCGTAGTGCCCTGTCAACAAGAAGGTGGGAGACACCCAAGATGCTGGGAGGGGACACAGCTGGGACAACTGTCCCAAACTGGCCAAAGGGATATTCCACACCATAAAACATTATGCTTCATATATAAATGATGGGTTGTCTAGGAGTTCCTTGGGTTCAGGAACTAGCTGAGCATCAGCTTCAGGTGGTGAGCAATTGTGCTCTTTATCGCTTGCTTTGTGTAGTATTATATTTATTACCTTTCGCTGTCCTACTAAACTGTCTTTATTTTAATCCACATGGGTTTTTTGCTTGTTTGTTTCTCATTTTCACTTGTCTCCTCATCTGACTGTGAGGAAGGGGGAGTGCATGAAGGGCTGTGTGGTTGTTTAGGTGCCAGCTAGCTTAAACCATGACCATCGTGGACAGGGTCATAACTAACAGAGCTGGATTAAAGTGGAAGAGACCTGATTTTTGGTACCCAACCATTTACCTCCATTAATTGTTGGTAACAGAACAGAAATTTTTCAGCCAGATGCTTCCACACAATATCTTCCTATGACATTAGATGTAAACATTTATTTAAGTTAATGTAAATTTTCCGTTTTTTGGGGGACAATTTTACCAGACCAATTACAAAACTGCAATACTGTCACTGGTGTAGGAAAGAATTCCTATGCAGACAAAAGCATTACATATTCTTTGAGTAGTTTAATAGTTGTCCATACACTGATACAATAACCAAACTGAAAATAAAGTTCTATGTGCTTGTAAAACAAAGTCGGTGGATTTATCCCCAATTTTAAAAAAGTGAGTTGTCCAATAATTATTTCACTAGCTCTAATTTACAGGTTCAACTCTACCACAAATCCTAGTTTGACTTTACATTTTTTCCTTTAAAAGAGATTTTTCAGTCTTTCCAAATGACTCATCTAAGTTACTGACACCTTTATTTTATTTTAATGTATTACATAATTCCAAAATAAAAAATAAAATGAAACATTGTCATCAGGATATCATCTAAGTCATTCTTTCTAAAAAATCATCAATGGTCTCAGAGATGGCAGCTTTTCAAAGGTTACTGTCTCTTGCCTTGATGGCTGCAGAGCTAGTGAAGTAGTCAGATATCTCTGAAAAGTTGCTTATCAGAGGGTATATTAAATGAAATCAGCAAATGTCACAGGAAACAATTTCATAAATGAGCCAGAGGGTCTGAACTACAGAAAAATCCAGTGTTTAGTGGTCCAGGACAATGCCTTCCTTGCTTCATGTAGTTAAAGGTCAATAATCAAACAGCAGAAGCTTAATAGTTCTACAGAAAACCCTATGACTATCCCACAATTCATGTGAAAAAAATGACATTTCTATGCTTTTATAGGAAAACAGCATGTCTTTAAGGTGCTGTGCATTCCCTTCACCTTATTTGAGCCCAAGATTACTTAGCTCTCCAGCAAGAAATCTGCATGACTGGTGTGCCTTCAGGTAACCTTTCTTGCCTCACCTTTTGGAAGATTAGAGCTCTCCTTCCAATCCTTTGCACTACTGGTTGCTACATGCAACAAGAGACCAGGGTGCCTTGCCACAAACACTAAGTGGAGTGGAGAGACACAGCACTTTCAGATAATTCACTTTTTGCCTTGGAAAAATCTCTGTGGGCTCCTCTGCTTCTTTGAAGTTGGATCTTACTGGTAAATCCTGTTTCCCTGTCCAACAGCATTAAATAAGACTCCCCCATACAATCCCAAAATGGCAATATATTGTGGGAAGCACCACTTTGATGCATTTTTCTAATGTAAGAATCATGTTAGAAATGTGGCTTCATTTTTTTCCGTGGTAAGCTAGGTGTTATTTTCTGTACTTACCAAACACCACTTCCCAGCTGGCACCTTGACCAAATATGGAAAATTAAACAAATAAAAGTAAACAAATATTCTATAATTCCGAAAGATGGCAGAAAAAAAGAATGATCTGGAAGCTGCTAATTGAAACAAATAATTTCAGAATAAGCACCTCTAGCTGCACATGTGAATGACGAATTTTGTCTTTAAGTGATATTTGAAAATTAAATTCTTTATGGTGAGAGGCGTCAAAACCTTCCTCCCTCATTTTCTGACCCTACCAACTAGAAAAATGGCCCTTTTCCCCTTTGTGCCACAAAAGGAGTCTGTTGAATCCAAACTGCTCAGATGGAACTTCTTCAGCCTCATCACTCTATTTTCACACAAACTTTACTCCTTGAATCCCTGTTTCGCTCTTTGCCAGAACAGCAAAGCAGCTGAAGAGAGGCTCTGCAGTTGCAGAGTCTTGCTGCCTTCCTCAGCATCCCTGCTAGGATACAGTCAGAACTCATCAGACAAATCTCTGCCAAACAAGTAGGAAATGGAAGTTGGAACAAGGCTTGATTTGGACTGAATTTCACGAAGACAGTATTTTTTAATTTCAAGTACTACTTTTTCAAGAACAAAAAGGTGTGTTCCTGTCAACAGGAAGTCGCGCACTGCAGGTAGTCGTGTTCTGAAACAGCCAAGCAAACAACCAGAAGTCACGGGATGATTACACAGATGTTTGATATAATTAATTACAAGGCCCATAGGGTCAATACTTCAACAGTAGATTTTACTACAGATAAAGACAGAATACACCTCATGATTCAGGGTCACTGTGTTTCACTGGCCAGTGTTTCAGTTCAAAATAGAGCTAAATTTCCTGACTGAAATGTGTTGGTATCCAGTGAATGTAGTTATGGAAAGAAACTGGGGCACGCGCAGTGGCAAGACAGATTTCCAAGGACACTATTTCCTACAGTTGCTGCACCATAGCTATCAACCAGAACACGCCCTTTCAGTTGTGTTGCTCTCTGTTTCTTCAGTCAAGAACGAAGCTCATGCTGATGCTCAGGGTTGCTTCCAAGGATCTGTGATGAATGTAGTAACATTTGTCTTATCTATTGTGTAAAAGATGCTGTCTGACACTCCCAGAAGCCACATGTAATCTGGAATGCATAGCCAACATACTGGCTGACAGTGGTATTCAGTTCATTACATTTAAACTCCTTATTGCTTGACAATGCCCACCAGGAATAAATGATTCTTTTATTTACATTAAATTGACCAAGAGACCCTTTCAATTAAAACTGAAATTTTGGGGTTTTGCAGTCATAGCAGCAGCAAACAGATTTAACCTTCTACTGCTTGACATGTGAAATTTTGTCTGAAATGTAACTCCAAATTTGGGACCTCCATGGATATGGTCTGTATGGTTACTATCAAGAGAAACCTAGTATTTATCTGGGGTAAAATAAAGTGGGAGTTCTGTATTTTGTTCTACTAATCATGAGAAATTTCCTTTCAGATACCTGTCAGCACAGCACAGCTTAGTATTAAATATATATATAAATATAAAATATAAATATTTCTGGGTGTAAGCCAACCAACAAATGGTATTCTTTGCTGTTATTCTTGTTCTCATTGATAATGGTTTAAACAGGTTAGTCTTTGTTTTCACAGATGCTTGGCTTGAAGTTGTTCATGTAGTCTTTTGACACCAGCGACAACTTTTTGGCAGTATTGTGCATTCTCTATGGCTGTGTACTTGCTAAATATTTTATTAAAAAATACTGTCATGCTAAGAATCTTCTCTTCATTCCAACATAAAATACTGACATATTCAAACAGCACAAATTCTGCACTAATAATAATCTGTAACAACCAGTGGTTCTTACAAAGATTATTTTTCCTGTTGGCAGTAGTAGAGCATCAGCAGTCACCATCAGACTTATGCCTGTCTTCAAGTAAAGCAGTTAAGGACATACTAATGAAAGTTGAAGCATTCAGAATATGAGAAGTAATTGCCAATAAGCTGGATAGCTGCCTAACTCTCTAAATCCATTATTACTTGTAAGGGTAAGCCTCCTCTTAAGCTCAAAGATGTCCCTTGCAGATGACCCGTGAAAGAGAAGCCTGTTCATAAACATGAAGGAGAAACCTGTTCATAACACCCTCTGTTCAGCTCAGCCACTCTCAATTGCATTGCCAGAAGGTGCTCTTCTAGCTCATCTTAATCATCTTAATCAGTTTTGCAATACCTTCAAGAAACAGCATGCTGTAAGCAAACCTCTATTGTTACTGTGGCCAGAGCTTAAGATACATCACTGTTCTACGAGATGCTATAATTCCTTCCACTTTTCTTTCTTATCTCCCAAAATTCCCATGAGAGACACACAAAAATATTCTCTGCATGCCTGCTGGGCCACATTCTGTGGCAGCACTTCAATCAAGGGTAATTTTATTCTTTGTGGTAATTGGAATGAAGAGAAAAAGCAATGCAGAGGAGATCATTATCAGGAGCTGTTTCTCCTATACTGTGTATCACATAATTTCTTCCCTGGTTTGAATAGGCACATGTCAAGAAGGTTGCCAACACAAGCTTTGTTTAAAACTTTCAGTATTTCAACAAATACTGTTTTCACACTATGATCTGAGTTTTTAAGTGCTTTGTTTACAGGGAATGGCAAAGGGAAGAGCGATTGAATTTGTGTACCCCAAGTATGGGCACATAAAATCATCATTAATGCCATAGCTTTTTGCCTCCACATTTTCTTAGCATGTAACCTGCCATTCTGTGTTATTAAATACTGAGCTTTGCTATATACATTTCCCTACACAGTGTCTAGGCTTGTTGTGTATTTAAGATTTTAATGGGATTTGTCTGACTAATCTTATATGTTGGAACTGCATGGTATAAACTAGTCATTGCTCTTTACACAGGCAAAGTGTCCTTAGACCTACTTATTTACCTATTCAATCACAATTCTGGCTCTGATCACGTTTCTCAGGTGTTTCTATCCCTATCCCTTTATTTACCTAGGTAGGAACTGGCACAAATCACTATCCCTCTGATAAACTTCAAAGCTAGAAGACAACTGTACATGTCTACTTTTACTTGTCACACAGACAAAAATTGCCCCACCTTTTGCAGTTTACAGGTTACAAATACTCCAAGCCCATGAAATTTTTCCCTAGCTTCTCACATGTAAAAGCAGATCTCAAAGAAGGTTGATTTTTCAGGGTGGATCCTTTCTCAGGACCACTGAATTTAATGAATTTCACAACACAGAGGTAATCATTACTTCTATGGACTTGAGGGCAAACTGCACAAAGGGTTTGCTTTTGGCATAGTAAGTTTTGTGAATATCTGCAAAGGAATCCTTCGGTGGGCAAAGATTTTATAGGCCAGTTACACAGAAACATGTTTCTACTACCTAAGAATCTAGGCTACAACATGAGAGAAACAGCACAAAATATGCATTATGAACTCTTAGTAATACTTATAAGTTCAGCTTGGAAACACTAGAGGTGGAGGTAATTGCAGTAAGAAAACATCTTGTAATTCCTCAGCTAGCTTAATCAGTGTAAATACAATGAATTCGTGTGAGCCATGACAAGCTGGTTCAAACAGGGGTCCAGTTTGATGGAGTTTCAAGCCATAACATGCATATATAGCTTAGTAATTGCTAAGCATTATACAAATTGTAAGACAAAACACAAAATCATTTAAACTTTGTGATACACAGTAGTTTCAGCAAAGATGAAATACACCACATGGTCTAAAAATTTATGCTGAAGTGGTCATTGTACAGCTCCAATGTGGTCAAAACACCTCTGGTTACATGCAACACAAATGTTTCCTAACATAGTGAATGGCTTCTCTCATTTTTTTTTTCACTTGCAGGCAGTGTTTTGTTTTGATCCACCTTCATTTGGTACGGGATAAAACATGGACTGAATTCCTGGGAACTGAAACTCCATTAAAAACAAGGCGGTCAAACCTACTTTAGTCAAATTTTAATATCAATCTTCCAGCAAACTGACAGTTTTCAGCTGAACAATGCTTTAGCTGCTGATGTATGTAGGCTTCTTCCCCTTGACTCTTCCCTTAGAAAAATAAGACTCTTGTCACTTGCCAAGGTTGAGCATATAACAACTACAATACCTTATCAACAGATGCAGACAATTCTCTGTCATTGGGAATCTCTGAGCCAATATATGTTTGCCTAAATTATTTGTCCTAAATCAAATGTAAATTGGCAAGTTACATGAAAAAAGTACAGGATAAAAATTGTATGAGAGTGCAGCCTGTGTTATAGAGGAGGTCTGGTTCAAGAAAAAGTATCACAATGGTCTCTGATGGCATTAAAACTTTGTGCCTTGAAATTTACTAGGAGTTGTTTGGAATAATATTGAAAAAGCATGAAACTCACATGCAAATTTACTTCTGGGCAGCTCAACTGAGTTATGCTGAACTCCTTTCATACATCAGCATAAGAGGCTTGAGTTTCCTGGAGTCTTGAATTCAATCCAAAAACTTGTAAGAAAAGAAATCGCTCCCCACCTGTTTGCAAGAATGATTCAGAGAGAACAAATGAGCATACAAAGGAGTTCCAAAACTGCAGGATCCACACCATAAAAGCAAACTTACTTTTCCTGTTTCTCTTCTTGTTGGACAGAAACAGAAAATGGAGATGGACAGCTTTCTGGATTGAACTTGTTTCAGAAAGCTTAAGAGCTCCCTGTCTGATGTGAAATATATTTCAAAATTTTCTGTTTCTTTCTAAGGATTGTAGTAGACTAATTTATTTGTTTCTTTTGGTAAAGACAGAAAAAAGGTCTCCTCATTTCATGACAACATTTTCTCTATCAAAAATGTTATTGCATCGATAAGGCTAATAACGGAAGACAACCCTTTGTGTCAATATTAATCTGAGATAAATTTCAAGAAGAAACCCTACTTCAGTTTCAATTTCAAAAAAAGTCCGCCTTTTACAGAAATACATTTTGTAACTGTTTCCATGATCACCTATTTAATTCTACAACGGATAACCTTTCTTCACATCTCTTCATTATCCTGAATAAGGATTCATATCACTGCACAAAGATTGTAAGATTGTCAGTTCAGATCTGTATTTGATGCATTCATTGTTGCACATCTTCGCTCTAATGCAGTATTCTATCTGTAGTATCCAAAACACTTTCCAGAAAAAGTAGCAACATTTCTACTTTATTAAGAGGGGAAAGGTCAGTGGTGTTGAGGTTAGTTTGAGTCGAGTCAAAAACTTGCTCTCAACAAAATTAATTGACCTTATTCAATAGGGCTTAGCACTTTCACTAATAAGCAGGATCTACTATTATTTTAGTCACAAAATTGAAACATACATGAGTAATACATTGCAGCCAAGAAGGTAAATACATTCTAGCACAAATTACTCCTGTTCTATCACATATTGTATTCTCAAAAGGAGGAAAAAAGTACTGAAACCTATGCCAAAACTTTTTGTTTCTGGTTCTTTCTACACATGAAGAACTGTCAGAGGGGTGTTTCTCTAAAGTTAGTTGTGGGACAATATAAACAAGAGATAAATGTGGTTTGTTGTGTTATAATAAAGGAATCATAGATCTTCTACTTTGTACCTGCATAATGGCTTCAGCCCACAAGCATGTATCAGAGCTAACCACATGCAGAATGTCTTAAGATAACTTGATGTAGGACAAAATTATCAGGAAAATAAAATCAGACAAAAAAAATTCTACATATTCCACATTACCACAATAGCCACTGTATCAAGAGTCAAGTGAAATACAGAAGACGATCAAGTGTTTGAAAAACCTAGAGAATCAAATGAAAAGGAAAATCAATCTTCCAGAAAATACATACTTAAATACCATTTTTATTATAAAAACCAGATGAATTTGACACTGTCCAGGGAATTTAGAAATATTTTGGTTTCTAGGGTGACTATAAACAGTTTATAATTTTGTCTTACTTTCCTAATCAGCAGCTCACCAAAATGTGCTTCAGATACGAAATCTATGTTGGATTCTTTCTGTTCACTTTATTACTAATAACAGACTGCCTTCATTTAGTCAGAAATATTGTTAGCAACCAAATGAGCTGCAGTTAGAAGATGTACTCTGTGAAAATTTAGACAATGGCTCCAGCAATCACTACCAGCTTACAAACATAATAATTCAGAAAATGAAAACTGTTTGACAGTTGAACTGCCATTGATAATGTTTTGCTGATTATGGCAACAGAAAGGAGCGGAATCATCTTCTACTCATCCATAACTCTGGCAGTCATTTCAGGCCAAGGGAAGATATTTCAGTCAATACAGTTCTTATGTAGAAAACATGAACATGCAATACCAGTTTTCAGCCATTTGCAGCAACAGATAAAAGCAGATAAGGATTTTCATAGTTTTCAGATCAATAAAGCTGAAAACCAACTATAAAAGAGGTCAACATACAATTCATCTACTGACATATTCCATGTTCAACACAGTACAAGTCTAGCTGCTCAAGTTTAACAGCATTCTTTTTTTATATCATACTTTGGCATTCCAAAATGATAAGGAGGCTGACAGATCGGCTTAGCAAACTATGCAGACCAATTAGTCACCTCCATGATGCATATTTAGAGAATATATCTAAAACCCACGGTCTACGATAACTTGCAACATAGAGCCCAGAGAAAATTTCTCACAAGTTCTCCTCTACCTGCTCAGACTCAATGAGGAAGGATTACTTACATGAGTAATGAGTCAGGCTATCTGAAGTCATAATGTGCCATCTTTGTGCGTATGCAGCATTACACAATCTCAGAGTATGTGATTGGATCTTGCTGTTCTCCACTGGGTTTCTATTTCATTGGGTGCACGTCAAGCACCTGCTGTAGGGGAGGGTGAACCCGGATTCAAGGTTGAATGAGAACATGCTGTGAGCTTGGCGGTTCTCCACAGTCCTATCTCTCACTGTCTGGAGAATTTAGCTGTTGTGGAGTGAATGTGACACATAGATGTCAACAAAAGAAAGGCACAAACCTGTTGAAGCAAGTCCAGAGGAAGATGATCAGAGGGTTGGAGCACGGGTCCTATGAAGACAGGCTGACAGACTTTGGCTTGTTCAATATGGAGAAGAGTTTCTAGTTTAAAACTTTTCTAGTTTAAAACCATTACCCCTTGTCCTATTGCTACGCGCCCTTGTGTACAGTTCCCCAGCTTTCTTACAAGCACCTTTCAGGTACTGGAAGGCCTCTATAATGTTGTCCCTCCTGAGCATTCTCTTCTCCAAGCTGAACAAGACCATCTCTTTCAGCCCAGAGAGAGGTGTGATGGCTTTAAACTAAAAGATGGTAGATTTAGATTAGATATCAGAAATAAATTCTTCACTGTGAGGATGGTAATGCCCTGGAACAGGTTGCCCAAAGAGGTTGTGGATGGCCCCTCCCCAGAAGTGTTCAGTGCCAGGTTGGGTGGGGCTTTGGGCACTCTGGTGTAGTGGCAGGTGTTGGGTCATGGCAGGGGGGTTGGAACTGGATGACCTTAAGGTCCTTTCCAACCCAAAACTTTCAATGATCTATGTTGAAATGGTTTAAATTTCTCCCTCAATTTGAATTGTTCTTTTTTGATGTTGTGCATATCTGTTTAAATTGCAATTTTCACAGTCAGTTGGTTTTTTCTAGATGCTGTGATGGACACTTCAGCATCTCAACTGTGGGACTTACATGGTTCTACTTGAAGTCTACACACTAAACATGCACAGCTATAGATTAAATCTTAGAACTTTGGAAAATCAATCATAAAAGTGTTAAGACTGTTCACACAAATTACTAGATACCCATAACTTTTCTATTCCTCATCTAGCAATATGTAAAATAAAGACAATAAAACCCAAGTATTTCTAAGCGTATTTTCAAAAGCAATGAATTATTACTGAGAAAATTCTCAGGTACTCCAGAGATGGGAACCACAGAAAAGTAAATGAGGAAATTCCTGAGTTTATATTCAGAGTAAGGTTTGAATAACAGACAATAAAAAAGTGTTAGGACACATATTTCAAGGTAATTGAACAAATGCCTGGAGAGATACTAATGATCTAAACCGTGTCTAAAAAAAGCAAAAACCCTCTTAGAAACATATTTCAGTCATGTGATTTAACACTATGTCATGAAACTACACTGATGGTTTTAACACCAATACCTCACAGTGTTTTGACCTTTTATAAAAATAAATAGAAACGTTGCATAAAATTTACTAAACTAAAAACAATGGATAAAGGCACGGTTAATCTCAAGTATCATACCAATAACACAACTGAACATAAGGACTGTCTTCAAAGTACTCATGGTCCCGATCCCTGCTACTGCAAAACGTCTTGCAGAACTGATGGCAGTCCATGACACTGACAAACATTATCTAAATTTTCATGAAAATTACTGTCCTGTATTTTGTCCAATGTCTTCCATTAGTTTAAGGTTTTCTGCTGCACTTTTATGTAACTTTGTAAACTGAAGTGCTAAATATAGAAAAGGAACCTTTAACAGTTATTTTACGATAGAGTCAACACACACACATAGAGCCCCTTCCCGTGCTCAAGGAGGATGGCATAACAAATTTTGATTATTAAAATGAATAGCAATATTTCAATTGAAAAACTAAAGAGGTGTCTGGTAACTTCTATATCACAGCTATAAATGTAATTTCTTAGAGTCTTGAATCATTCATAGACTGAATGATTCTTTGTCTTTGTTTACATGCATTTGATTATATTTTCCGTGCACTTTTTGTATAAAGAAAGTCTGCTACAGATTTCAACTAAGGGTATATTTGAAAGGGACCAGTGGAAGAAGCAGCATACAATTTGCAATAATATCAGTACTTCTGACAAAACTCACCAGTGGTAATAATTTATGTGTGTATATATATATATATATACCCTCTTCTTACACAGTCTGTTTCTTACGCTATTACAAATTTATCTAAGTGTCTTTCAGCAGAATAATATCCACCAGAATAGTCTAACAGGTAGACTTTTTTTGTATTGTGTATCACTAACAGGAGGGTTTAGATATACTGCTCAGCTCAGCATTCCATTCTACATAACAGTCCAACTTTCAGCTGGCTTAAGACAGTGCTGCTGTGACCATATAGCACAGAAATACTCTGGACAGAGAGAACAGATCAGATGCCAAATACAGTGCTGCAGGTCAGTGTCACAGAGACAGGCATATTCTATTAGCTGCAAGTTCATACCAACATAGTGACACTATTTCCTATTATAAATTTACCTTGGCTGTTGCTAGCAAAGGGATCTCTGCAACATGCACCACTGCACAATGTAAATATGTCCTCAAGTATGTGTGTGTACATCCATTTTTTACTCTGTAATACCTATCACAAATATTAGTACGCACAGTTGCGGTGTCTGTGTTTACAAGCTATAAAGAGGCTTAAGTGTTTATCCCCTTTATACACAGAGATATCCTGGATGTGTTCCGACAATATGGAAACCTTACTCTGTCCCTATGTTCATACTCCATACAGTACAGGATGCCCATTATTTTCTCCACAGAACCTTCTCTTGCTTAGAGAATTGCATGGATCTTTCTGCTATAAATGTCTTTAAAATCTCCAGCTTTGTTTATTTGTTTGAAGTGAATGAATGAATGAAATTCTGAAAAAAAAAGCAAAAGCAGTATCATCAAGCTGCTTCAATGCCACAAAATTCCTTTGTGATGCCAGTTAAAAGATTTATAAAAAGTTATAATTGTGTTTTTTAACTGTGCATTCATCGTTTTTCGGACAATCAGCTGAAACACTGAGACTGAACATGCAGAAATGCTGAGTATTCAGTTCCTGCTGAAACCAATGGGCATCATACTCTGAACAAATAGCATTGTATGTAACACCAAATACTCTGAAAAAAAATTCAGATCCCAAGTTGTCTTCAACGGGTATGTCAAGAAGATGAAGTATAATGGAGGAAGAAGAGGCACAGTGTAGTCGCACTGATTGCAGGTACATCTGAAGCAAATAAACAGATGGCAGAAGCAGCCAGCCATGAGAAGGGTTACTCTGTATGCAAAAATTCTGGGAATGACAATCTGAAATTTGGCACTGGAGTTGTGGAAAAGGTGTGAAGGCATGGACTAAAACAATGCTGTTCAATTTCTGAATGTTTTATTACAGGGAAAACACCACATAACAGTGCAGGGTTACTCTGGGAACTTGTGGTAATCTCACATTATTGTGCTAATACTAATACTATTGTCCACTCGACCCAGTCCACACCAGTCATGACATTTCAGATCTTTCCCAGGAAAAGGAACTTGATTAATAGAAGAGTATATATATTTGACATGCAATACTTACAAAATGAGGTCTCTCTGCTAACTGTGTAGGTGGAATATCTTAGTGCAGGACTCTGCTATGTTCTGTGACTGATTCCAATGCCTGATTTAACTTGTTACGCTTTTCTTGGGCTGTTCTAAATGAAACTGCAACCTTTGAAATGAATAGAAATAGATTCTAATCATATCACTAATTAGCAGTTTTACAGTAAATCATAGAGGCTGCATTATGTGCTTCGTCCTCTATAATATTCACACTAAAAACCAGCAGGAGAATGGCTCGTATTAATGAAAAAGGTTTGAAATGTGAATTATTAATGTAATTTGATTTTCAGTTGATGAGGTTTATCTAAGCATTTGGAAGCCAAGCAATAGATAAATGACACCATATTGGACCGAACATAAAAGGAATTTTATCCCTATTTTATTCCTTAAAGGTAACTTTAGTTTCACTATATTGTATCATACTACAAAATACCTACTGCAACTGTTTGAAATGCAGATCATCTTCTCATAAGCAAGAGAACCCCTAAAAAGTTAATTAACAACTTATGAGTAGAAACTCATTATTTGCTTCACTTTTCCATGGAAACTTTCAGATAAAAAACATGGGTTTGAATCTGTACAGGTCAAAATTTAGAAACAATCAGAATGATACTTCAGATGAATGCAAAGCCTAATGTCCCAGCATCAATTCTGGTACAAGTTCTGGATCAAGTTCTTAAACTTGACCTCAGAAGTGGGCAAATGACCAGCCAGAAAGAAGCCCAACAAGCAGATCTTTGTTAACTTGTATTTTAGCACTGGCACAGAGGAAGTGCTATAATTTCTATCAATTACAAATATTTTTGTCTTTTCCTCAAGATGAAGCTACTCCGATATAGGACTAGGTGGACTTGACACCTTCTGCATTGAGTCCACTATTCTCTTAGAAATATAAATGGAAACACTGATATCAACCACCACTGTACCTGAAAGCTAACCAAATTTCCTATGACATTTGATGTGCATTCTACAGACAGGATGTATGGAAATAAAATATGATGGTCTCATTTGTTCTTATGAAAAGACAGATTCAGAAATCATGAGTAAGTTGGATGATGATTGCCGTGGAGCATTTGATCATGTAGGATTAAAAATAATGGATCTAAAAATGCTAACTCTTTTACCGAACTGTTTAATTCTTTAATATTGCAGATGCAGAGAGTAGAAATATCATCCATTGAAAAATAAAAAGCTATAGAAAGAAGTGTCATGCTTTTCAGATCAAATACAATGTCAGAATATTCTATCTTTTCTGTTAAAAAAATAAATGTACATCAATATTTTTTTCAATATACTAATAATTCTGCTTATGCAATCAGATACACTAATTTGATCACAAACAACTACATTTAATCACTCCAATCTTATAAAAATACACTCCTGTGTCAACAGTGTAGGTTTATTGAGTGAATGGAGGTGAAACACATTTTTAAGCAGAATTATTTCTTTGAATAAGTAGTAATACTGCCAAATTAATTTATCAGAAATGTTTGGAATTTTTTTTTCAAGTCTCATATTTTGACACATTTTTTAGTAATTTATGAAAAGAATCATCACAAGACAATGGGAGTTAACAGAGAAAGAGCATTAATGAATGAAGTAGCCACTTTGGACTACTTAGGGGTGTAAGAATAATGACATAACAGATTTGAGACTTTTGGCCAAAAAATCAGATAGATGCAACCACTTTTGATGGTGCCTCAAAGCTCAGTCAAAGGGGTTAAATCTGACGGTAAACTCGTTTCAGCATAGTTTGTGATGGTTATACAAAGGGAATCACCAGTAGTGACCAAACTGGGATCTCTGAGAGGTCATAGTTCTTCCCTGAACATGCAGGAAATGTTAACCTGTGTATATGAAACAACAGCATAGCAACTGTTGATATGAATTGATTTTTCAGTGGTAAGCAATGTGATGATTCATAAAGTACATTTGTCTTCTCACTAGCAGAATCACTTAATAAGCTTATATGTGTTACCCAGCTGAGTTTACCATACTGTTTTGCAATTACTTTAAATAGGAACTAGTTATATCTGTTAATTCTTTTTCTTTTTTAGACCTTCGTAGTGGAACTTCAATAATAACTGTTAGAGGTGATAACATTTCCTTAAATTTTCACTGCATATATTTCTGCATATGCAAGTATCTTGTAGTCATCTTCTTTTCCTCATTTAAAGTAATACTAGGGTAAATTCTACACACTTACACCACAATGAAGTTGCCAAAGGTATAACTCATTACTGAAACTGATCAATTATTTTCTTCAACACTTCTGATTTTATTTTGTTATGTCACTTTTATTTAAACATTAATAACCTGGTTTACTTCTAAAATGTTTAGGAAAAACATAATCTTTAATTTTTTCAGTTTATCACTTAGGGAAAAAATGTGCTTTTTATTTCTTTCTTATGTTGAAATTACTTCCCCAAATATAATGGCTCTAGCAGAGATAATACATACTATCTTTCAGAAAAAAATGGTAGCAAATTGGGTTTGAAATAATCTCAAATGGCCATTTGGTCTATTCACCCGGACTAGGGCCCTATCAAGAGCACTTAGCACCTTTCTCAGGTAGGTGTTTGTCTAACCTGTTCTTAAAAGCCACCAGTGATGGAAATTCAACATTCTTGGACAACCTATGAGTTCTTCTCCATCCTTGCAAAAAGAAATTTTTTGCCCAATGTCTACACTCAACTTTATTCACAGTTCTAATCATAGAATCATAGAATCACTAGGTTGGAAAAGACCTTTGAGATCATCAAGTCCAACCAAACCTGTCCACTACTAAACCATATCCCTAGGCACCTCATCTACCCATCTTTTAAATACATGCAGGGATGGTGACTCAACCACCTCCCTGGGCAGCCTGTTCCAGTACCTGATAACCCTTTTGGTGAAGAACTTTTTCCTAATGTCTAATCTAAACCTGCCCTGGTGCAGCTTGAGGCCATTCCCCCTTGTTCTATCACCTCTCACTTGGGCAAAGAGACCAACCCCCACCTTTCTACAACCTCCTTTCAGGTAGTGATAAGGTCTCCCCTCAGTCTAAACAACCCCAGTTCCCTCAGCCGCTCTTTGCAAGATTCATTCTCCAGCCCCTTCACCAGCTTTGCATGCCACAGAGGCCCAAAAGCAGAACCCCCTACTGCTAGCCCTCCACAGGAAACCTGCCCACAGAAGGGGAGCAGGGCTCTGAGGTGAGGACTATTTTAGTCCTCTTGTCCTCTTGCCAAAGAATATGGAGACCATCCTAGCACCTTGTCTGCAGGAACTGCTTGATCCCATGTTGGATTATAGGGTCCATCCCCCTACAGAAAGACGGTTTCTCTGCACTCCAGGGTAAAAGATTGTAAAAACTTAATTCACCAAAGTAATATAGCTGTAAATAAAGATATTATATATTCACATTGTTCCTCAGATAAGGACCATTCCAAAGGACATTCCTGCAAATCAGTCTTTTTGTGTCTCTAGGAACAGCAATCACCAAGAAAACCTGTATTTTTTATTGTAGGTAAAATCAATCTATCTATCTAATTTGTTATGCTGAAATCATGATTAGTCAGGAGAGAAACAGTTGAAGTTACACTAAAACTGCCCATATGAGAAGAAGAATCCCTCAAGGAAAGGTTCTTATTACCGACTGTAGAGTTATGAAGGATTTTTACTGTGTAGTCCTCAGTTGTGCCTGGCCTATGGATAAATGCTGACCTTGGATGGAAAGTAGCAACATAGACAGGTGCAAACCCATTAAAAAATACATGTCAAACAGAATGCCCTCTGGTTTTTTGAGAAGTTGCCATTATTTACTATAAGGAGGAAAATTTAAAATAGTGAATTCATCCATTCATTCCAAGTTCCTACTCAAAAATCACTCAGAAGTCCCTTAAATTGTATTTATCCCATTAAACATAACAATCCGGGAAGACTAGGCATAAGGAAAAAATCTTCCTGCTCCATGTTCCTTGACATGTCATCAAAAAGACCTGTAGAAAGAAGACTCCTCCTAAAGTGCAAATACCTAAGGGAAAGTCAGAGCATCCTCTATTTACCTGTGCACCTGCAAAAGAAAACTAAAATGTCTGAAGCCCCACCTTTAAAGAACCTTGTGAAACAATCTGGGAACTGAGCCAAAACCTACTCTCTCACTATATAAGACTCGGGAGCAGACAGGTATTTCCTCAGAGGCAGGTTGTTCGGTAGTTTCTACCGGACTTCCAGAAGATGAGCACAGGTGGTGGCATGCGAATACTACTATGGATATCAATACTAGCTCTTGCTTTCATACAGATCAAAGGTAGGAAGATTCACTTGCTTGGCATTTTTACTACATTAAAGAATTTATAACTTGCTTCTGAGTTTGAAACGTTTTTATCTTGGTTTTGTGAAGCTAGTGAACCTGTTACCTTTATGCAAGATTTCCTTTTCTTACAAATACTTTCCTCCCTAAGAAGAGGAAATTAACTGTCTTGAAAGCTTATATTGTAGCCCAAGCTTTAATCTTATTTTCCTCAGTTGAAATCAGGAGTATCTCCCCTGAATTCGGTGGAACTCACTCAGACTCACATTTCAGCCAAAATGCCTCAACACTGGCATTTAGTTTTTGATGTCCACTTCAAGGTGGCACAGCATTTTTGAAGTTTAAGGTGCAAAAGTGGTGCTAAGAAGGACCATATCAATGGAGTCTCCCTGCATGAATTATTAAAGATTTTGTTTGTTTTATTAGCTGATAATAGAGTATTAAGGAAAAGGAGGGATTTTGCTTAAAAAATACTGGATAACAGATTTTTTAAATTCATCTATTCTTGCACATGAGGCTGCATAAAAGCCTATAGCACAGGGTTGATTTCTGATGGGGTAAAAAGAAATGGAGTTACCTTAAACATTTTATGAGGGAACTTAATTCAGATGAGTAGAAAACTTTCTTCTTAGACTTCACCTGTTCATTTCTCTTAAAGTTTAAGGTAAAAACAATGTTGTTTTTTAGTGCATCTTGATCTCTGATGCAGATCCTATTGTATTATTTTACTTTTTCCTACTTCAAGGTAATTCTACACTAATCTCTCTTAAAAAGTGGTGCAGTCAAAGCAAAGCCCATCAAAAGACTCGCTGTAGCATTACCACATCGTGCAATGGGAATGGGAATTTTTGATGCATATGGCATGAGGTAGAGTGCTGGAGCCCTGCAGTGCATGGAGAGAGAAGCAGCAAGCTCTCTCTCCATGCTAGGCTAGGCAGCGGAGAATAGGAGTGCAGAAGCACTGAATGGTTCACATTTTAAAAAGGGTCACAGTGTGTCCTTCCAACACCAGCTGCTGACCCTCAGCGGGTGCAAAAAGAGACTTGGGGAGCTCCCAGCAGCTCTGATTTCAGCATTAGCCCCTCTAGCGGTGCTACCCACGACTGCCCTTGTGGGATGCAGCAGAGGGTGAGCTGCCTTTTCGTTTTCCTCCGGCCAGCATAGCCTCCCCTGCAATCTGCCTTTTGATGAATTCTCATTAAGCAGTGCATCAAAAGCCCCTCTTGCCCCCCCTAGATTTTGTATTTATTCCTATTCTGATGTTGTAGTGGAATGGAATGAAAAAATTATTTCTTCACTGGAAACAAGAAGTTTTGCTTTGGGGCAAAAATCAACAGTATCTACTGGAAATACACTTCTTTCTGTGTGGCTTGTGGGCTTGTTTTCCTCCTATTTTCTTATTACAAAAAGTGCTTGAAACTGTAAAATACAGACTAACTTTGGCTTTGAGTAATAGAGGACAGAGAAAAGTCCCCCTAGCTCTAGAATGAATTCCTCCCAGACTAAAGGGATCTATTTTAAAAGCCCTTCTCCTAGACAAAGGGTTTTACTGATGCTTAAAGCACACTGATCATAAAACCTGAGAAAAGAAAGCCCTTTATCTGAAAAGTTTACGAGGGCATCTAGGGTTCCTGTGACAATAACAGAACAAGGATCTGCTCAACTTATCACAGGCATATTTTTGATGGCTTCCCTGCAGTAATTTATTAGAAAAAACACACAAACCACCACAAAAAAAGACAACTCAAGGAGTGTTATATGTCCTTCATGGTTACATGTAGCACAGGTCCCCATGCAAATCTAACCTCTCGTACAGCTTTACTGATTTTTTATATACTGACCGTTGCATGTTTAAACAGATATAATTGAGAAATGATGAGGGAACCCAAGGGAATTAGACACTAACATTTTCCTCCTCCACTATTTTTAATGCAGTTCAAGCCCAGGATGATGATCAACAAACAAAATCAAACTACATTTCTCCATCCATCCTGCAGCGACAAAAACGTAAGTATTTCTATGCTGACCTATTTATAAGATTTTGTCCTAAATTAAATGGATAAACAATAGGATTACTTATTACTAACCCAGAAGAGATAAAGCCTCTGTATAATATATCAAATTCCCAGACAATTTCTGATTGCCCAAAACTGGAGAACTTCCTCTGAGTTCTGGTGCAGTGGATCTGGTCTACTGATATGATACAGTTATCTAATCTTAAACTTCATGAAATGTACATACCTTCTATCTAAAAGTGTATTTTCAGAAGAGGTGTGTGTGTACATACATATCACCGAGGTACTTGATAATAGGTAATAAAAGATACATTTTTTATGCTGCATCAAGATGACTACATCACTCATGAGAGAATAAGAAAACTACTTACCTTAAACATCAGAATAATTCAGCACTACAAGATCATGCTGTACAGAGCAAAATAAGGGTGGAAGTATACAACACTGTTATGCTAGTGATGACAGGCTGAGACAATTAACTGTTAAGACTGTCCTGCAATCTGCAATTTGTGAGACCATAAACTGGGAATTAAAATAGCAATAAACCTAAACTGGAAGCTTAACACAAATTATTTAATAATAGTGCATTTAATTATTGGAACAGACTGTCAAGGAAGGTAATATGTGTGTTTTACCTTGAAATCTTTACATACTAAATGAGATTGTGGTTCTAAAGCATGTTTTTTCCTCAGTGATGTTTTTTGGTCTTAGTGATGTTTTCAGTCAGTGGCTGATAGTGCATAATCCACAGTTTGGATGGCATCAAACTGTGCCATCCAAACGGTGGATTATTCTATGATTTTGATGTTTTTGAGGGTGAAACCGCATCAATTTCTCAGACTCTTCTGTTAAGAAAATCACGTTGCAGGTTCTCTAAGTATTCTATAACTTTCCTTGATGGACCCAAAGGAAAACATTGGCTTTTGACATGGAAAAATCAGGTCTGGATCCTACCAACAGAAATCTTTGAATGAAAAGCACGATTGATGTTTCACAGAATTTAAATAGTTTTTTTAAAAAATCTGCTTAGAGTTGATTGTGTAAAAGTGCATGTCTCAGCACAAAGATAAAAACTCATCTCCTGCTTCTCATCCTCAGTTTCTAATATTCTTCTGTAACTTTCTGCTTCTAAGTGTACTGAGAGGCAAAGGTTCAGACATAGGTATTAGCACTGCTTTTTCTGAATCATTGCAACACTGTGCCCTAAGGATTAGGTTGCTGCTTTTGAGTTCAGATGGGAATCTTGAATGAAATATGAAAGGAAGCATTACAGCCAAAGAGCATGGCTGTTGGGATTTGGCTACTAGTGAAACATACAGAAAGACAGAACACTATACTGTGTAAAGGCCACCAATAAAACCTTGTGGAAACTTCTCCCTAGAGTCTAAATATTACTAAGAAATGTTATTCACTTAAGAGACTAGGCAACCTCTATACGTTTTTTAGGATCTCTACTGAGATTAAACCAGATCATTTTTCTCCCCTTAGATTTTCCACCAGCTTCAAAATCTCAAGAAGTGACAATTATTCCACCTTTTCAAAACACACTGAAAGTAAAGGGTAAGTAAAACAAATATCATTGCTTTGATATTTGTGTTCTTGTTGATCATACACATAGAGCATAGAGTCATTGAAGAGATTAAGAAATTGCATAAGATCCTTTAACATCATAAAATAATAAATGAACAAGAAAAGTATTCAGCTGATCAGGTAACAAGGATAATCGAAATGCAACCCCAGTACTCAGCCTGAATTTGTTAATGTGATGCAACCATTAAAAAAAGTAACGAAAAAGTATATACAAAAAAATACATATATATATATATATATATACACACATATGTGTGTGTATATATATACCGGGATAAATAATGCAAAGGATTTCCAGTAAAGGAAGGGAAATATTAATATGTTTAAAGCACGGGTGAGACACCTTATTTAGAATATAGGGTACAATTCTGACTAGTTGTATTCAAGCAGGGTTAGTGTAAATCCAGAAGAGACACAGAGAGGGAGTGTAAAAATCAGGGAGATAGAAGAGCCTGCTTGTAATGAAATGAAAACTGAAAAGAGATAAGTGACTTCTAAAAGGGTGGGGGGAGGAGCAGGGAGGTAGAACGCTTGAAGGTGAAGTGTAATATTGGACAAGAACAACCAGACATACATGAGACAGGAAGATGTTTTGGCAGAGTCTGGCAAGAGGTCTTCCTGCCATTGAAAGGGTGTGGCTGTGAGCAGCCTTCCCTAGTAAGAGTACCAGCTAACTTTTAAATTAACTTTAAACTGATTTTATGGCAAAACTTCAGAATTTCATACATTTAGGAAAGGATTTCTAGAATATGGTTTTCAGCAGAACCAGAGCATTGGACATAGTGAACCAAGAGGTCTCTTCTGATCTTAGGTCCTATATTCCTGTATAAAACAGATTAAACCCAAAAGATAACGGAAATAAATATATAACAGATCAATAAACAAGTAGCATCACAAGAAGGAAAACAGAAAAAGGACCTTCTGGACAGAGTGAAAGAAATAAAAGGGGAAAAGTGATTAAATGGAGAGTATTTACAGAAAATTACAGAAAATTCTTACCTCTTTAAATCCACAGCTGGCAACCCCTCTCACAATGGCCGTGTGTGCAGCACATGGGGTAACTTCCACTTCAAGACCTTTGATGGACACATCTTTTACTTCCCTGGGGTTTGCAATTACATCTTTGCATCCAACTGCAAATCTCCCTATGAGGACTTCAATATCCAGATTAGGCGTACCATGGTGAAAAATGCTACCATGATCACTCACGTCATCATGAAACTGGAAGGTGCAGTGATTGAACTGACCCGTGGCACTGTTCTGCTTGATGGCAAATTGTACGTTCATAACTTGAAACTACCATCCTTGCTTTTGCTCCCAGTGGGCTCTTTGCGGAAGTATCCCTTTCTCTCATCTGATCCCACATTACTCCCAAGCAGCCGGAGGGCTCAGGTCCTTCCTGAAGTATCAACAAAAATAAGAGGGCCTGACAGTGAGCTAAGTGCCACTTCTTCAGATTATCCCTGTGTCCATTTTGTTCAGATGAGCTATATCCTGCATGCCCAACTGTTACAATTGTGTATGTATATATACAGTTGTGTTGAGCGTTAGGGTTTTGCACCCTTTAAGCTTCTACTTTCTATCAATTTTACCAGAACAGGATCCTTGAGAAGAATTTTTGCCAGCTTTTGTCCTTGCACTGAGCAGCTTGTACCTCTGTTCATCTAAAAGGATGTAGTCTGCAAACTTGTTATCTATGTAGCAGCGGTAGCACTGACTTTAGCATATGGTGTGAAACTTGTCCGGAAGGTTGGGTAAATATTTGGGCAGCTGTTCCACAGCAAGTTGTGTATTATAGGAGCTATGCATAGTGAGCTAAATTGTTATCTTGGGTACACCTTCGTGAATGACACTCATGTCACAGAAAGCCTGAAGGGTCTATTCCTTTATTATCAAGTGCTTTAAGGAGTAAATAGCAATATCCTGAAGCATACTGATGGAAAAACAGAAGCTACCAGCACTTTTTTTTGAACAGTACAACCAAATACGCACACCAACATTTTTCCTAGAAAAATACCATTAACAGAGATAGTCAAAAGGAACAGCAGGGAAAGCAAGCCTATTTGAACAATGAGAAGCAATTGCATAATGAACAGCCAAAAGGTTACAAACTTTTTTTGCCTGTACTTAATTGCTGCTCTGACTAGTTTCCTCACCTACGCATATGGAAATTTCTGAAAGAGAATGAGAAAGGATATCAATGTAGATATTCAATGGATATTCTGTCCCTACCCCAGCTCAATTATGGTGATCTTTCCCCAGAGTTCACATGCCCTACAGCCACATGGGAGTCTCTGTAGAGAAAAGCAACAGTTACTTGAAAGTTTCTGCCAAATTAGGACTGACTTTCCTTTGGAATGAAGAGGATGCCCTCCTGGTAAGAAAATACCCAAAACATGGAAGAAAGCCTGTATTTTGAAAATAATATGCTTATGTATTTGCAGTCTTTAATCAGTCAGGCAAGCATCAGTTATTTTTGGATTCGTGTCCATTTTTAACATTGTTCTGCCTTCCAGTCTTCTCCTAATTTCCAATTTTTTCCTACAAAGCTCAGCTCAGGATCAATAGACCCCAAATTGTAATGTCCCCACCTCACAGTGAAGTACTCTTCAGACCTGGCAAACTGCTGATGATGTTCACAGCTCCAGGGTTAGAATAAGACCAAGATTTCTTGGTGGTCATCAACCTTCTCACTGATGCCTACCTTGTTACCTGTGCAGTCTGCACAGCGTACATGTGCCAAATTTTGAGTATATAAGCTTGTTTTAGATGTAGGCTGTGTTCTTAACCATCAAGGCTGACATTACTATGAAGCTAAGCTATCTTTTCTCATTTCTTTTAGGTGGAACTAGATAAGAAATATGCCAATCAAACTTGTGGACTTTGTGGGGACTTCAATGGAATTCCAATTAGCAATGAATTTCTTTCAGAAAGTAAGTAATAAAAAGCATTATGAAATACTGGTGCTTTGTTTTTCTTTCTTTTAGCAGTATACTGTATACAGCGATTGTGGGTTGTATTAACTGCAAAACTAGTGATACTTCTTTATGTATTTCTATGGTGTCTGTTAGAGTCAAGGTTTTGAGATGACTGCTTTGATCACACTCAGATCTTTTAAGACCTGCCACTGCTGTCTACTTGTTTGCGATAGTTAGTATCCAGTTCCTTGTATACCTTCTTCATCTTTTTGTCTTTCCTACGATAGTGATAGTTTTTGGTACTCACCGTTCATGTTTGTTAGAGCAGAGAGTGTCACCAAAGGAAATATCCCCATGCCAAAGCCAGTAAACCTGTAAATATTATTCTAATATTTGGATTGCTTTTTACAGAGACAAAACTGACTCCCATACAGTTTGGGAATAGGCAAAAGATGGATGGACCCACAGAGCAGTGTGATGATCCTATTCTTCCTGCTCTTCTGGTGAACTGCTCAGCTGAATTTGTAAGAACCACTCTCTCAAAATTTGTTTTCTCAGTGTAAAATACATTCTCCATATCTTTGGAAAAAATTTGTTAGAATTGGAAAAAGTATAACACAAATATGATTCAGCCACAGGTGTGGAAGTTTGTCTAAGCTTAGTTTTTATTCTTTGCCAAAATGAATGCTAAAAAGTTGCATTCCCCTTCCAAGAGAAGGCCAGATGTTTTCACAAAAGTGAAATTCATTGAGGGTGTCTTAATACAAAGAAACTGTACGATGCTTGGTAACTCACCTGAGCTGAAAGTAACTCAAGATATAGGAAGATAAAGGAGTTAATCAAAGGAATTCCATGTATACTTGCCCTATTATAATTCTCCCTAAACATCTGTTTATGGCTACTGATAGGTTTCTGGACCACATGGACCTTTGGTTTGTTTTGATACATTCTTTAAATAATTTGTTTCATAATTTCAAAACACTATTGTTTTACCTTCTCTTTTTTTTTCTTCCTAGGCTTCTATTTGTGAGACAGTATTAACCAGTAATGCATTCACAAGCTGTAATGCACTTGTGAATGTTCAGGACTACATTGAGACTTGCATACAAGACTTATGCCACTGTGATAGCTCAATGGTTGACTTCTGCATGTGCAACACCTTTGCTGAATACTCCCGGCAATGTGCTCATGCAGGTGGACAACCTCTGAACTGGAGAACCTCAGAACTGTGTCGTAAGTATTTTTGGGAAATGACTTTCACTTGTGCTCACTACCTATATCTAGTAAACTTCAAATATGTGAAATCTTTTCCTAAAGAAGACAGCTGTTTAAAGGCACATGTAATTTTCATGAGATTAGTTTTAAACTAAGCATACTCAAAACTTTGGGAATATAGAAATTTGGGGGATTTTGTATTACTAAGGGGTTTTAATATATATCAGAAATTTTAAAATGTTTCAGCCTGCACTTGGATCAGGATTCCCCATTATATCTTGACAGAAAACATCCTAAATTGCAAATACTGTTCTCTCAACATTTCAAAGGAAAAAAAAATCAACCTTATAATACTCTTTCTAATTTCAGCCAAATTATGTCCTTTCAACATGCAACATCATGAGTGTGGGTCCCCCTGCTCTGACACATGTAGTAACCCAGAACGATCTGCACTTTGTGAAGATCATTGTACAGATGGCTGCATCTGCCCTCCAGGCAAGCTTACTACCTGCTCTTTTCTCATAATCAAAATCACTAGAACACTTACCTGTGGATATTTAACAATATTTCCTACTCAGTATCATTCTCATCATGTCATTGCTGTTATTAGCTTCTAAGTAACAACTACATTTCTTCCTTGATATACATGTACCATTTCTATTTAGATTACTAAAAATGGCCTTTTAAACAAGGCCAATGTATATATAATAACTGAACATAGAATAAGATACTTCACTCCTAACTATAAGAGGAAGTCTTCCGTTCTCAGCATCTATATTCCGTTCACAGAAAGTATCTGCTGTTTAATTACATTTTTCCCACAATGAAAACTCCTGGTACTAGCAAAGTTGCATCTGGTTCCTAAATTACCAAACCCTCCCTGTCCAATTCTATGTGTCTAAACAACAAGGAGAACTAGGCAGTGTATAAAATCTGGCATAAAGAATTATGCATGCGAACTGAATATCACTACAAGACAAACAGTGCAAATGTGTTCTCTTTGTGCACACTTACTTCTGGGGCTGAGAATTGTTGCTGTTGTGAATGACTGCATGGTAGGATCTTCACCCCTTGCAGCTCCATCCTCCATGATGTCTCACGGAATTCACCACCATGTGTTTGTGTGATAGCACTGGCTTCTATTAGATAATCCTCTGCCTTTATCTAGAGGTCTCTGAATAACCATAACATTTTAGATAGGCTTCAATGCAATATTACCTTTCAATCCTTACATACCTGGACATCCTATTATTTTTAAGTAATTTCCATTAATTTTCTGTGTAATACATGTTTTCACGGCATCTGCCAGATATGTGTACAATGCAGGTTCTGCAGTGCACAGAATGAGTAACAGACAACTTCTTTTCCTAGGAATGGTATTTGATGACATTAATGGTGTTGGCTGCATTCCCCGTAAAGAATGCCACTGCACCTATGAAGGTGAAACTTACGCGCCTGGTGCCTCCTTCTCATCTAAATGCAGATCATGGTAACATATCCCATTCTTATACTTCTTTTCTTAGATGCGTTACCTGAAAATTTTAAGGACAGGGAAAAAATTACTAATTTCTCCTTAAAAAGAAATGAGGCACTGCTTACCAACTGAAGTTCCTTGATTACACATTTTTAGAGGATATTTAAATCTCTGTTTTCGCCTCATTTTTTAAAACAAAAAACTGAGTTTAGATATAGGTACTCTAATTTCTAGACTAATTAGGAGACAATCAAATTCAAATACTAGAGGTGCTTAAAAATCAAATTACTGTGTTATGTCTTTGTAGCACTTCAATGTAATACTATGGTGCTCATGTAAATACTATGGAGGACATGATATTTAGGGACACGTGGCATTAGGTAGAGTGGGAAATCACATTTGAGAGGTACGTTTGAAAGATGTGATAAATATTTTTTCAATATCACTGTAATTGCTTAAATATTCCTGCATAAGTGTGTGCAGATGTATCTATGAATACAAGAATCACAAGCATGCATGTTATTTTCCAAGAAATACTTAACATGTTTGAAGCTTGAGCCATGCTAATGGAGATGACGGGCGATCCTTCACATGCAGCAGAATGGATGCCAGGTTCACCTGGACTGAATTCTGTCCAAAGACTGGAAATTAATAGCAATGTATAAAACATTATAAAAAATTATCTCTAATATAAACAGGCCTGCCCCATAATTGGTTGCAGATTTCAAAGCAATATTGGTATCTTTGACAGTATGATCAATACTTTTAAGAGGAAAATTAAGGCATTGACTGCCTTTATTGTCTCTTATTTCACTTGCATTACCAAAAGTTACTGAATGTCTTCTTTATTTCAGTACCTGTGCAGGAGGTGAATGGTCTTGTGTTACCCAGTCTTGCCCTGGGACTTGCAGTATTGAAGGAGGCTCCCACATTTCAACATTTGATGAGAAATATTATTCTTTCTTTGGAGACTGTAGCTATGTCCTAACCAAGGTAAAGAGGAGTCTCAATTTTTGTTAAAGCAATGTTAAAGTTTTCTATTATATAATTTTTTAAAAATTAAAACTACTGGCAACCATGTCAGCTTCCTGAAACATGGAGCCTTAAATGGGCTTTAGGGGCTTTCTGTTAGGTTTCTACTGAAAAAAAAACAAACAACAAAACTGTACTATATTATTTGTGTGTTCTTTGATCATTGGTTAAGCATTGCGCTGGGTTTTGAGGTTCTATGAAACAATCTTCTTGATTCCCATTATTTTTTTAGTTAAATATTGCCTGTCTGGTGTTTTATAGCAACTTCTTTCTGAGCAATGTGCTTATTACGCTCATTGGTACTTTTGTCACAGTTAATAGAGTTCAATGACTTATTTTATTAAAGTATTTGTAATAGAATTGTTATACAGAATTCATAGGAGAGGAGTTATTAAGAATTTCAACCTTTCAAATAGTCTTTCCCAGTAAACATAGAAGATGAGAGGATAAGAAGGTGTACATTTATTCTAAACCCTGAACTAGATGTTCATGACTTACAAAAATACGTAGGATTGATCAGAGTTGTTAGATTACTAGGGTCTGAATTCCGAGTAGGTATAACTAAAATAATGGCTACAGATCTGCAGATTTCAGAACCCTAGGTTTATATGCTGTTTATTTGTGTTGGATGAGTGATGGAAACAATTTTCATAAAGACTTCATATTAAATAATGTTCTCAAAAAACTCAAACTGAATGTTACCAAGGAAGAGAACTTTAAAATTTAGAAATGAGCTGAAAAGAGATAATTTAGAAATAGTCTAATTCAATGAAACTATTTGATGAGATTCACAAGCACTGGGCTTGATCCACAATGACAGCATAGATTAGATATACATGTTAAACTCCCTTTTTGGCACCAACACATAAAATTAGATTCTCAGAGACTGTGGATGTACAGAAAACCCCTAAACTTGGACACAAAAGGTCAAAAAGTCCACAATTTTAACATTAAATTTCGAGATGGCTGTAGTTCAGCATCTCACCTGTCCTCAATTTAATCTTCATTATGTCAAGAACGCGATAGGACTTGTTAAGAATCACAGCCTTCTGTGTGTTTCCCTGTAATGTTTTGGTCATTAGGCACATTTTGGATATAGCTCACAGAACACGGTACAATGATCATCAGAACCAAGACAAAAAACTGAATTTTGTCTTTATTCAGTAGCTAGTGAAGAGTAATTTAACTTAATTTTCTTCCCATAGAAGATACTTATATTTAATTTCCTTCCTGTTAAAAGAATGTCCATATCACCAGCATCTTTGATAATCTAATTAATGCAGAAGAGACTGGAAATAATTTCTCTCCTCTCCCAGGTAAACAATATAACCAATGGGCAAGAATGGCACACTTCCTTCTTATCCTCTAGCATATTAAACTATTATTACCTAAACATTAGGAATTTTTAATGCTCAGCTTGATACGTCTAACTTTCCCTTGAATGTCAGAAATTATGGGTAGCTTCCACTGTGCAGATGGCAAGAATGCCAGCTTGCTTGGTGACTATATACTTATAAATAAGAACATCTGAGCAGGAGGAAAAGGGATAAATAGTATTTTAAAAGACTCACTTTATCAAGAATGCCATTTGAGTGTGAACCTTTTAAACATAACGATATATTAATATAACAAATTAATTTAACATTGTATTTTGTTTTCTTGTAGCTCTGTGACAGTAATGAATTCACTGTTCTGGGAGACATCCACAAGTGTGGTCTGACTGACACTGAGACATGCCTCAAGGGTATAACTGTTAGCCTAAATGGAGGACAAACTGTAAGTAGCAATTGTAGACACCTAACACATTGTTTTCAAAGCTTAATAGACAAGTAGTTT
>VZTU01014216.1:0-13073 GCA_013400835.1 Zapornia atra | reverse complement strand
TTTTGTAATGATCCTGCATATGAATGTCAATAACAACCTTTTTTTTTCCAAGGTATTCTAATTCCCTGGATTTGTAGTGATTCCTGCATGAAGAAGATAGGCCCTCATGAGCATGAGACAGAGTTCATATCTCCACATTTCCACCAAAATGCTTGCAGTCAGCTGGTTTACTGACAAAGTCGTTAAGAAATACGGGTTAAATTAAGTATGTATATTTAAACTATATAAAATTATTTTAATTATTTAATTAATAAATATACATATATGTACATAAACATTCTAAATTTATTAAACAAATAAGTATGAAACAAGTATGATGCCAAGATTACTTTTTACTCTTAAGATAACCTTCCAAAACCCAGAAACATGAGCATACAAACCTTGCAGAGGACAAAATGATAAAGTAACATAGAAATACTTACTAATTGGAGCTCAAGAAGTCCAAGTACTTGAACTGAAAGTTACATGCTATGGCTCTACCTATGCACCAACTGGAGAGGATTTCAGCAGTGGAACTTGATTATCTAATTTGTTATAAATTGCCAGGACGGTCATAAGTCTTGTTCTCTCTTCATTGCTGATTCCCAGGTATACTGCATGAGTCAACGTGTGCCAGAAGTTTTAACATGGCCACGCTGCCTGGGATGCTGGAGGAGTTTAGCAATATGAATAGAAGATTTTTGCTGCTGAATGGCCTCTGCACCAGTCATATCACAAGTATATTTCATTAATTATTCTAAGTGGAGTATTTATAAACTGATGTAACTTCCAATTGATAGTTGAAATAATTTCTTCATAAGGTCTGGAGTATCTGGACTTCTGGAGTATCATTTCTCTGAAGGCAAACTGTGCCCAAAACAGAATGCTTCAAAGAATATAATGAAGTTCAGGAGTGGCAGTGCCATAATTTAACTTCAAGTCAAATGGTCAAGTAAAAAAAACAAAACAAACAACTTCTGTAAGTCTTCTGAAACTTCTATAAGTCTTTTCCTCAGAGTTCTTAACTAAATGCAATAAAGCTACATGAGTTCTCTAGGAAAAGAAACAATTTTATGCTCTATGCATTTTCTTAATGCCCTGACCTTGTCATGCCTTAAACTAAATTTACCAAGAAAAAAGTAGAAATTATAAATGTCTGATAAAAACTATTTTCAGTCTTTCTAAAACTAAAATTAGTTAATGATATTATTGCCTTTGTGAATGCTTGCAAATTTTCCAAAAACTCCTGCAACGTTTACAGCAGCTTTTATTTCCAAATGGAACTTTAAATGGCCTTTCTGCAGAATTAAACATTTGAAGAGTATCTCGTAATATCAGTTAAAAACAAATCTCCAGTGAATAACTAATGCCATTAAACCGTGTATAGTTGAATACAGTAATCTTTCAATAAATCTTAGGAGATAATTAGTAAAAATAACATTTCGTATTAAATTTTTAACAATTTATGAAGCTTAACAATCTACCTCTTTATGAAGTTTAAAAATCCTATTTACTTATAAGACAAATATTAGAATTGTTTTCTATGAAAAATATAGACAAGCCTTTACGTTCTCTCCATTATTGTATGGAATGCAAACACATTTTGCTTCCAAAACAAACTTCAATATTTTGGTTTTGACCATCTATTAATTTAATATATTCAGATTTATAATCTGTGAATTCAAGAGTAGCTTTAACCTGCACAGAGTTAAAGGAGATTTTGTAATATAAATTACAAAACCTATTTAAAACTTCCTGATGCATTTGAATATCTGTGACAATACTAAAGCTCTGGAGAAAAATATGACTTAAACAATCAACGGGGTTCTTCCTTCTTTTCTGTTTTGGATGTTGTCTTGTAATTTCCACAGTCATTAATGCATCCCTTGGTAGATTTTATCATTTTGATCTGGTAGCTTACCAATCATAGAATCATAGAATCGTAAAATCATGGAATGGTTTGGGTTGGAAGGGACCTAAAAGATCATCTAGTTAAATCCCCCCTGCCATGGGCAGGGACACTGTCCACTAGACCAGGTTGTCAAAAGCACTGGCCAAACTGGCCTTGAACATTTCCAAGCAGGCGTCATGAAACACAACTCTGGGAAACCTGTTGAGTGCCTCACCATCCTCACAGTAAAGAATTTCTTTCTCATATCTGATCTAAATCTACCCTTTTTCAGTTTAAAGCTATCAACTCTTTGTCCTATCACTGCATGCTCTTGTAAACTCTTCTAAACAGCCCCTCTCCAGCCCTACTTTATGCCTTCTTCAGGTACTGGAAGGCTGCTATAAGGTCTCTGGCACCTTCTCTTCTGCAGGCTGAACAAGTCAAACTCTCTCAGCCTGTCTTCAGAGGAAGGGTCTCCTAGCACTCCGATCATCTGCATGGACCCTCCTCTGGGCTCCAACATCCCCATGTCCTTTTGATGTTGAAGGCCCCAGAGCTGCATTCAATACACCAGATAGGGTATCTTGACAGCAGAGTGAAGTGGGAGAATGAACTCCATTTTTGTGCTGGCCCTGTTTCTTCTGATGCAGGCCAAGAAATGGCTGGCTTACTGGCCTGCAAGCATACATTGTCAGGTCATGTTAGGCTTATTGTCCACCAACACTCCCAAGTCCTTTGTCTCAGACCTGATCTCAATCCACACTCCTCTCACTCTGTTTTTGTGCTCAGGATTGCCTTGACCCACATGAAGGACCTTGCACGTGACCTTGTTGAATGGTTGTCCTGTTTGTGAGACTTGAAAACTTAGCTATTCTCTTTCATTTACACCTTTCCTTTGAAATGAAGAAAAAACAGGGAAATTTAAGGTGTATCCTTTGTCTAATGTCAGTATGCTCCTGTCTTTTTTCTGCCTTGTTTGCGACTGGTTGTCCTAGTTCTGGCCAGGACAGAGTTACCTTCCCCAAGCAGCCAGCACAAGTGAACAGAGTAGGCTCAAGCTGTTTTCCATGCCACGTGACACCACTCTGCCATAAAGGGGTTGGTAGGGAGGGTCAGTTCAGCCCGGCTCCAGGGCAGTCCAAGTGTTGTCAAGTGTTGGGTCAACCATTGAATCAGCCCTTGTGCAATGTTACCCACTGGGTCAAGTTGGTAAAGTGCTCAGTGTTATCACCAGGGGTGTAAGTTAATTCTGCCCCGAACTCTGTTGTTGTTCCTTTTTTGCAGTCTTGTCAATAAACTGTCCTTATCCCAACCTATGGGAGCTCTGTCTGTTTTGTTCTCCGGTGAAGGGGTGAGCAGGCAACTCTTGGTGCTCGACAGCTGCCTGGGGCTGAACCACCATATTGATGGAGAAATAAAATTATGTTAATATATTCTGAGCTGCACAGTATTTCTAGAGTTAAATAGAACACATGCATGGTCATACTTACCTGAAAGAAAAAAAATAAAAAAAATCTGATCCCCATGTTGAACACATACACATTCTGGATTTATTGTAAAATAGAAGTCATTGCAAAGGATAAAAATCAACTCTGTCTCATCCCAGACAATCATTATTCCAGGCTAGTACACCGGTTAAAGCTAACTGTAGAAAAGATGCTGTCAAAAAACTAGAGGTATGAGTAAAGGTCTGAGGCAGGGACTGAGACGGAGCTAACCCAGTGAATAATTTTTTGGGTGTAAGTTAACTGTATTCTTTGCATTTCCTCAAGACACCAGGTTGGTGAGAGATGACTACTTTGGTGACAATTATTACTTTATTTAAAGAGCACATACTCTCGTAGGATTTCTCCACCATCTACTAGAATTAGTTTTTACCTTGTGATTTCATTTTATCCCTGCTTTACCCACATTTCAATTAAAAAAAAAAAAAAAGAAAATTAAAAGAAATTAAGGCTTTCCTACAGGATGCATTAGCAGATATTTTGTTGGTATTAATTATGGAATTATCTCTCTTCCAGCGTGCATTACTGTGGAACTAATTCATTGATATATGAAATAATTTCTTAGAGTGCATTTTAAAAGTATAAAAGTTTCTTTCGTTTTCCTCTTAGCACTTTGACCCTTAGATTTTTTATATTTTTAAGCAAATTTTAGTATTCTTACTAGAGTCTTTTAGATAGTTTGTCAACTTTAGATAGAATTTCAAGGTTTATAATGCTTATTTATTCAAATGATTAATTTCTTACAGTCATGGAAACACTTTAGAACTGCTAGGAGCTTCTTGGGGGGGGGGGTGCAACCTTTTTCCGTACTAGGAAAGTAGAAAGAGACCTCAAATATATATTAAAGTACATTGCAACATAGGAAATCTAGGTAAGGCATGTGCCAGCATCAACTTGGCTTTGTGTCTGAAAGCTGTGAAATTTCTCCAAATAAAGCATGGCTTTCTTCACTCTGAGTAATTAAAGAATATGTTTATAACAAATGAGTTTACATTTTGAACTTTCTGAGAAGGAAAAATTATTTACAGTGTTTACACAGAAATCTAAAAACTAATAACAACAGAAACCCCACCCTAAGAATTTTCAGGAGAATTTAAACCAAAATCAATAGCTAGATGTGAAAATGGGGTTTGTAAATAGCTGAATATCTTAATTACCATATCATTTTCTACTAGATATTTCATCTAGTTAATATGGGACTTCTTTTATGCACATACTCTGAGGTAAACCCATCATGTATAAGACATAAGCAACTGTGATATGTCCCTCGTTTACTTAAACATACTTTGAGAATCCAAGATTACTCTTCAGCTAAGAAACAGCTATAATTAGAGAAATACTGTTGCTTCTTTCAGAGGGATTTTATCACCATGCATTATATTTTGATACTTAAATGAAAGTGCTGATAGTTTTTGAAGTACTTTATTGATCTCACAGTTGTTTTGAAGTGTAATCTTAAGAAAGAAAAAATACTAACCAATGAATAAAGACAAGCTTCCCCCAAATAGTTGTACTTAATGTTTCCAAAGTTCTTTAGTCTTGTATGTTAATGTAATTTCCTCTGCATGGTTGTTTGACTCTGAGCACTACAACATCTCACCTTCATTTTCTGAAATAAAAATACCTTTTTAGTGCTTTATGCCAGTTGTGATTTTGAGTGCTTTAATTTATACATAATATCAGTATATTAAGTGACTGCAGGACCGTCATGTGGAAAATATATTCAGAAATGTTGCTGTAGAAGATCAAGTAACAATTGAAGCAAAGACGTGATTTACTCATAACAGAAGTCAATGCAGTCATAATGACTTTTGTAGTTTTCTCCTGCTTATCTCTTCTGAGGGAAAACAGGAAACACTATAATGTTTTAGACACAATAATTCCTCTTGCTTCTTCATCAAAAAATGATGAAAAAAATATTTTCAAAATAAAATGCTGAAATCTGAGTCTATTCAACGTCACTGTGCTATCTAGCCTTAGAAATATAGCTAAAAGGGGAAAAAAAATCCAACAAACCAGCATATTCTGTGCATTATAGATTTGTTCTTTCAAAGAAAACATTGCATCAGTTCAAATGCTTTAAGGCATTTTAATAAGGCCAGTTGGGAATGAGCTTTCAAAAAAACTCTGAAAGGTTTGCTTTTTAATTTAATATTAAAAGTGGTTACTGTGAAAAAAAAAAAAAAAGAAAAATAGGAAACAATTTCCCTACTTTCTACCAGTAACTTACTTAAAAAAATGTAAAATTAATAGTGTGTAACACTGATCTTACTCTTTCGCTATTTTTTCACTGTGTACTCTGTTGTACTTTACCCTTATAAACTAACTACTATTCAGTGTATGCCTACACACCATAGAGAAAATTTGCATGATATTATTTTGAGCTGCTTTGCTGTTTAAATCTATATGTGTAGGTGCAAGGCATAATTCAGTGTTTTGGACATATATTGGGGAGCTTCCTTATTCAGTGCCACTTACCGTGTCAGAGCAACAGAAAGATACGATACAAAGTAGTGGTTAAAGTCCTTTCTCTGCCCTAGACTGATCAGGCAAAGCATGGTGCCACTGTTCTGTTAGGCTACAGTTTGAATGTGGAGCCAGGCACACACTGCACTTGTGCAAAAAACCCAAAGATTGCACTGTAAGGAAAACATTATCCAACCCACTGTTGAAGCCATAACACTGAGTTATCATAACTTAAAATGGGCTGTGGCCCATTATTTTATTTCCTGGTGTGGCATAGTTCCCTCTGCTGTGTTTGATTCTGAGAATTAATACTAACATTTTTGTGAGATTTTGGTGTTACGGTTTCTATAGAAGGATTTATCCATATGTCTTACAAATATTTTTTTTCCATATTTCATTCAGATTATTGTTGTTGTTGTTGTAGCAGCATCAGGAGCCGTAGCAGCATCAGGAGCCATAGCAGCAGTATCTGGTTGTTCAGGTAGAGCTGTGCCAAATTTCAGTTTAACAGAGAAAATTATTTGGGGAGATTTTCAGAGAAACATACCAAAATATAGCATGCAGCGAGACTTTAATTTCTTAATACTGAGATGGTGGGAGTGAATCTATAAACCAAGTGGATTACAGAAAGGAACATACTTTGCTTTGGCCTTCTTGCTGGGACACTGTTGCCTTGCCAGCTGGTAATTTTCCTATGCTGCCTTCTCTTTACTGGTTTTGGACTGTGTCAATGCCTATTGGGCTTCTCACCAAACATTGATTTGTTTTATTTTAGGGAGTAACTAATTGCTGAAAAATTCATTCCTATGTGGAGTGTATACAGCACTTACACTTTCCTACTGTTTGTGGGAAAGCAAATGATACATAGATAAACCTGCATATAAAAGCAGAATTATCCTTAATGGATCTCCGTGCATGACTGAAATTGGTAGGTTTTTTCTCTACAAAGTCTGCATTGTGAAGCTTTTTATTTGTAGAATTGGCCATGGTATTTTATTTTTAGTCATATTGCTGTAGAATATTTTACTTTGGAAGACATGGGAGAGACATCGTAAGTGAGGTGCAGGTGTTTCGAAAGCAGGTAGGTCAAGGAGAGAATAGACGGCAATGTGGAAGGGAAAAAAAGTCTTTCTGGGTTCTTAGCAGACTTTGAAGATGAGTTAGCCTGTAAGAGCTAATGAAGCACTTGAAGAAGGGCAGCACAGTTCACTCAGTAGTCGAAGTGATGTCTCCAAGTGGTGCTTTCTGTGACAGTCCCAAAGAGGCAAAACTTGAAATGATGTAGAAAGTTTGAAAGAGTGTAAATGCTTTATAAAGATTTATAAGCAATATAGTTGAGTAAAAAAGTGAGAGACACATAGAAATCTTTCTGATTAGTGTTAATTGTCTGACTCTGTGGGCTCTCACTTTTTAATGGAAAGTTTAACAAACTTATTTCCCTTGTCTCTTCTGAATTGACTGAAAGTGAATTTAATGTGATTGAAGGTACAAGATATTCTTTATCTACATACGTAGTTTGGAACAGTCTAGCAGATGTGTTAGCTTCCAAAATTCTTCTTCCAAAGCATGCAAAAGATGATAGTGTGTGACTCCAGTCCAGCTGAAAGGACTGGTGGAAAAGTGGCACCAGAAAGGAGAGAGAAGTATCTTTCAGAAAAACAGTAATTGAGAAGCATTGTAGTGACATGCAATGAGGTATGAAAGCTTAAGCTCATAGTTTGTAAGGACTCTGTAACATTTCTGCTGTAACGCTTCTGATGTAAGTTCCTGTCCATTTTTCTAAGTTTAATTGTATCCGTAGATAAGTTATTATAGATAAATACTGAAGTTACATGGAGATATTTTCTCTGTTTAAAATTTCCCATGTTTAGAGCACTTCTTTTTCAGAAAATTCATAAAAATGCACAGGCTATCCTTTGTAATACAAAGATCCATATATTTCAATATTTAAGGAGCTTTTCTAGTTGATCTTCCTTTTTATTTTTTAATGTTTTCATTACATCTTTTTAATGAGGGCAGATTCCACCATGCATACCAGGGAAATCAATAGTCTATTATACTGTTTCCTATATCTGATATCACATCTCAGTAGATTTCCATTATTAAAAAACAAAAGAAGTATCAACTGCTTGCGGTCCATGCATGTCCATTGTCCTGGCTCTAGCCAGTACAGGGTCAGCCTCCCCAAGCAAGCAGCACAGGTGAGCTGAGCTATCCCAGACTGTTTTCCACAGCAGCAGAGATAACTCCCTCATGAAAGGGGTGGTTGGGGAGAGGTGTTTCTGAGTGCCTCTAGGGCAGTCTGGGTGGGGCCACGGTGTTGGGTAATACTTTGTATTTCTCTGGTCAGTAAAGTACTCTATGTTATCACCAGTTGTGAGTGTAATTGACTCTTACTGTTTTACTTTCATTGTGATTTTGTCAGTCAACTGTCCATACCCCAACCCATGGAGGATCTGTGTGTTTCTCCTCCAGGAGTGAGCAAGTGGCATGTGGTGCTCAGCCACTGCCTGGGACGGAACCACCACATCCATGCATTCTAAAACACCCATAATGTATTTATTATTTTTTAATTCACATATTATAAACTGATTTTAAAACCTTTTAACTTAAAAGGAGTAGTATTTGGACTTCAGTGAAGTGATAGATTTTAGTGACAGAAGCATACCTTCATAAAGACTTAGACATGATGTATGAAGACAAACTAGAGTAATAGTAACTGGGTTTGAGTTTAGTACAGGACTTCAGGGCAGGTTTAATATTCAGATCACTTGAACTTAAAACTTTCAGTAATTATCTGAACAAGTAAATGACATATTAATTAGAAATCTGTGATAAAAGCACTTCTAATTTTATGTACATGCATAAAGTTTAATCGTGTGACGTATTGCTGTATAAGTCTTTGATTAAAAGATTTGCATTCTGTGTCATTAATGTAGGGCATCTTAAATTGCATTAAAAAGTGCATTAATGACAATCTCAAAATGTGTGACTGTAAATAAGGTGATGTCAATAGACTGACCTTTGCTTAGGATGCCTCAGAGACAAGTACTTCATCCTGTCCTATTCTGTCAGTGACATACACTAGGATTAAAAAAAAAAGAAAACAAAACAAAAAACCTAAACATAATAATTACAGATAATGTAAATAACTTTAAAAAAAAATTAAAAAGGAAAGACAGGTAGCTAGTCATCAGAGGAGGATCTGAATTGTCTAGTTGCATATTCACAATACAAAATAACATGTGCTTTATTGAGACAAATGTAGATTGGGTAGTATGGTGTATATTTGGGATCTACCAATTCAGGCTACATCCATTAAATGGGAAACTATACCAAGAATTACTGACCTAAGAAATGCTAAAGACATCATTATGGAAAACTTCATGATGGGACCTGTGCAATGTCCTTGGCATAGGTTTGACAAAAACACTATCTGGAAGTAATTGAAAAAAAGAAATAAGGAGTAGAAGTTAGGAATCATTTTGCTTTCAGCACACAGCACTGACCTCTGCTACTTATGTATGTGCTGGTAGATTTCCTTCAAGAAAGATATGCAAATGCTGATAGTTAAAAGTAAGCTGATAAAGCGATGCAGAGGGTGGAAAATAAGACTTGCGGAACAAGACTAAAGAAATTGTCTTACTAAAGAACTGGAGAGATGTTTTCCTCACCTTCTGCATAAACTTACACTTGAAATAATATAACTGATAGCAAAGATAGAAGATTTTTCATTTGTATGGAGAGACGGTAACAAGATTCAAAGGCTTACAACTGAACATAGACCTAAGATGTTATCTTAGGAATCTAATCTCTGAGATAGCTATTATTTCCTATCAGAAAAAGTATTTAAATTTATAAAATTATGAAGAACAAGGTGAATTTACAACACTGTAAAATACAATTAGACTGCATGTGTATGAATTATTGGCTTTCTGTTTTGTTTCTGGAACAATTTTATAGTCAGTAAGTGGAGTCAATTGGCTATTGATCCTTTTAATCCTGAAATTAATAAATGTTTCCACTTTTCCTATAGTGCCATTACAAGGATTTTATCTGTACTGCCTCCAGCACTCTCAGACCTGTTTACTTAATTACTTGTGCCAGATGCTTTCAAGCAGAGCAGAGCTAGCACTGTGCCGTTAGAAGTGATGGTCATGGGCCAGAGTACTAACTAGTTGGACTCCTGTCTTTGACCAAAGCATCAACAGAAGTCACCAGCTCCATGCCTATCATTGTTTCCCCTTGGAGGTTCCTTCTTAGCATTTATCTTTCATCCAAATTAATTGTGTCTAAATTATATCTCTGTGATACTTGCTAGAAGTGTTTTGATATTGTTCCTTCATCTGAAGCCTCAGCTTTGAGAATGGAAGGCAAGTGCTTTGTAGTTGAAAAGAAAACAGGAGTTTTAAAAGGCTCATTGAACAACTACAAGTGATATAGACAGATTGAGAGTTGTGGTTGTTCAGCATGGAGAAGGGAAGGCTACAGGGGAACCTTATTGCAGCCTTCCAGTACCTGAATGGGGACTATGTGATAGGTGGAGAGGGGTTGTAAACAGCTACATGGGCATGTAGTGATAGGACAAAGGGTAATGTTTTTAAACTGAAAGAGGGTAGATTTATATCACTAATTAGGTTATATGTCTTTACTGTGAGGGTTATGAGGCATGAAAGCAGGTTGCCCAGAGAGGTTGTGGTTGAGGTTGCTTCAACTGGCAGTGTTCAAGGACAGGCTGGATGGTGCTTTGAGCAACTTGGTCTTGTGGAGGTTGTCCATGCTCATGGAAGGGGTTTGGAACTAGATGGTCTTTAAGGTCCCTTCCAACGCAAACCATCTCTGGTTCTATGATTGATACTACAATTCTATTATACAGTCAGAGATGTTCTAAAAATTATCTTACCTTACCAGCGGTGCAATCCCTGACAATGATTGTCACAAATCCACTTTTATGCCGAATGACCCAGCTGCAGTGGTCTCCTAATCAATAATTGTGTTTCTGTGGCAGGTGTACAGGAAGTTACTTGTGAGCTCTTGCACTTATCTTGCAAGGGAGTATTTTGCTATGCCAATATAGTGATAGCAATACAAAATGAAATACTGATAAAAGTACTAAAACCATAAGACTTAGAAAACCTTACTTAAAATCATTTCCCCCTGAAGAATATTCACATTCCGTCCCTCCACCCTGCTTAAAAGCACGTAGAAGTTTTTCCTGCATATGTTATCTCTCAACATACAACCAGATCTGTAGAGAAGAAAGAACATTGATGTTTCCACTGAGTGTATCGGCAATTAAGTTTTAATAAATATATAATATTGTCATTATATATAGTTATAGATGTTTGTTGCAGTAAAAAGTTCACTGGGAATCAGTGCTAGAGCGTAGCTGTAGGACTGGAGCAGAAAGCGGAGCCAAGGGGATTCAAAGTTTCAGCATTTTGTCTGTGGGAAGCATCTTGCAGACTCAGAGTATTGCTACCGATTTGTAAAGCTGTTCTTAGAGAGACTGCCTAAAGTGGTTAACATCCAGGAATCACACAGTTCCTAAAGTTTTGTTTCTAGGATGAATATTAAAAGTGGAATATCCTTTGATATGAAAAAGAAAATACTGAAAATTTGTGAGTTTCTCTTTTTTATTTTTTGGTTTTTTGTTTCCATTTTTCTAATGTAATTTTTAGAGTGGATAGTATCTTTCAAATTAGAAGAACTTTTTATTTGTGGACTATTTTAGACTGTTTTGTTTAATGTGATTATAAAAATGGTACTCACAGTGAGAAAGTGAATATTCATTTGCTTGAATATGGCTTTCCTTCTGTCAATTTCATTGCCAGAATCCTGGATTGCTTGTTTTGTTTTGGCACTGATTTATATTGCTTATTTCTCTATGTAGCATTTCGATACAAATTTTGTCTCTTTTCTAACACTAAATACAAAAAGTTTTTTTCTTGGGTGAAATACAATCCAATGAAAAATCTCTACATTTAAGCAAAGTGTGATTTAATAAAATAAACATTAAAACTATAATTGAAAACAAAACCGAAACCAAGCCCAAACAATCCCTTCCCTCTTCTCTGTGAATTCTTTCTGTATATGCTAGATTAGGAGTAAGAAAAATTGTTTTGATATTCTTCTGGTAATAAGGCATTTGAAATACCCTGGTTTTGGTAGAGATGTTTTTATTGATCTTCTGAAAAAAATTACTAAAATCGGTTTATGTGATTCCAGATGAATAAAAATCATATTGAAATATTCCAAATTTAAAAAAAATAATTAATCATGAGACAGCAAAAAGATTGAAAATTTTATAATCCAATAAGGAAGTGTAAGACACATTTCATGAGAAAGAACATTACATTCTGTTACAAAATTAGTTTTCAGATATCACACATCTACACCAGAAGAATAAATGCTGATAATAAAAGATAACCCGCTCTTGATAAGTACAAATTATTTTAATTCAAACTGTAACATTTTAGCTCCCTTATATGTAAATGTATTTTGTTTCTCTAAAAATCTTGACATTTTACTACCATAAATACTTAAGATATTTTCAGTTTACATTAAAATTACTTCAGTCTTTGACTATTTTACTTAGACCAAACCCATCATACTTAATTATTTTTTTTATTCATAAGTGCATTCTTAGTAGCATTTAATATGTCATTACCTATCAATATTAAAAATGTTTTCAACTTATAGTCTATGTTGCTAGGAGCCCAAATCAAAACTCAATAGCAATCAAACACATAGTGTAAGATACTTTTTTATACCAGCAAAGAAGAAGTCAGCCAAAACCATGAGGAGGCCTGCATGCATGCACAAGGAACTACTGGACAAACTCAGGTCAAAAAAGTGTTTTGTTTTCTACTACAGAGAGTGGAAGCAAGGAACAGGTAACCTGGGAGGACTACAGAGAAGTTGTCCAAGCAGACAGAGATGAGGTTAGGAAAACTAAAGCCTTGACAGAATTGAATCTGGCCAGAGATGTTGAGGGCAACAAGAAAATATTCTATAGATAGATTTAGTGATAAATGGAAGACTAGGGGAAATGTGGCACCCCTTCCAGAATGATATGGGAGACCTCATTACTCAGGATAGGGGTAAGAACTATTTTGTCTTGGTCTTCATCAACAAGGGATCAAGCTGCAGGAGGCAGAGACAGGGACTGGAAGATCAAGGTCGTCTAAGGAACCTGAAGTTATATATGTCCATGGGCCCTGATGAGATGC
>VZTU01014210.1:1309-16567 GCA_013400835.1 Zapornia atra | reverse complement strand
TGTAGGTGGTGATAAGGTCTCCCCTCAGCCTCCTCCAAGCTAAACATCCCCAGCTCCCTCAGCCGCTCCTCATAGGATTTGCCCTCCAGCCCCTTCACCAGCCTGGTTGCCCTTCTCTGGACTTGCTCCAGGACCTCAATGTCCTTCTTATGGTGAGGAGCCCAGAACTGGACACAGTACTCGAGGTGTGGCCTCACCAAAGCTGAGTACAGGGGCACAATCACCTCCCTAGACCTACTGGCCACACTATTTTTGATACAAGCCAGGATGCCATTGGCTTTCCTGGACACCTGGGCACACTGCTGACTCATATTCAATTGGCAGTCAACCAACACCCACAGGTCCTTCTCTGCCTGACAGCTCTCCAGCCAGTCTCCCCCAAACCTGTAGCACTGCGTGGGGTTTTTATGTCCCATGTGCAGCACTCTACACTTGGCCTTGTTAAACTTCATCCCATTGGTCTCAGCCCATTGGTCCAGTCTGTTCAGATCCCTCTGAAGAGCCTCCCTACCCTCAGGCAGATCAACACTTCCTTCCAGTTTAGTGTCTTCTGCAAACTTCAACCCCCTTGCTTTCTGGATTGTCCATCAGTCAAGCTAAAGTTCAAGTATGTGTCTGGGGCAAGTAATTGGACTAAATTTATTGCAGATTTCAGTTCACATCTCTTAAAAAACCCCACCTATTTCTTTCCTCTCGTATTTGGCTATGGCAAATGTAAAGGCATTAGAATATGATTTATTTTAATCCTGTGGTGAAGGAATGGTAAGAGAGAAGAACCCAAGCAAACCTAGGCAAGCCTTCTCTAATATCTAGAATGTTTGGTCAAGAGCTGATTAAAGTTCTTTCCAAAAATTTTTTATGTCAGAATGTGGAAACTCTGTTTTACTACATTGCCATACGCCTTCTTTGTGTCTTTTAGTATGCAGTATAAAAGGACATGCATTCTATAAGCAGCACAATATGTTGGAGATTTATCTCCTGCTAGTATTAATTAGTTCAGCAGATAAGGCTTTGTGTATTACATAGCTAATTATATTACAGTAACACCTGATGAATCTTAGCCTGGTTTGTCACACTGTAAAAATCTGTTAAGAGATGGTCTGGTCTTTGTTTGATGTATTTACACATTTATTACATAGGATAAGAGAAATGCTGGAAGGAGAAAATAGGTACACATCAGCAAAATTCCTCAGACTGAACTGTATTGTGACTTTTCAGTCTGTGACTGAAGTCCTAGTGTCTGTCAGCTGAATCCCTGTTTGGGACCTTGAACACTAGAAAGTACTGTTTTTCCATCACACTGTTCAATAATCAGTTCAGTAAAATAGGACTGACTTTTCAGAGACAAATTCTCCATCAGTTAACTTTTCCTGTGTGCCATAAGAAAATGCACTTGAAGTACTTCATAGTGGATGAAAGTGAGTTAGCAAAGATCAAGAAGGTGTCTGTCTGCCTGTATACTAAACATTCATATGGACTGGAGTTTTTTTCTTTTATGACATACATTGTTTTATCTCAATCTTTGTGAGTCTTCATGTGTACTTACTCAGATCGCATGCGTGCATGCTCACCTGGATTGATATATAATAACAAAGGACAAAAGCCGGTGGTATAAAGACTATTAGGACAGGCTTGTGACTGCATATATTGTCACACTGCTAAATCTTCTGAAAGCTTTAAAATTTGGAAAATATAGCATTACAAAACTTAAGTCCTGTAAATGTCACCTTTTAGAGCCTTTACAAGAAGTTTAGAAAGTTTTTTCCTTTCCTGAGATATTTCATTGCATTTTATTTTTCTTCATTCTTACTCTCATCAAGCCTAGTTTCCTATTGCCAAGAGTCTTAATGAATAGGACTTTGAGGGAGAGAGAAAGTGTAATACATATTGAGAAAAGTAAAAAAATGCCTGCTTCTGAAAACTTTGCAAAGTCACAGACTTCTGGCTGGAACTGTCAGGACTGAAAACAGGTGCTCAGTACAGTGTACATCACAGTTTTAGATTTTTATAGTCCAGCTGAATTTCAAGATCCTGGGTTTGAAATCTATCAGTAATTAAGGAATATGTAACTGGGACAATATAACTTGGGGAGGGAATGAAACCTTACTTTGAAAGGCAGTTTTGAAAACAATGTAATTCAAAGTAGGTGCTATTTAAAGTAAATTCTGATATTTATTTGAAATGTATAGTAATGGATAAACATTGCAATAAAACCTGTTTTATAGTATAAACCAATAATAAAGTATATTTTTTGTTGTGGCATAGTGGTGGTTCTTTTAAAGCAGTGTGCTCAGCAAGAAGGATTTGTAACTTCCACTCAAAAAAAAAGGTAAATTAAGTTAGTGGAAAGAGATGAATATTTAGAGTAAACTTAGGGTTATTTGTCATAGCTTTTATCACCACCACTGCATGTATAAAGAAGTTTTTGTACTGATCTAATATCAGTAATCTTAACTTTTTAAGGTCTCTTTTCTCCATTCTCCTTGAATTCCTCACCTCACTTCTGTATTTTTCTGTTTTGAACTGCTTGTGTCTTCTCCCTTTCTATCTTACCTGATCTTCTTCCCTACTTCATTTTAATTTTTTTTTTTTAAAGAGCTGTAAATCTCTCTTCTTTAGCCTTTATCTCAGACATTCCAAATCATGACTTTATCCTAGAATATTTTAATCCCCTGACCTCAGCATTGATAGACTTTGAATTCTTCAGCACTCTCAACTATCCTCTTATGCAAGTTCTAGTGACTTAACTGCTACTGTAATTCAGAAAAGTTGAAATTACATTGAGATTTTGTGTTGCAAGGGCCAGTAAGAACAGTGAAGACAGAGGGCTAAATTACTTGCTTCTGTGATCTGGGCTATGTATTGATGAAATTGATGTAATTTCCCTTTAAAGTGTCAGCAAGAGTGAAGGAAGAGTGTCCTAAAGTGTGCAGGGTTTGATGTCATAGAACTTTGGAGTTCAGTTCAGTTCATGGCTTGCTAAAGAGTATGGTAGTGAGCCAGAAGATTTCTTGATTTATTTAGGCTTTTCAAAATGGTAAGAGTACTATTTGTACTCCACAATACCAGAATAGAGTGGGTAAGTATTGTTACTTCTTTTCACTCTTGGTGAATGTCTTTAAGATTGAGCGGACTGTTGTGCATTACCTGAAGAACTGCTTCTTGCATTTTTTTCTCTGACATGCTATGTGTTTTTGGGAATGGGAAGATCTATGTCATCTCTTTGTATTGATGCGTTGTGAAGCTCAATGAAAAGTTTATTAAGTGTAATTAAAATTCAGACTTAAAACCACTGCAGTTTCAGATGCTATGAGATACTAGTCTTTTCAGAGCTGTGCTTACTCTCATAGAACTCTATAGAGTAACAGTCTTCAGCAGCTTCTTCAGAAGGTGATTTCTGTGGTTGTAGTTGATGTCCCAAGTTCTTGAGCACCCAAGATAGTAAAAGGTATTGAGTGCTCTTTGTCTGGCTCAAATTTTCATCTATATAAATTAAAGAGCAATTATATAGAATTTTAATAACATATTTTTCTATTTCTGTACGTTTGTTAGTTTTGCCAAAGAGGGCCTGTGTCAGTGTATGGGTATTCCTTGATGTGTGCCATCAAAATAAACTTATACTGTCAATCTGTAATGTAGGCAAACTTCACTGCATGAGTTCCACAAGTAAATATTTGACCAGCATGCTAGTGGAATAGTACCACATCCTGGTGCTTCTGTATTGTAGTTTGTATTGTAGTTTCTACATGTAGTTTGTCATGCTACAGCTGTGAGTGTAACTGTTATTTTTATCGGACTGTATGATCATAGTTCTTAAAGAACAGCTCGTGAGGCTATCTGGGTATCCTGGGAAACTTCAGATTGCACTTTTGGTCTTGCAGAAAATACTTGTCTATCCTGACTTGGGAGAGATGTTTTTATACTCCATGTATTGTTAAAAGAAATTTCATAGAATTTAGATTTGACTAACCAGAGCATTAAGTTTGTGATCCTCTTACCTGTTCCAGGTTATATGTCTCCACACCCATCCCCACTAGGAGCACCAGAGCATGTGTCGAGTCCCATGTCTGGTGGAGGAGGTCCAACTCCACCCCAGATGACTTCCAGCCAGGCGGGACCCGTTATACCAGGAGACCCACAAGTTATGAGTCAACCTAACAGAGGTCCTTCCCCTTTCAGCCCTGTACAGCTGCATCAGCTGAGGGCTCAGATTCTAGCATACAAAATGTTAGCTAGAGGTCAGCCTTTACCAGAAAACCTTCAGCTTGCTGTTCAGGGCAAGAGGACCCTGCCTGGCATTCAGCAGCAGCAGCCTCCCGGTGCCTTCAACAGACAATCTGGTAAGTGAATCTAGGCCTTGTGTCATTGTGTGGGTAATTCTTAAAGATCTAGCTGTGGAAAATTACGAAACAGCTACTCTGCAGGACTGCAGTTTGGGACTGCATTCTGGCATCTAAATGAACAGCAGCATTTGGTTTTCAGCTTGAGCAAGTGCATAGAACACATCTATTGTTAACAGGATATTGTGAAAACTAAAATAGAAGGGATTTCAATATGCAGTACTGCATCTGTCCTGATTTGAATGTTAGTCAAACTTGACTGATCATAATTTTAGTTTTTCTTATAGTGAATTTTTGGTCTCCTGTCACTATACAGAAAAGTAGATTAAGAAATTTGGAGTAAGTTGAGCGATTATTAAGGTTGTTGAAAGTAAAACCAACAGTATATAGTGGGCTGTCAAGGACAAAATATAAGGAAAAGAGAATGTTGTGTTGTGGGGTTTTTTCTCCTAATGGTGATAGATGTTACAGTGTCACAAGCAAGCATGTTTTGGTCCTAAGAAAACTCTGTTACATTAAATATCCTGTGCCTGTTAGTTTCTAACCACTGCCATTACTGAGTTTTCATTAGAAATTGAGTGTACTCTCTTTAGTAATGATTTTCATAATTACACTGTTCACTTAGTGGATATGGCTGTGCTTCCAAGGTGGTTTTTTAGGAGGCATGTTTTTAATACACTCGATTACATGAGGTTTTTTCCTACTTAAATCCATATTTAATGAAGAAAAATACTACTTGCCTGAACAGACTGGCATGCTAGAAAGCAGAGTAACTTTTGAATATTTGGAAATGCTTAGTATCTTAATATTTCCTATGTCAAATTGCAGGTATTGGGTTACATACAATGGGCAGTTCTGCAACTGGACCAGGGCCTGCTCCAGGTGTGCCTGGACATACAGCTGCCATTACCCCTAAAACTTGGACTGAAGGTATAGCAGATTATATTGCTGATTTTATGTCACATGCAGAATTTAGGATTAAACAAAGTGGGTAGTCTTTGAGGAAAAGATGCAGGAAACAAGCAAAGGTAAGAAGGCATGCAGTAAAATAGTGTAACCTTTACTGGGGCGAGGACTTGAATCAAGAGTCTAACCATTTATATATCCATGAATGACTCAACCACATGAAATTACTGCAGATGTTTGGCAGCCTGAACCTGAAGCACTTTTTTACAATCAGAATTAAATATGTAAGCTGCTTGAGGGACACCCATAAAATCTACTTAATAAGTTACATTCTGAGCATGCATAATTGCAGCAAATGTGTCTTTCAACTATGGTCTCTGCTACTGTAAACAAATGTTTTCAAAACGTGGCAAAAATTTTTTTTTTCAATTGTATTGCTTTGGAAGTTCAGTGTAGTCCTTGAAATCTAATGAACAGTGTAATTTACTTACTATGGCATGATAATAAGGTTTTGAGTCAAGTCATTCAGATTTGGTTTTCCAGGCTGATTTTATTGTTTGAAAGTAGAATGGAAGAAGTATTGTATTGAAAAGAATTAGAAATTCTTAGCAATGTTTATTGTTTGAAGTTTTGTTTTGGTTTTTTTTAAAGAGGCATTTAAAAGTAAATTCAATATTGCATGCAGGCTTTCAAATAACATAGGCTGCTTATATGGCAGAAATGTTAGGATATGTTGTTGCCTATGGGTAAATCTGGGGACAGTGACTCTGTGATAGTTTGTCATAAGAAATTCCCTGTAGTTAGTCTGTGACTTAGAGCAGCACAAAACAGAAATTAAATACTAGTGTGTAATCAGGTGTAGAACTGTTTTTCTTGTAATGAATGCTTACAATTTGAATAGGATAATAAAGAGGAGAAAAAGTGTTTTTAAGAGGTTGTATGTATGCATTTACCAGACATAGTGCCTTCTAGATCAAATTCTGCTACTAAAAATGCTGGCAGGTATACTGAATTCCTAGATGGATAGTTTTATGTAAATAATCCAGTATGTCATAGTAATATATCCTGTTTAACTATAACCTCTTTACCAATTGTCTTTTCTCATTGTTGATATGTTATTAGAAAAAAAAAAACTTGTCCTAGCAGTATCTCTTTGGAAGTTTTATTTGAAGTATTTTTTAAGATTGTGCTTATTATTTAATTTTTTTTCCCATTCATTACATAGTTGTTCATGGTAGCGTCTATTTTACACGTCAATTTACATGATTACCTGACTTACACAGAGCTTTTTGGTGTTCTTGGCTCCTTTATTTTGTATCAACTGAAATGGGGTGTTGCTAAATACAGAATCTGCTGCTTGTGCTCAGGTTGCTATTCTGGAGTTTGATGTGGATTTTTGAATAACAAATGGTGATCTTTGAAGGAATCTTTTGATCTAGATCTCAGGATCTTGTGTTTGAATTAGTTGATGACAAGACTGTACATGTACTTTGTTTTTCTGGCATTAAATGACTCCTTAGACAATTAAGTGACATCTTTGTAGTGGCAACTGTCTGTTGTTTTTGAATGTCTGAATGCATGAGTGACTGGTAATCATAATCACATACTGAAATATATCACCCTTTGTGTCTATAAATGGCAGGTCCAATTTTCATGTTAACTGAGGTTAATTTTCAAGTCTATTAAAAAAACCTGTAATCCAATTAATGGTATTTGAAGTATTTAAATACAATTAATAGGAAATCGTAATGAAGCAAAGGCTATTAACATATGATACGTACTTCTGAGTACAGTTGTAGAAATTTTAATATGGCTATCTAATTCTGATAGAGCTATAAAAGCAGACCTGCTTGTGCTTGTTGTTAGGTTGTGATTATACATCCCTTCTAAGTGCTGGAAGGGGAGTGAACATGAGGCAGAATTAGGTCCTACACTTTCATGAAATCAGTTCTCCAGCTGTTTTACTTCTTTTTAGGCTAGAATCAATAGTCAGTAGGAACGGCGAAAGAAATGACATGTGTCATAGTTTCAGGTGTTTTATTTTTCATATGTTATTTCAATATGGAGTGGAGTCTGTCTCAGTGTGCTTTTTCTGCTAATTTTGGGTGTTTATCTTAGCTTCATGGTCAGTCTTCAGAAACTATCTTGATATTCTTTTCCTTGCCTCCATATTTCATGTTATGAATAAGCATGTTTTATCATTCAGGCCAAAACCCAGATCTGAGCGTCTCCAATGCGCAGCAGAAGCTTCCTGCACCCCCGCCCAGTGGGAGGCCTTCTCCTGCCCCCACAGCTGCACAGCCTGCTGCCTCCATGCCTGGGCCGTCTGTACCACAGCCACCACCTGGACAGCCTTCACCCATTGTTCAGCTGCAGCAAAAGCAGAATCGCATCAGCCCTATCCAGAAGCCACAGGGACTGGATCCTGTTGAAATACTCCAAGAACGTGAATATAGGTAGAAGTGAATAACAAGTTTCAAATGCATATGCAGGTTGTTGCTTTTCCCTTTCTCAAATGAAACACCTTGCAATCAGCTACTGTAGTAACAATGTTAAAAACTGAGTTTCCAGAGAGAAACTCTGTTGAAGAGAAGTACAGACACAAAAAACCAAAGAACTTAAATCTACCTCAAGTTGTGAACTAGTAAAGTGTACTGGCGGTCTCAGTACTAACCAACTAAACTTTAAACAGGCTCAGGGACTTTCCTGAGTAAGCGTGTTAGTTGGATGCTGCAAACACTGAAAGTTAGGAAATCAAAATCCTTGTAATCTACAGAGAAAACAATTAGGTGTAGAAAGCTTTCAAAATTATATGCAAAAGCGAAGTTAGAAGAGGCTGATGAGTTAGTGGCCACAGCAAAACCAAATTTTATTATTGATGATGGGGTTGGCTGCACTGCCAAAGAGTAGAGAGAGTATTAAGGAAGTCACAGGTAAGATTAAAAAAAGATGTTACCAAGAAGCATAATCTTTATAAGCTGCCTCCTGACTTCCCTAATTAGATGGTGAATTATATTAATTATGAAGTATAGAGGATGACATTTATTTTAAGTTTATTAAGTTAGAGACTTCTTCTGTCTTTCCATCAACAAGGCTTTTAAACAGCTGACCTTGAGGATCTGCCAGGTGGAAAGATCTTGACCTACACCTAAAATGTGTTTCTGATTATTATCAATCAGAGGAAGGAAACTGCACTTTATTTGCTTGTTTTGGAATGATGATGCATCTTCCAGTTACTGTATCAATGGGTTTGTAGTGAAAAGTAGCCAAAAGGGATAGTGATCTCACTGAAGACTTATTTATTGACTTTTGCTCTATGAAGGTAAAACACCGTGAAGTGTTTTAGGATGTGGTGCCATGTCCATAATCCACGCCTTGATCCCAGAAAAGGTCTTACTTTTTGTGCAAGATAATGCTTAAGTAATTTACTGGCTGTTGTGATCATTCTGTCAGTCTTGCCCCTTATATCTTAGGACGGAATGGCGATAGCTATTTCAGTGTGAGCAGTCCCTATTCTCTAAAATCTTTTTTGCAAAAGCTTGTAGAGCACACTGGTTTCACAGTTGCTCTGAGTCAAGAACTGTAGCAGTAACCTCAGCCAAGAATCCTGTGGCCACTATAATGTAACTGTTTCTCCATGAGTTAACCTCGCATAATCACTCCTCCAGTCTTTCCTGTGCTGCTCCAGTGAACTATTTGTGCCAAGCTATTATGTCGTAGTATGCATAAAGGGAGGAGAGTGAGGAGTGATAGAAAATAGTGATATTGCATTTACTAATATGGAGAACCAGCTGCAGATACAGCATATCCTTTAAGTTTTAAAGTGGAAGTTCGATAAGGATTCTGCGGCAGAAGGGGTTTATTTTTATAATTATGATGCAAGCTGTTTCAGTGTTGAGCACTGCTGGAATTTGGGTTTATTTGCATACCAGAATCCTTAGAACTTCTGGAAGTCCTTTCATTGTTTAAGACTATGTAAGTAAAATCAGAGAAAAACTTCGAAAAGAAGGAAGTTTAACAGCTTTTGTGCTTTGGACAGTGCTAGACTTCGCCTTAGTACTGGCAATTTTAATACAGAAACATGATTTCATGTTTTTCATAAAAAAACATTTTTTTCATAAAAAGCAAACAAACATTTCTATCCTGAAAATAGTGAAGTTTGTGAAGGCCTTATGGTGTGTCTGTCTCTTGCAATCTCTCAGTAGTTAACATTTTTAATAAATCACAGAATGACTAGGTTGGAAAAGACCTTTAAGATCATTGAGTCCAACTATTCCTGTTTTCTACTAAACCATATCCCTAAGTACCTCATCTACCCTTCTTTTAAAAACATCCAGGGATGGTGAATCAACCACCTCCCTCGGCAGCCTGTTCCATGTCCCAACAACTCTTTCAGTAAACAACTTTTTCCTAACATCTATGCTGAACCTGGCCTGGCACAGCTTTGTGCCATTTCCCCTTGTCCTATCTCCTGTCATTTGGGTGAAGAGACATCACCCACCTCTCTACAACCTCTTTCAGATAATTATGAGCAGTGATAAGGTGTCCCCTCAGCCTCCTCTTCTCCAGACTAAACAAACCCAGCTTCCTTAGCTGTTCCTCATAAGATTTGCCCTCCAGCCCCTTCATCAGCCTGGTTGCCTTTCTCTGAACATGCTCCAGGACCTCGATGTCCTTGCAGTGAGGGTCCCAGACCTGGACACAATAAATACTTAGTAAACCATGCTTCTCACACCACCCCATGAGTGAGTAGGATGGGAGTGCACAAGGATTTGGGAGGGAGCGCAGCTGGGACAGCTGACTGACCCCAGGGATATTCCATACCTTCTGTCATCATAATGCTCAGCAATAAAACTGGGAGGGAGGTTGACAGGAGCCTGCTGCTCAGATACTGACTGGGCATTGGTTGGTTGTTCATGAGAAATTGTTTTCATTTCCATCACTTGTTTTTCTTGGATTGTATTTTCTTCTCTGTTTGTTTCTTTTTTTTGTAATTATTAAACTGTTTTTCTCTGAACCCTTGAGTTTCTGTCTCACTCTTACCCCTCTCCCCGCATCACACCAAGTTTTGGGACGAGTGAGCCAGTGGCTTTGTGCTGTTCAGTTGCTGGGCACGATTAAACTACAGCAGTGACCCTGAAAAAGGTGTTTCTGGACTGCACAAGTGATTCCAGTTGATTTTCAGATTATACATAAGTCATGATGCATGGAGTTTACTGTATTTTATTTGTTCTTCCTCCATATACCAGGTGTAGCCATTTTGCCTTACGTGTGAATTACTTTCCAGCTGTGAGGGTGACATATTAAGAGTTTTTGTCACTGTGGAGTGATGAGGGGGAGGAAGGGCAGGAGAAACATGATCACTTTATGGAAAGAAGACCTGTAGAAAGTGTGTTGTTTTTCTCTCCATGGCTGTTCCAAAGACCTCATCAGACACCTTTTACTGATGAGATCTGATGTGTCGTGAAAATAAAGAAAAGGGACTTTTTTCACATCTGTGCTATACAGGGAGATGAGATACCTTCCTGTTCCTGTTTTTTTAGGATTTTGAGTTTGGGAGAGGGGACTCTAGTTTTGGTGGAAGGAGCAGGTGTACTTTTGGTTAGGGGTTTTGGATTTTTTGGCTTGTGGTGTGGGTGGGTTTTTTTCCTAAAGCACATGGAAAGTGGAGGCACTGATTCAGTTGAACTTAGATACAAATTGTGGGTAACTTAAAATTTTGGAGTCTGTTATCTTAGTGCAGTGACAAAAATTGCAGCTAACAGAAGTATTTATTGGTAAACAAGCCCACAAAACCTATGCAGTTGTTAGCTCTGTGATCTTTCTTTTCAATATAAAAAGTAGAAGAAGAAAGAAAAAACCAACAAAGTTCTGTCTGGCCTGTCCATTATTCTCTCTCTGTCTTGAATTTCAAATGAATGCAAAAGGAGCTTGTAAATGAAGAGTAAAATGCAATTTGATTTACAGTGTAACAGCTATGTAAGTGTGAATACTTTACAAATGAACTTCTAGTTTGTTGATAAAATAAGCAAGGAGAGAGGTTCTGTCTGTCATCACTGACTATTCTGTGCATAAAACAGTACACATGAAGGAAGGGTCTTTGATGAATCCTATATAAGTAAAATAAAATTCTTTATTTTTTTTTCATGCATATACTTTTAGTCAAAATTAAAAGAAGGATCAAGAGCGAATTTCATTATTTGCCAATCTCTTTTCAAAGTAGGAAAGGATACCTAATGCAATTTCTGCAAAACCCTATTAGTTCAGAAACAATTAGTAGCCAAATAGATCCCTGAGAGAAATTGCCTATTTTTACTGTATAATTTTCATAACCACTTAAAGATTTCTCCTAGTGTCTTACTGAGTTTTCTATTTACTTAGGCTGCAGGCTCGAATTGCTCACAGAATCCAGGAGCTGGAGAACTTGCCTGGTTCTCTACCACCTGATCTGCGAACCAAAGCCACAGTGGAGTTGAAGGCACTCAGATTACTGAATTTCCAGCGCCAGGTAATGCCTTTAGCTTCAGGAAAATTCTCATAGAGGTCACAGTCAAATGTATTCATGTAGCAAAGAGTAAACTGGCAAGAGAATTTTGCAGGAGCACTGAGCCCATGCAGGAGGCTTTGGATAAGAGCAAATTCAACCAATAAGGAAGCCACAAAAATGTTTAATTTAGGTTTTGTTTTCTTAATAAAAATGTGCAAGAATTTGTTTCATTTCCTGCTTTCTTTGTGGTGTGTCTCCAAGTCTGTAAAGTGTCTCTGTAGAATTGTGCCTTTAATAAGGAACATGGTATTGGCACAAGCTGGACCGTCTGCAAGCGGATTTTCAACACAAATCCCAATAGACTTCTCTTGTGGCCATACTTAATGTTTGTCATGGGTCCCCTTGTTTTAGGAAGAGTTGCATGTTGGTATTGTGTGTGGTATTTCTCTGTGATCTGTTTTCAGGATTTCTGCTGTAGTACAGGGACTTTGAAAGTTAAATGTAACAAGATCATACCTAAGACAAAAGTTGGATGTTGATTGCATGTATCAGTAAATGAATTTCAGAAAAGGAATCACACTGCCAGACTCTTACGGGCCTAATGCCATTGGCTTTTCTCGTTAGTTTGGAAGAACAAAGATGTGATTTGTCAGATCAAGCAAAAATACTTCCTGACAGAAGCCTTGGCAGTAGTTGTGCCATGATGTCCAAGTCTTCCTTCCCTCTCCCCTTGGCACTCCTTTATAATGAAGTTTTGTCAGAGGTCAGATGAAAAGCAGCATGCTCTCCCTGCTTTACTGCTGGGACTGTGGCAGTACTGTTCCAAGCTCTTTACATTTACCTCTCCCTGCTGTCACCTGTGCAGCTGCAATGAAACAAGTTGTCAGCTATGTTCAGGTGCAGCATTACAAAATATTTCTGTTGTGCATTTGAGTTTTACTTTGATGGTGTAACTTCTTGGCTAGCACCTTGCATCTCAGCAGGACACTTATTTGCAACATCTTGTAAAGAAGGAGGAAGTGATGATTACCCAAGATTGATTAACACTTTTGTGTATCCTGTGGAGATTTAAGATTTGTTTAGGGAGGCAGAACATAGGTGCTGCAACTGTATAGAATCTTTTCAGAACCTTAATGGAAAAGGAAGAGGAGGCTGGAACATCTTCTGGACTGTTAATGTTTGAGTCTACCAAATCAGTGTTTAACGTTGTTCCTCCATGTTTTAAAATGAAGGTTTTCTTTGTTTCTTTTTCCCACTGTTAGCTAAGGCAAGAGGTAGTAGCTTGCATGCGTCGTGACACAACGCTGGAGACAGCACTGAACTCCAAAGCTTACAAACGAAGCAAGCGCCAGACTTTGAGGGAGGCCCGTATGACAGAAAAGCTTGAGAAACAGCAGAAGATAGAACAGGAAAGGAAACGTAGACAGAAGCATCAGGTATTTTAATTTAGGAGCTATTTGCCCCGTGACAGAAATGCACCTTGCTTGCTGTGCAGATCTTTTCTACTATGTATTGTATTTACGTTTCTAGTTTCTAAGATTTAAAAAAACTACAAATCTTATGATAAGCAATTGGAAAAAAATAAGATTAGAACTTCTGCATTCCTAACTTCAAATACATTGCTTTGTCCAAGTGTCTGCACTAACCTGTTTCTCTTTCTAGGAATACCTGAATAGCATATTGCAGCATGCTAAAGATTTTAAAGAGTACCACCGTTCAGTTGCTGGGAAAATTCAAAAACTTTCTAAAGCTGTGGCAACTTGGCATGCCAACACTGAGCGTGAGCAGAAAAAAGAAACTGAGAGAATTGAGAAAGAAAGAATGAGGAGACTAATGGTAAGACCTGGAAGAAGGAATGTGGTTATTTTAGGTGAAATTGCATGCTCTATCTTTTTAGTATTTCAATCTCAGCCAGACCCATGTATTTCTTTTGCAGACTAAAGCCTCTGTAAGGCAAAAAGTATAGAGCTGCTGCAGCTTGATTATGTGTATTTCTGGTAGTGGTAGTGATGTGACACTGTTCATCTTAACTTACAGCTACTTCTTTTTTAAGGTTTTTGTTAAGATTGTTTTTTCTACCAGCATGAAAACTTAGCGCAGCCACTTCTGTATAACACTACTTAATCTCATGACTTTCGTATATTAACAGTGTTATATAATTACAGGAGTATCCATCCATTGTATAAATACGGGATTGTGCTTTATTTCTAGGTTTATAGTTTTGGAGATTCCGTATGATTTAACTTGTTCATGGCATTACTCTGCATTACTTATGCATAAAGATGATTTCACATATGAAAATACACAACCAATAGCATAAATGCATGTATCTTGGGAATTAATAGTAGTGAATCCTACCCATTAATGCTCCAGGATCATAATTCTTCTTCCTGTTTCATAGTTTTCCCTTCCTTGCACCTGCACAATGTCAGTTACATCATTCATGGGACTAAGTAGAAGGGGACGTGTATATCTGTGTATTTTCAGAATGCTGTGGAACCAACCAGAGGGCTGCCTCAGGAGTTAATGCTGGAATTTAAGGTTCAGACAGATTAATGCATATGCACAAGTACATTAGCAACCTGGGTTGGAAAAATTTCTTCAAAGTGTTCGTTAGCTCATTTTTAATACTTTATTAACACTTTACCAACATGGAATTGAATGGGAATTAACATGCTTACTTTAAAACATGCTGGTAAAAAACAGTAAATGTCTAAGACTGGGTACAGATATAATTCAAAACTCTAGTCACTGTCCAAAATCTGTTCCCACTGTGGAGCAGAACTGAACAGTTTGGTTTTAAAATTCACAAAATAAAATGCAGAAATAATACAAAATAAAAATGATAAAAAACCCTTAGAGTTATGGAATCACTTGGGTTGGAAGAGATCTTCAAGATCGAGACCATTATCTTTAGAAATAAAAGTGTGTGCAAAATTTAAGTAAAGGCCCTTCGTAAGAGAATAACAAATGTTTAGGCCCTAGAGCTTTTCTTAAAATTACACAGTAATCAAAATTATAGAGCTTTTTTTATAATAAGAGTTAATTACCAGTAGTCTATGCAACCAAGCTCATAAAAATGTTAAAGATTAGAGAAATTTAGAAACCAGGAAGAACACTGAGTGGAGCAGAAAAACATACCTGATGAACTCATGGCTAAGAGGGTGGGACCGTCAGTGGAATTTTGGCTTTCTTGATCATGGGATGGTTTATTCGGCACTGGGATTGCTGGTGGTAGATGGGGTCCCAAAGTGGGAGAAAGATCCTAGTGCAGGAGTTGGCAGGGCTGTGGAGAGGGCTTTAAACTAGATCTGAAGGGGCTGAAACCAGGTTCCCTAGCAGTGAGTCAAGAGGCACAGTGTCAGAGTTGGGGGTGGGACCAAAATTTCAGCTGGAGTCTGTACTCACAGCTGGTGATAAATACAGGATGGCTGCTACAATCAGATGCACTGTGTGTTAGCGGGTTCCTTAGTTCTGCTCCAAGAGGTGCAGGGTACATTAAAGCACATCTGAAGTGCTTCTAAC
>VZTU01014209.1:30381-82270 GCA_013400835.1 Zapornia atra | reverse complement strand
GTGCAGGTCAGTGGCTTAGCCCCCTCCCCCCCCCCCGCCCATAGCAACTCCTTGGGTGAGAGTCAAACACTTGGTTATACCAAGTGCTTTCCTGGGAAACTTAGAAATCTGTATACAGAGTTGCTTTATGCTGCTATATTGCTTGAGTAGCTGTTATAGGTTGGTTTATGTTGCTACATTACTTGCATGTGCTTTTGTAGCCAGTACATCATTATCAGCAGCAACCCAGGAGAATCTGCACCCTGTTGCCTCAATAAACTGCACCACTCACCAATCCAGCCATGATAGTTCATACTGAGCATGACTAAACTCCTTCAGCCTTGCCATGGTAGTTCATGGAACCTGACTAGACCAAAAGGGCATTATGTTATTTGTGCTTCATAATCATGATAGATCAAAACAAGGCAGGACTCACAGTGTAAAAATCAGGTATCGCTCGGGATCCAAGCCCAACAGCAATCAGCACATGTGGGAACACAAGGGGGTTTATTGTCTGCCAAGTTCCTCTACCCATTTAATTCAACAACATGTATGTATGTATAGTGTACATAACCCCAGAGACAACTCCTGCTCAGCCTCCTGCCTAGACTAGGTTTGCAAAGGGTTGGAGAGCTGCCTTGCGCCAGTAAAGTGGCATTGCTGACACCAGTTGATGCCAGCTGCAGACTTCAGAGCCTTAAAGGAATATCTATGTACTGGTCTGAGGCCACTGGGTACATTGAAGAGATCATGAACCAGGCAGTTTGGTAAGTAGGGCACAGCCTCAGGTAGAAAATAGGAGTCAGATACAAAGAAAAGCAAGTGAACAGGGGTGGAGGATGACACTTCTCAGACCTGACCCTGTGTGGCAGTCAGTTGAGGTTGCCAATGCTGTTGGCTAACTGATGTTGGGAGGGGGGGAGAGTTTCTCTTTGTGTGATAAAATACTGAATCAGACCATTGGCCAGCTGGTCTGATTCAGTATTTTAGGAAGTGGTGTACTTAGAATGCAGTGAATATCCAGGCTAACTGAGGGGCCTCCACAATCCCTCTGTGCCAAGTCCATCACAAACCCATGTTCATCAGCAGACTCAGCTCCAGGCAGCTTTTCATATCAGGGAAAAATATTACCTTATCACAGGGGCCACTGTTCTAGGGTACATCTCCAAGCCAACACTTAGTGGCTTGGGTATGGATAATGATGGCATTTGGACAGTTTGAAGGTAAGAAGCTGCAAAACCCAGCTGAGATGCTGGTTAGATATTCTGTCGGTCAGCTGAAGGAGCGGTGGCCAAAGTGCAGGCAAATGCAATGCAAATTACCTACCTATCACACCTGGTTTGGCCTAAATTATCAGGTTAGGAGGATTGAAGATAACATCATCTCCTCAGTGTAGCTGACAGGAGGAAAATACAATCCTAATCAATTACCTCCCACAAACAGATCGCTGCCCACCTGCCCAGCCCACACTCAGCAGTGCACATGACAGTAGGGAACAGCCATTGCTCTTCCTTTCTTTGTTTTCCCCAGGTGTCAGAAAACTGAGGCTTTGTGCCAGTCCTGCCAGGCCTGGAGCAAGCATCAGGTGGTCTCTGACACCTTGTGTTCTTGGGCTGAGGAGAGGTTCAAGGTATGGCCTGAGGATCACAGGCTGGCAACGCCTCCTGCCCAGACTGCTGCTGAGGAAAGAGTCCGCAGGCTGTGACACTGCTGCTCACTGTGCCCTGGCCACAGGCACCGCACAGAGTGGGGCAGGAGGCTGCGTGGGGTCATAGAATCATAGACTCATAGAATGGTCTGGGTTGGAAGGGACCCAAGGGATCATAGAGTCCCAACCCCCCTGCCACAGGCAGGGCCACCAACCTCCAGGCCTGGATCTACACAAGGTTGCCCAGGGCCCCATCCAACCTGGCCTTGAACACCTCCAGGGATGGGGCATCCACTACTTCTCTGGGCAGCCTGTTCCAGCACCTCACCACTCTCTCTGTAAAAAACTTCCCCCTAATATCTAATCTAAACCTTCCTTCCTTTAGCTTTAATCCATTCCCCCTTGTCCTGCCATTATCTGCCCTTTTAAAAAGTTGAATCCCCTCCTGCTTATAAGCTCCCTTCAGGTACTGGAAGGCTGCAATGAGGTCCCCCCACAGCCTTCTCTTCTCCAGGCTGAACAAGCCCAGCTCCCTCAGCCTCTCTTTGTAGGGGAGGTGCTCCAGCCCTCTAATCATCCTCGTGTCTCTCCTCTGAACCCTCTCCAACAGTTCCACATCTTTCTTGTATTGGGGGCCCCAGATCTGGACACAGGACTCCAGATGGGGCCTCACGAGGGCAGAGCAGAGAGGGACAATCCCCTCCCTGTCCCTGCTGGCCACCCCTCTGCTAATGGAGCCCAGGATCCCATTGGCCTTGCGAGCTGCAAGAGCACACTGCTGGCTCATGTTAAGTCTCTCATCCACCACAATCCCCAATTCCTCACATACCTGTTAAGACAGCTTCTCCCACAGACCTTTGCTGGAGAAGACCCCTTAGCAGGAGAACAGCATGGAAGCTGTGGTAGTTGCAGGGAGCTGTGGTACTTCCATTATGTGCTACTGCCCAGGGAGAGGGGCTTCCTGGCCTTACCTGGGCTGGGGCACTGTGGTGCCTGAATTCCCAGACCCCTGAGGGAGTGCATTCAGGCACATGAGTGCCGTGCTTTGTGTTAGTCCAAGTCAACATACTGACCCATGTCAGCAACTCCTCAGGTGTTTCTGCTCTAGGTAGTCAGCCCCATCTCACACCTGAAAAGAAGGTGTAACCCCCTGTCTGCAGGTCCACCAAGGCTCTGTGGCCCCGATGTGAGGGAGAGCAGGTCCCAGGACTCAGAGATAGAGAGGTCCTCAAGGACAGGGTTTTGCAGAGAGGGCACTTCCCAGAGACTCTTGGAATGGCAGATTTCTGGGGCAGGTCGCTGTGAGGCTGAACTAGGGGTCCAGGGCAGGTTCCCCCTGCTTTCTTCTGCCTCACCCTCAGGTGGCCACCAAAGGGAAGTAGACAGTGGTGGCAGTGGAGGCTTCTCCTCCCTCATCCTCCTTCTCCCACTCAGCCTGTGGGGTGGTGGGGGTGTCTGTCTGCTAGGCTGCCCCCAGAGCCTCCAAGGAAGCATGAGCATTTTTAGCATGGCCAGCGCCTTCCTCTTCATAAGTGAGGTGGGCAGTGGCTGCAAGCAAAGCTGGTGAGGGCACCAGGAGCTGGAGGGCTCCCTTGGATGGTGGAGCAGGACTGGGTAAGGCAGAGGCAGTGAGTAGTGGGGTATACCGTGTTACCCCACCAACTGCTGCCCCTCCTGGGTAGGGCAAGGTGGTACAGAGTGAGAGTGGATGCCTAGAGCTGGCTGTAATAGCAGCTTGTCCTGGCTGCCTCAGTGCCTTTTAACACTGAGCTACGCTGGCAGGATTTGTCCTGCCTCCTTTCTTCCCATTTCTCGATGACAGTCTCCAGCTGTCAGCTTCAGGAAGGAAAACTCCTCACCACAGCAAGTGAGAAGTTCCTCTTGGTCACTGGCTTGCTATGAACGATGCACCAGACAGACCTCCCATGTCTTTTATAAACATGGGCCTCTTCCCACACACAAACAACTCTTTCCAGGCCTCAAAACAACAGCTGAGCTGCAGCTGAGGAAACGTCATCCAGAAGACAAATGAGGAAACATCATCCAGATGAAGTCCCCTTCCTTGGAAGGGGGAACACTGTTGCCTTTTCTCTAGTAGCATTGTCCACTGCTATCATACAAATAAAATCTTGGGGAATTTAGTGGCATGAGTTTTATTCTTTTATTATCCTCTTGTTTTGCCTATTCACCTGTAAAGGGATTGGCTCCTGACAGTTATTCATGAAAGGATAGTTTCAGATACTTTCATGAGGCATCCAGAGAGTGCTGTGAACCTGAACAAGATATGCAGTGATATCAGCTGTGACAGCCAGGAAATTCTCTTTACTCATTTGGAATCCAAAATAAAAGCTTGAAAGCATGGCATCCTACCCCCTGCTCGTGCACGATGGGTTTTGTGCCTTTCTGCTCTTCCCCTGCTTTATTCCTCTTCTTCAGGCTCACAGCACTTCCCTAAATCTGTGTTTTGGACATAACTTCTGTTGCTGGCAGCAAGTCCCAGACACAACCTCTGTAAACTGTCACTTGCACTGGCATCAGCTTAACTGTCTGCAGGCCGGGCCTAGCGTAGTTGGTGCAAAAGGCACATCTTTGCTTGCTTGCACAGAGGGAGGGACAAGCATCCTTTCCAGGGTGACACATGCCACACTGTAACTGTCTATCTGCAAAGTCTGAATGTGCCACTAGAAACCTTGCAGAGGTGCTGACTCAGCTGTTCTCTTCTCAGTGGCAGTTGAGTCTCGCTGCTCTTTACTTCTGTTTCTTTCAGCATGACACAGTTACCAGCCCCTGGCTCTGCTGCAGGCTATTCAGATTCTCTGTGGGTGCTGTTTTTGCTACCTGTGCTGCAGATTAAGTGACTCATACACTAGAGTTTCCACTAGACAGATGACTGTACCATAAAAGGCCACAACTGGGGGAAATTTCCTGTGCAGATAAGCTCTATACCTAAAATGGTTTCTGAAGATCTTAATCTGTAGGGTGTAAATGACAAGGGTACATGGCATGAGCTCCTGGAAGGCTCATTATCCTGGGAATCAAGCAGGCTCTATGAAGTGAGGCTGGACTTCCCCTGCTTTAGGATGATGATGATGTTGCTAACAGTTCATGGCAGGGCCGGGGGCATATGCCAGAAGCCAGGCTGGAAAAGACTGAAGGCTTTAGCTGAGCTAGGAGGATTTCCTTCCCCTCCATCACCTGTCCTGCTCTTCTGGTCTGTCTTCTCTGCATTTGGAATCAGTGACCCTCATAGCATGTGGTATCCAACATTTTCTTCCCCTTGAACTGGTGGGATGGAAGCATGGCATTCCAGGGGAACCTCCTATGCCTGGTCCATCTCTGATGTCCCCTCAGGTTTTTCTGGTTATTCTTGCTCTCTCTCTCGGTATCATTTCTCTCATGCATTTTTCCTGCCCAATTTGTTCTCTTTCCTTGTTGGGTTTCCTTGCTTCTGTGTGAAGTGTAGCAGTCTTTGGCCAGTAACCACAGCAAACATAGAGTTGCTTTTGATGCACCGGTTGCTTGCACCAATATGACTGCAACAGTAGCTGCCATCAGCTACAAGCATGCAAGGCAGCATGCCACTGTGGACAGACCTCTGCCTTTCCCCTTTTCCCTTTTCCCTTCCCTTCTCTCCCTTCTCCCCTTCCCTTCTCTCCCTTCTCCCCTTCCCTTTGCCTCTCCTCTCAGAGAATCTCTTCTTCCATTTTATGATCCTCCTTCACTATTGTCCATTTATATTGTGGGGATAGTCAGGTGCTCTCAGGATGCATGGTATTACATGCCTATCAACCACGCTGCTGTAGCACAGTGAGGTGAGTTGATGGCCATTTGCTGTTGAGGACAGAAGGATTTTCTCACATTGTCATGTCGATACCCATACTCTTATCGGTGTTCCATGGACACTAATCAGCTCAGTAGCCCCTTTGGCTTTGACAGAGCTCACTCCTAACTTAAAACTCAGAGACTCACCTCAGGGAACTGTGCCCTCCTGCCCCAGTAGCAGCAACAGACAACAGGGGTGGGAGACAGCAGGAGAAGAAAAGGTAGGAGCTATGCTTGCTTGGGTAAGCGAAGTCTGATACTGTGTTTAAGAAAAGCCTCAGCCTTCTGAAGATGAAGCTGTCAAAAGGTAAATCCCACCCGTGTGTGCTGAGTCCTGGCTTTGGTTTGCCTTGGTTAAGGACAGTCTGTTTCTGCAGCCCTCAGAGTTGGTTTCTGCCCTGGAGACACAGCAGCACATGCAGGAGTGAGAACTGAGGTGGCCAGGACTGTTTCACTTTCATAGAGAAAGGTCTCTTGGGCAGAAACAAAAGGTTTCTGTGGAAAGCTTTGGTTTTCAGTTTTATTTATTTTATTTGTTATTTTTTTATTTGGGGAAGTGTTGTCCAGACTGAAAAGAAGGAGATTAATTCAGTGGCCATTCCTGGGTGAGACCTGGGTTCGCTCCCGTTTTAAACCTGGCTCGGTGGCATCCCAGCTACATGCCACAAGCTATCAGCTGTTCCACAGGGCAACACAGTACTTGGGTGAGAAGCCGGGTGAGACTGGGAGGGAGGGAAGGAGAGACCCAGTTTGTGTTGTGAGTTAGAATAAAATCATCTCATTGGGGCAATGCTTTTCAGGAAACAGCTGCTGGTTTCTGGCCAGCTGTCTTCAAGCTTGGCTGAAGTGAGTCAGGATAGGGATTACTGGGAAAACGGAACTTCCCAGGTTTGTGATAGCTTGTTTCATGCCACGCTGTGGCTTTCCATTCTGTTTTGCTTGCATATCTGGCATTGGTTTTGGCCTAAATCCATCTGCTCCTTTGCAGAGCTTCTCTCCAAACTCTTTTGCTACCTCTTGTAGAACTGACTGAAATAGAATTAAGCATTAAAATATCTACAGAGTAGACCATCCATCTTTGACCTTATCACCACCTACAACTGCCTGAAAGGAGGTTGTAGAGAGGTGGGTGATGGTCTCTTCAGCCAGGTGACAGGAGACAGGACACGGGGAAATGGCACAAAGCTGTGCCAGGGCAGGGTCAGATTAGATGTTAGGGAAAAATTTTTCACTGAGAGATCTGTCAGGGCCTGGAACAGGCTGCCCAGGGAGGGGGATGAGTCACCATCCCTGGATGTGTTTAAAGAAAAGGGTAGATGAGGTACTTAGGGATATGGTTTAGCACAGGACAGAAACGGTTGGACTTTATGATCTTAAAGGTCTTTTCCAACCTTGTGGTTCTGTGATTCTGTAATTGTCCTTCCCAATAACAAGACTGCCAGGGTGGTAGCTGACAGCAGAGCAGCAGGTAACAGTCCACAATACTCCTGGTGCAGTCCTGGGAACAATTTGTGCAGTAGTAAATGAAGCTTCAAACCCCTCTGCAAAGATATGATGCAAGCCCAATAAAGCAACTTTGACTGTTCTTTTGGGATTTGGATTTGAGCCCATTTCACAGTTCACCCTGCTCCTTCTCTTTTAGGCATGTCTGCCAAAATTCCAATACAGACACACTGTGTTTCTTGAATGTCAAGGTTAAGCTGTCCTGGTTCATGTTGTATCTCTCTAGGATCTGGACAAACAAGAAAATGCAGTTTTCCTCATTCTGTGTCTCACAGTAGATTTCACCTGAATTAGAATCATAGAATAATTAGGTTGGAAAAGACCTCCAATATCATCTAGTCCAACCATTCCCTTACTGCCCAGATTACTACCTAAACCATGTCACTAAGTACCTCATCCAACCTTTCCTTGAATACCCCGAGGGACAGTGACTCCACCACCTCCCTGGGTGACCCCTTCCGATGCACAGCCACCTTAGAGAATCTCTGTCCCCACTTCTCCTTTCACCCATCTACTACCCACTGCTGCAGCTTCCATTCTCCTTCCGGAGATACAGAGATTTAAGAGAGGAGAAGGAGATGAGGCTGACTCAGGGACAGAGATCAGAGACAAATTCCACTGCCTAGCTATGTTGCCTCTGTGATGCTTGTGTATTTGTGTCTGAAGAGAAGCCTGCAGACATTAGGGTTGAACCACAGGGCAGGCAGGGTTTCCTCAGAGCTACTGGTGCTAGTTCTGGTGCAGGAAAGGACTGTCCATGAGATGGAGAGTTTTCAGGCTAGGGATAAGAGCAGCAATGGCTCCAGCATGCAGAGGCAGATTCCCCACCAGCTGCGCATAGTGCAGGCTATCCCACAGGGAGTAGTAGGGGACAACCCTGCCTCAGTCTCCTCAGCTCTGATGGCCCTTCCCTCATACTGATGTCCTGCAGATGTGTAGGCAGCTGCTTGCTGCCTCTGGGGTGGCATGAAAGAAGCCGGGTAGTGCTGAGGGGTGGACTAGCTTCTGTTACCACAGATGTCTCCAAGAAATTCCTCTGGCAATGGAAGGGCCTTGCAAATGGACAACTAGAGCAGCAGAGAGATGTGTTGTAGCCTGGCTTTCTTTGCCTCTGTCTGACTCATGCTCCTTCTTTATGGGAAGAGTTTCCTTGACCAGCTAATTGAGGTGGAGTAAACCAAAGGCAGTGTCACACTTCAGGGCAGTCTCTTGGCAGTGAGGAGAGAAACGGGTGACACATAGATGATGCAGAAAAGAAACAGCTTCATTAAAGGGAGAGGGAAACCCGTTGTTCTACTGCACTACTCAGGCCTGAAATCAGGAAGTTACTTTTCCTATTCCCTTTTTCTTTTAACAGGGACCAGTAATTTTCCTGGGGTATTTATTTGCATCTTGTTTTTTGAGCTCTCACCTGTCCCTCCTGTTCTTTGCTCCAGGGGCCTGGGCACATATATGATGTCAGATGAGTGGCTGCAACACAGGTCTGAGGCTCGCGGGGCTGAGCTGTAAGGAAAGACGTCAGAACCTGACAGCAAAGGTCAACAGCATCCCATAGGCTACAGAGAGATGTGCTGTAGTTTTGTGGTATGCTGTTTTTGGTGACATCCGTTTCCTATAAGGCTCCTGGCTTGTACAGATTCTCCTGTCCTACTCAACTCTGGGAGGTGATAAAGGCACCTTCACCACATCACCAACAGACGTGGGGGACAGAGAGAACCAGCTGTTGTGGGACCAACATCCCATATGTGCATAGGAAATGTTCCCTGATACTCTGCAAGGTTTTGAAAGAGGAAAAGGAATCACAAAAATGCACTTATGTTACAGTTTCTATTTCGTTTAGTAATAAAGAGCAGAATACCAAATGAGATAAATGGAACTAAAACATTCTGACTCATACAGCCCATGACTGAGCTGTCAGCACAAGATGTTTTGTATTCCTGGTTGAGTTACCTACCTGCTGATGATCTCACATCATGTTTTTCAACACGGTATCCAATCTTTCACTGAAAGAACAAGTATGGAGAGAGTGCTTAAAAGGCAAAATGATTTTCTTCTTTTCTTCATTCCATGCCTACCAATCTAACCTCCTAACCCCTACCAGAACCTTATTATTGATAATTACCCATCAGACCCCTGACCATTAATGCCAGACCCAGGCAGTGCTGTTGGTCGTTGGTAGGCGCTGTGGATTTGTTCTAGCTCAGGTGTGGGCTCACAACCACCTTCTGATAGGGCTCTGCTGACTTTCCCCAGCAGTGATTTTGTGCCAGGTTATGCCCCACAGGTGTGAAGCTGGTGCTCCTGAGCATGGCTTGGGCTGTGAATTGCAAGGATGCGCTCCTGCTGCACAGAGCAGATATTTGGACAGCTTCCCAGGAAGGGACTGCCCTCTTTCTGAGAGGGCAACCACCATCCCATGACATGAGTCATGGTGAAGGCATCCCACTCTGTGGTGGGAGGGCTAAAGTCACCTCAGAATTGCAGCACGTTGTTTTCACCCAGTCCCAGGACACTGCAGCAGCAGGAGGTGGCAGTTCAAGCCCTGGGTGTTTGGAAACTGGAAGCATTTGACATCCAGCTTTTGTTGCCAGCTCACTCAGAGGAGGTTAACCTGTGGCTTGATGACATGATGTAAAGCTGTCACAGCACAGCAAAACCATTTCTTTCCCCAAACTGTGGGGAATCCAGATCAGCATGCCATGTTGCTGTTGCAGTATGCAGGAGGTGATGAAGTCTGGAGTAGAAAAAGCAATCTCTGAAAGACCTGGCCTAGGAAATGCTATGTTCTCCTGTCTCAGGCTGTGTTAGTTTTATACTGCTGTGTCATTCACTAATGTCAGTTGCATGGTGGAGAGAAGGTGAGTGAGAATCACAGGTAAATTTGCTAATCCTGAGAAATGACAGCTGTTGCAATGGGCGTGTGGCAGTCCAGTAAGGCTTTCAGGGGTCACAGATGCAAGCAGTATGGTTTGGGGAACTAGTGGTGAAGTAATATGTAGAATGCGAAGTGGCTTCTGGAGAAGACATATAGGCATTGTTTAGTGCCAGTCTGTCACATGCTGATTGCATCTCTGGAGAAAGTTGTTGACAGGCACCTTCTAGTGACCAGAGCTGCTGCAGTTCAGCAGAGTACCACCTCTTCTCTTAGCTTCATTTCAGGTGATGTTTATTGCTGTCAGAGCCAGGTCACCGTAAGGGATCATGTGAAAAAAAAACTCACGCTGCACATTACCCTGCAGGAAACTCTCTCATCAAATCCCCACTCAGGCCATTACAGGCTGAGTATCACCACCTTATTTTAAAAGTATCCTGTGTCTTAATCTGAAATTCCTTAGTAATGGAAGTTTTTCAGTCAAAGGTAGGTGTGTTTAGTGCTTGAGCTTAATGAATTTCCACCACAAACTTTCTTCTGTGTTTTCTTTTGATGACAGAAGTTGCTTATTTAATATCTCACATGTACAGTTCCTAGCAGACCTTTTCCAGTAGCATCTGTGATCCTTTTCAGCTTTCATAAAGTTGCACTGTTGCCATAGATACTCACGATGCGTGCACAAACAGCCATGTCAGAGTGAGCACGTCCTCACATCCTCTTCCAAGATGCACACAAAGTTAGCCCATCAGGTTAGGGCGGTGTGCATTGGTTAGCCAACAGCCCACAGTGGTTCGTCGAGAGAGGCTGCTTCTGAGGCAGCCAGTACTAAAGCCAAGAGAGTTTGACAAGCTGGTGTCAACATCTGGTGCTAGCTCCAGCATCAGTCCTGAAGTCAGTGAAGCTCCTTGTCCCTCAGAAGAATCAGGGGTTTGCAGTTTTCTTCAGGCACTCCATAAAACGAGAAATGCCAACCAAAATCTTCATCCTGTCCACTCGTGAAGTTTTGGGCTATTCCAGGTAATGGACTCCCTCCCCATCCCCAAGCCCGGTTCCTGGAGGGTCAAATAGCTCTGTCACCACACTAGGCCAAAGCTAGCCCTGCGCATCCAAGCAGTGTTGAGCCAGAGGTAACCTCACCTCCTGGCCCACAGAGTTCTGGTGGCATGCAGAGTGTGGGACAGCTCACCTTGAGCCAGAGCAGGTCCCTTCACGGGGCTATGAGGAGTCACACAGGTGTCATTGCCCACTGCTCCCCTGGGCTCCTAGTCTCAGGAACATGCCTGCAGAATCTCTGCAGCGCTCTCTCCAGGCACATCTGGTCCTTATTGGCTTAGGCTCTGTGTCCTGGGAAAGTATTTGTCGTGTTTCGAGACCTGAGCGGGCAGCGCCGTGCCTCAGCTAAATGAACCCAGACAGACTTTGCACGGAGCCAGCTGAGGTCTCTCTGTCCTCTGTGTGGTTAATCTGCTCCCGAGCGACTGGTGACTGTAGCTGCTCCTTGGTGTCACCCCAGGACTGTGAGTCTTGCTTGTCTTTGCCTTGGCCATGTTTTCAGAAGGGGCCTGGCAAAGTTGCCGAGCTGCAGTAACTCTGTGGGGTGTGGGAACTACTGCCCTTCCTAAATGTCTCCATAGGAAATTAGTATAACAAAACACAAAAAGACCTTAGGTAAGGGGAATGTGATTTTATTTTACAAACCTAGAAATAAATGGATTTTACCCCCTTGTACTGTCTTACTCTTCAGTATCAAGATGTGTGAGTCTCGGTGGCCTGGCCAGGACCATTTATGTGCAAGAGAGACAGTGTAGGGATACTCACGGGATCTTGGTAAGAAAGACCTGGCAACAAATGGCTAAATAAAAGAACTGTTTTAGTAAGACAAAATAGTAAGAGGAATATAGGCAGCAAATAAATCTAACATCCCTTCAGACGCTGGGCACCTCGTGTTCGCGCAGCGTTGGGCAGTCCCCGGATGGATTTCCCCGTGGCGCACTGTGCAGCTGCTGTCCGTGGTGGGAAGCTCCCCGTTTGTGGTCATCTGAACCATGGCTGTGTTTTTATTACAGGAGCCTGATTCTGCTGCTGAGGGATGTTTGAACTTCCTGCTGCAGGCGTAGATAATGGCAGGGCCATGGCAGTGGTGCAATCCCTGGCTACCCAGCGGGAGCTGCCTGCAGGCAGAGAAGAATAAATAATCTTCCTGCCAATGGAGCATTATAATCTCTTTCAAATTTACAAGCAGGCTTAGAAGAGATCACCCAATTGCTACCTTTTAAACTGGAAACACGTATCAGCCCTCACTTCCTGGCTAAGGGGAGGAGAAAGGGTGCTGCTAAGGGCATGCTTACAAAGACGTGTCATTCTGAGGAGCAACCACCGTCAAACCTTTTCCCTTTCCTCTTACATCACCCGGAGCCAGCAGATCCTGGGCGGGTACTCCTTCATCGGCGGTCCACGAAGAGCCCGGGTTCTGCAGGAACATAAACAGGACAGCACACACCAGAGGAAAAGAGCAGTGCCAGAAGGTTCATGGGGAGAGGAGAAGCCATGTACAGGAAAAGGCTGAGAGGGTAAAAACAAACTGCTGGCCCAAAAAAAAAACCCCTAACCCAACCCACCCCAGCTTCAGCTCTGTGTTGTCATTGCTCCAACCTGAGGCAACCTGTTGCTCTGTTGCCCTGTGGGGCATGCTTTCTGTCTGTGCAAAGCCTCTGCCTTGCTTGGGGAACGGCAAGGGAGATACTGGTGTAAGTGTACTGGTACTGAGTGGGAGCCCCAGTCTCCTGTGTGACTGCAGCGGGTGAGAGGCCACACCAAAACCTGAGCCTGTTAGGGAAGCTGCGTCTGGCATGAAACTGTCACAGGAGCTGTGGAATGGCAGGGAGCAAAAGGCACTGATAAAAACCGAGTGAAAGATGGGTGGGGTTTGGGGAAGGGCTTAGGTGGGAGCTGGCTCACCCCAATGCTGCTGGGCAGCAAGGGAATCCAAAAGTGCCTCTTCCTCACTCAGACATTTTTAGGTCTTAAAATGGCTGGCGTGGCACAAAAGAAACAGGAAGCGTCAGCCCAGGCATTTTCTATACAACACAGACACCCCCCACCCCCAGCAAATTTCTAATGCAAAGTTTAGTATGGAAGTGCACTGGCTGCATAAGGCATTAGCAACTGAGGAAAGATGTGGATTAAGGAAGTTTTGAAACATATCTTTGTTCACACACGTTTAGATGTTGTTATTATCACTACTGTTACCTTGCAGCGAGCAGAACTTGAACAAGTTTCTAGTAAGAAGTGTTAGAGGAAGGAAGGAAATTAAATACCTGTAACAGCACAGTTTACAGTGCAGTTTATTATACACAGTTTTAATAAGAGAGAGATTAGTTTTAGGAGCCATTTCAATAAAATTAGTACTTTTAAAACTAAACCTGTTGCATTCCTGTTCAACTGACCAACGAGGAGACAATAGAAAAGGTATAAATAGCACTTGTGAAATATATTTGTAATCAGCCAGTACCTTTTCAAGGTTTAATGCACGTTTGCACAGGACCTGTGTGATATCTGAAGCTAAAACCTAGGAGACAATGACATCGAGTGTCATTCTCCTGCCATTTTCTTCCATAACTCTGCTTAACTTTTCTGGGTGCAATTCACCTTTCAAATACTCAAGTCTTTACAGCTGATGCGTTTTTCTCCAGCTCTTAAATTCTGAAAAGGTTACAGATTTACTTTGGTGAGACTGACCAACCAAATTTAGAAAGAAAACAAACAAACAAACAAAATGTTTAGGACCCTCTTAAAAATTTTTCCAACTCTTAATTTTGTCTCACATTTGCATCAAGGAAACAGCTATTGAGTGCTTGATTTTTTTGAGCTAAGCTCCAGGTGCATGTAACTGTACATAACAATGTACAGTTACAAGGACTGCTTTGTGATAGCTATAAAAGAAATTAAAGGGATTGCATGGTTTTGGGCAGCTTATCTGTAAACTCACAATTCATTTTAAGTATTTTCTTATCTGCTTTGGGAGAGGAGGTGCTGGGTCTTTGTGTAGATTCTATCGTGTGGAAATGTTTTATGGTATTTTTAAAATTTCTTGCCCATCCTTCTGCTACAGCTGTTTACATTAATCCATTAATTAGAAAATAGCAAGCTGTATCTCTAGCAGATATTGATAAGAATTCAGATTTATGCTGATGTTGCATTAAATTGGTTGAACAATAAATTTCACTCGGCTTAACACATCTTGAAGGTGGCTGCATCTTGAAGATTTGTGTATTGAAAGATTTTTCTTAAAGAAATGACTTTATGCCCTTAGGTGAAAATGTGCACAGGACGCCTGCTGCAATAGCTTACTCAAAGTGCCCTATTTTATGGCCAAGGCACTGCCAAGAGGTCGCTTAAAACCAGTTTAAATAAGATCTGGAAATTTTCACTAGTCTCTACGTTATAATCAGATGGCAACAACTACAGATAGGTTTGAATTAACCAGGTCTCCTCTAATCTATCAGAACAGTGCTTTCTGAAACCTTAAAGATACCTTCTATAAGAATCAGATTAACTGATCTGGCTTCAGTATTGGGACTTCACTGTACTTCCTTTCGTGAACTTTAACTACTGTCAATACATTCCCTGCTTGCACACACACATACATATATAATGTACATATAAAGTTAAATATATATGTTTCCTAATCATCACCAAGATTTAAAGAAATTTCAGCTACTAGCCACTACCTTGCAAATAACTTAATAGAAACAGAAAAAAATCCATCTCTTTTAGAACCTCAAGTGGGAAACATAAAAATTAAGCCACTTCTTTCTCTGTTGGATTTTTTTTCAATGCCATAATAAAGCAGTTCAGTTAAGTATAATAATACAGTTATTCATGTACCAGAATTGAACATTTGCTGACACTTACACTTGATATAATTACATAAGTTCAATAGAAAAATCTGATAAAGAAATCTGTACGCCTAGTTTCTGTGGGTAACATACACAGAGGTTACATGGAGAAAATAGAGGGACGCTCTGTGGTTCATAAACTGGGTTATGTTCACATCCACTTTACTATGTAGGAGGCTGGGATGAGGAAGGAGACAGGGTAAGACGACAAAGTCTTCTGACTGACTCAGATAAATGAGTCAGTCAGACTCATTTTTACATAGGTTTTTGCATAGGTGATGAGTCCTGTAGCTGGATAATACGGAGTTTCTTGATCTGCAAGATTTCATTTGTCCTTTGTTCAGATAGTGGTTTGGGTTTTTTTGGGTGTTTTTGTTTTTTGCTCTTGCTGGCTCTTGATCTATAAAACAATCTACAGTCTTATTGCTTCTCTGTTAAGAGTCTGTCCAGTTGTCTACTAGATTTATTCTGAATTACTCTAATGTGGAAAAATATATACCTGAAGTGTGTTCTCATATAAATCTCTCCATAAAGCAACTGTCCAAAGGCTCCAAAGTGCTAGTGGGGACTTCATAAATTATTATGTATCTCAGATAATTACCAATGCAAAGGATACATTAGTGACCAACACTGCCAGTCTTTGTGTAGTTATTTAATTGACAATATTTAGAGGTCTGTTCTGAACCGAGTGGACCAGGATGTGAGAGATGGACTATCTGTGAGAAAACGTCATTCTTGGGACCTGCATCTTCTTTTTCCTTCTCCCATGTAGGATTGTGCTGACTGTGCCAATCCTCATGAAAATGCAAACAGCAAAAGAATCAAATAAGGAGATATATTCAGCTTTATAATTTATGAGTGGGGTGGGTTTTTTGGTGGTTTTTTTTTTTTTTTTACAAAATTCACAATGGCTCCCTACATTGGAAAGGGCTGCAAAGGAGCCCTGGAAAAATGTCTGACACATAAAAAGGTACAGAAAGGTTTTAGGAATACTCAGGCTGATGAGGAAGAGGACAGGCATAGGGAAGGGTGATGAGATGAAAGTTCTGCATGCAATTGTGGACAAAAGGAGGATTAGGTGTTTTAGGGTCTGGTTCTTCACCCTGCTCTAGTGCTTACCTCTCCCTTTTCCTTTCATTGCACTCTCATATTTTGCCTTTCTCAGTTCCCCTCCAGTTTCTTCCACCTTCCCCCCTTTCTTACTGGAGAACTACTCAAAACAAAGTTGTAACCACCAATTCCTTGAAGTTTCTTTTCTGTTTCAGCATGTTTATATCTCCGTGGGAATTCCAGAGTAATTTTGACCCCCGAGAGACTCCACAGGATACATACCTACTATGCATACTGCAGTGGGGCGAGAACGGTACACCTTGGACACACTGGGTCAGAAACGGGCCTTACCACCATGCTGAAGTCTACTTCTTGAAGAAGATCTTTAAGATGAAAAGGTCCAATAATTATGTCAACTGTTCCCTCACCTGGTACTTGTCCTGGAGCCCTTGTGCAGACTGCTGCCAAGAAATACTGAATTTCTTATGGAGGCACCGAAATGTCAGCATAAAGATCTATGTGTCGCGGCTGTACTACATAGGACATCCAGTCATCCGCCAAAGCCTGAGGAACCTTGTGAGCATGGTGGCTGTAAGAATTGCTGTCATGGACATTAAAGGCAAGACTTCCTGGGCTTTGTGGGACTGGGAAGGGGTGGACTGGTGAACTTTGTGCGCGGGTGAAGCTGGTATAGGTGTGCTTCTGTGCCCAGCATCCTGCCTTAGCTTCTGTGGGGGCACATCCATCACCGTTCAGTGACTGAGTATTGCATCCAAAAAAAGATGCTCAAGTATTGCAGGAGAAGGGGGACAAGACCGTTATCAACCAGACCTGTATGACAATCCTCCCTTGTTTAGAGGCACCATCTCTCTGTCAGGCCTGAGAGAATGGAAGACGGGGTGCTTTCTCCCTTGTCCTAGGGGTCTAAATGCAGCTGCTGGGACAAGGCTGGCTGGAGGGGCTTTCTGCTAGAAAGGTGCAGGGGAAAAAAAAAAAGAGAGAATGCCATTTGTTCCAAATATGGAGCTGGTCTGTCCATGGCCAAGCTGTCTCTGTGTCATGTGCACCAGGAAGATCTTTAAAAAGTCTTGTTGCCCAAGCTTGTCTGGTATCTGAATAAACTCAGGTTAGTCATCTTGCTTCCATTTCTCCAGACTATGCTTACTGTTGGAGTATCTTTACCAAAGGAGGTTATTATGATGATTCCTGGACTGCGGGCTTTCAATCACAGATAACTAAGAATCGTTGGAAGCTCGAGGATGCCTTGAGGTGAGTACACTTGGAGGGACAAGGGGAACCAAATGAAATGATTTGCAGTCTGGGGTCGCTGAGCTGTGAACCCCTTCCAGTAACTGGGTCCCTACATACTTCATTACAGTGCCTTCCAGATTTGATTCAACAACTTCCCTGGCTGGTCCGAAGGGTACTGTTTCTGCAAGATGAGAAAGTATGTTCATAAGAGAAGCTGTCTGTCCCTTGGGAAAATCTAACCTTTGTTTTTGTTTTATGCACCACTTTCTGAAAGGCAGGAGAGAGAAAAGAGAGTGTGTTCACCAATAGTGCTGAAAGTTTGTGCCCCTGGAGACAAGAGACCCTGCTTCAATGAATAGGTCCACATCCCTGGCCTGGAAGGTGTTAAAAAAAAAAAAAAAAAAAAGTCTTGCAAAACTAAATATAAGTTCTGCAGCATTCTAATTTCAATGTATCAGAGTTTTCTGACAAATGCTATTGTAACTGAAATAGAGTGAAAGAAATATATGGCTAAGTAGGTCATTGAACATCTGGGAAATTAATTTTATATGGCATCTGTGGAAAAGAAATATTCTAGGCTATTACAAGTAGCAGACTTTTCCTGCTAGGGCCATTTCAAATTGCAATTCTTAAGGGATTTAAATGTCATATTTTTATTTTCATTTCAGGTCCTATTGATAGAATCACAGAATATCTCAAGTTGAAAGGGACCCATAAGAATCATCAGGTCCAGCTCCCTGCTCCTTGCAGGACTACCTAAAACTGAACCATACGACTAAAAGCATCTTCCAGATGCTCCTTGAACCCTGACAGGCTTGGTGCCATGACCACTTCCTGGGGTGCTGCTTATAGTGACTGACCACTCTCTCAGTGAAGAACCTTTTCCTGATGTCCAGTCTGAACTTCCCCTGATGCAGCTTCATTTCATTTCCTTGTGTCCTGTCACTGGTCACCAGAGAGAGGAGATATCAGCACCAGGAGGAGAATCCAGCACTAGCTCTTGTTAAATTTCATACGGTTGGTGACTGCCCAGCTCTCAAGTCTGTCCAGCTCTCAAGGCCTCCCTACCCTCCAGGGAGCCCACACTCCTCCTCCTTTAGTATATTCAGTATCAAACTTACTTAATGTACATTTGATTCCTGTGTTCAGTGCATGTATAAGAATATTAAATAACTCTGAGCCTGACTCATCAGCCAGTTGCTCACCCAGTGTATTATGGCCTTGTCTAGCTGTGTGCTGGACAGTTTGTCCAGAAGAATACTGAGAGACAGTACAAAAGCTTTGCTAAAATCCACAACCACCACATCTACTGGCTTCCTTTGGTCAACTACATGGGTGACCTTGTCATAAAAGGAAATTAAATTGGTTAAGCAGGAATTTCCTTCTCCTCATGAACCCATGCTGGCTGTGATCAGTGACTGTGTTGTCTCCTAAATGTTTTTCAATAGTTACCAGAATAACCTTCTCCATAATTTTACCAGGCACTGAAGAGGGACTGACAGGCCTGTCCTTACCAGGGTCTTCCTTCTTACCTTTCTTGAAAACTGGGGCAACATTTTCCAGCTTCCAGTTGACTGGGATCTCTCCAGACTCCTAAGACTATTGAAAAACAATGGGGAGACGTCCCATAATGACATCAGCCAGCTCCCAATTCTTTCAGTACCCTAGGATGAATTACATCAGGCCCCATAGATTTATGTGCATCCAACTGGAGCAGCAAATCTCAAACAAGTTCAGGGTTGACTGGGAGTTCGTCAGCACTCCGTCACAGTCTTCCAGCACACAGCTCCAGGAGTCCCAGGACCCACTGTGTTAAAGACAGAGGTGAAGAAGGTATTAAACATCTTTGCTTTGTCTACATCTCTGTTTGTGAGGTGAGCCACCCCATCAAGCAGTGGATCAATGTAATCTCCCAGCCTCTTACTAAGAGATTTCACCCACAGAAAATGGCCTGTTACCTTACTGGTTGTTCACAGAAGATAACAGTCATTAAATGTTGCTAACATTCCCCATTTTCTAAAAGCCTCTAATATCCTGGACAGACAGGTTGTCACTAGGAGTCTTGAGTGTACTGGGCAGTACTAAATATCCCCGATGAGAAACTTCTGGATGTGGAAATGGAGGCAGGTAGCAGCCAGAATGAGGAACAGGCTCCCAGGCTCAATACTCTGCTAACATTTTTCTTCCCCTGATGTGGCCCAGTGGTGCACAGGCTGGTGGGAAAAGGGTACTTAGAGAGGACTGCTAAATTAGCACCCAAACACTAACTTACTTCAACTGAAGCATTTTGGTAAAAGCAGGCTATTCCCTTGACTCTTGAAAAATTAATCTCTGGAAAGAGGTCAGGGTGCCAAAGGAACATCTCTGGAGATTTGCTGTCCTCTTGGCTAGCCTTGTCTCTTACCTCATGCTGCAAGAGGAACAAAAGTGAACCTGAAACCAAAGAAAATGCCCCATCAGGGCAGAAAGCATAGTCTAGACACTGTCTCTAGTACTGACAGGAGATGCTTTTTAGGGAGAGTAGACAAGCCTGGCCACTATCTGTAGTTCATTATCATCCAGTCACAGAACCTCAATTACCACAACCACATTGGTTGAGAACCCTGCATCTTCCCCTTAGTGTCTGCTTATGGACTTATTACTGTGAATTGCTCAGATCTCTTTTCACCCTGTCCTGCCATCTGTGTCCACAGTTTTGTGGAGCAGCAGATTCCAGAAGGTCACAGCTTGCCATGTAAATAAGTACTTGAGTGTTTTAAACTGATCCACTAATCACAAGAAGTGCTAGTTCTTGCTATGCTAATACAGACTGGGCTAGCCTAGAGGATTTTCCACTCTCTCAGTGGGAGTTATAACACATAACTGACACCAGCACTTGATCTTAAAAGAGCAACTTTAAAAAAAATCCACAGATGCTCCATTCAACAGAAGCAAATCCTCCATCCTACAAGTGTTCTGACTGTGGAATGATACATGGAGCATCCATGGTCATTGCATTTCATCAGCTTCACTCAGCTGGCTGAAAGAAGTAAGAAAGTGTTTTTATCCTCAAACCTGCCCTGGAACTGGACCACTGGATGCATCCACTGGAAACTCCTAGGAAAGCAAGGCATGTTATGCTGCACAAACAACCTACCTCCAGACCCTATTCCTAATGCTATTTTATTTTTGCAATACTGTAACAAATATTCATTGGCTCATACACATTTTAATCATTAAACTCTAAAGCTATGATTTGGCTATTTCTAATCATTTAACATTGTCAATAGAATTGCTCAGTTTTGGACCAGTTTAGCCCAAAGAAGATCTGACTTAGGGAAGCTAAGAGGTGACAACCTATAACCCACAAAATGGCAGCACTCCTCAATTAAGTCATGTCCACTTTGGTAGATGCATCTTCTTATTTAGATATGGGTCTTTATATCTTAAGCGTTCAGGAGCTGATGCTTTTAAGCTGGTCTTAAAGAGGCAGAGGAAATTAATCACACAAGTTGCTATGGGAGAGGGGGGTGAGAAACACAGACAATGTGAAACCACTAATTTTAATTCATGAAGTGGACAGAGTACGCACTCCCCCCACTCCCAGTCTCTACTGCTGAAGGTCTTTGTAGCTAGTTGTTGGCACAGGCTGTCAATCAAATGATATCACAGCATACCTTCGCAGCAGCTCTGGGGATGGTTCTGTTGCTTGGTGGTCACTGTCCATGCCAAGGCTCATTATGCTTAGTTCTGGCTGACATTGTCCCATTGGCCGTGGCTTACTGCATTCAGCCCCTGTTTGCATTGTACCCAACGTAACTGCAAACTAAGTTTGCACCAAGAACATGTAAGCAAGGTATCTCCACACACCCAGAGCCAGTTTGGCAGTGCAATCCAAAGTCCAGGCGTCCCTAACGGAGCTGTCTTAATTATAGCACCAAAAACCGCACCCACGGGTCAAGAAGACCTTTGCCCAGGTGCAGACCCTTCCTCCACACAGGCACAGAGATTGAAGAAGGTGACACAGCAATTATTGTAATGACACATAAATTACTAGCCAGTGGTTGTAACTGGGAGCGTGTTGACATGTAACAGTTGTGTGTAAACACAGTGAGAGCGCTGGCTTTGGGTGTGCTTGATTTGTGGCAAGCCTCCCAGCACCCAGGCCTGAATCAAAGCGCTGTCTCAACTGTGTGTGAGAACTGGCTCAATGCACACCAGGCAACCAATCTGCTTTTCAAACAACAAAGCCAAGGGCAGTTTTCCTGCCAAATTATGTCTCCTTCAACCTCAGCCATGGTGGCGGGAGTCAGAGTGTCTCAGTTTAAGTGTCTCTGATGAAGGTAGATTGTGGGTTGGGCAGTAGGATGTGGCAAAGAAGGTACAGATGCCTGTGTTCCCCATCCCACCTGTCTTACAAGACAAGCAGTCACTGTGTTAAGCTGCCAAATCTGTGACCTGTGGTAACTGTGGTAAGTGAGATCTGACAGGGCCTCCCTGTCAGCATCATGCATGACTTCGCTCAGGTAAGACAGGAAAATTGTGACAGGGCAGACTGCTGACCCATGGTACCATAATTCCCTTGCTTCCAAGTACCATCTGGGTTACTGGTCAACCTCATAGTGAGGTCTTTCCATAGCAGCATCCTGATCAGCAATCTGATCTATAGCACTTGGGACAAGATAATTTTGGTAGCTGGAGATGATTTTCAGGCCACACTCATACCTGGATCCGATGAGCATTTACAGTTTGACCCCATTGGGTGAACTTATCTTTGTGACCCATGACAGCTCTGCTGGATGTTTGTTACCAGGTCTGTCCCTCCAGCTATGGGTTTCCATCTCATTTGTTTTCCGCTTCTGCCATCTACTGCTCACAAATACTGCTTAGCCCCATATCCACTTTTTAATCCCTCACTTCTCTTAAGATCAACTCAGATGCAATGACAGCAATCCACAACCATCACTGCGGCAGGTGTGGCTCCTCCTTGTACTGCTGACGGCCTAAGCAACAAAGCTCAACCTGAGAAAAGTAGCTGAGACCCACAACTGCATTCCCTAAATCTGATCCCTTGAGGAGTTATCTCACAGCTGTTACAGATGTCCCCTGGACCTGCATCTCACACCATGACTGTTCAAGTTCAATGCTATCAAGACTACTATTAGATGGTTCCCTGAAGACTGTCCTGCCTCTGCTAAGAGGAATATCATAAAACACTCACTGCTGCTTGAACACACAAGTTCCTGTCTCACAGTCCCATTCCATGCCAGTGACAGGAGAGGAAGTGTTAGCTGTGATGATGAGACTATTTACATAGCAACATAGGGCCTGAATTGTGAAGATCCTGGCAGAGAAATCTCTGGAGTCTTCTGAAGACTTCTTCCAAGACTTTTTTAGCAGCTTGCTTGCAGATAGCCAAGTAGGGTGGATTTCTAGCCTGTCTGTGGACCTAAGATGGTGAGGTAGGTTAACACTGGCAGGCAGCTATGCACCACACAGCTGCTTGCTCTCCTGTCTCCTTGGGATGGAGGAGAGAATTGGAAAGGCAAAAGTGAGAAAAAAACATTCATCAAGATAAAGGCAGTTTAATTAGGTGAAAGGGGAAAAAAAGAAGACAAACCCAAAATGATGCAGAAGCAACCACTCACCACCAGCAGACTGGTGACCAGCCAAGCAAAGGCAACTTCAGAAAAAAATCTCCCCAAGTTCTATTGTTGATCACACTCTTAGATGACATGAAAAAACCTCTGGGGTCAGTTTGGGTCAGTTATCCCACCTGTGTCCCCTCCCACCCCCTTGCCCCTGCCTCAGCCTACTTACTTTGTAGGAAAGCCAGAAACAGAGAAGGCCTTGATGCTGTGCAAGCTCTCTTCTGCAACAGCTAAAACATTGGTGTATTATCAACACTCTTTTTCATCATTATCTAAACCACAGCACTGTATGGGCTGCTATGAAGAAAACAATCTCCATCCTTGATGGTGCCCAGTGGTTATAATGCCTGGTTCTGACAGAGGTTTTCTGCTTTTCATGAAGGTTTTACCTCCCATGGGAGCTACAGCTTACAGGTGAATTCTGGGGGGAGTTTAACCATATGGTCACCATTGAGCAATCCCCGAGTACTTGGAAAAGAAACAATGCTGAAAGTTCCTAGAGCTGCTCTGAACACTTTTTCGGTATGACTGATAGGAAAGGAACAGATGAATCATTGCTTTCTTTCAAGTGATGCCCAGCTGGTTTTGTCTTCCCCCTCGCTACTTAAAATTGTCTTTTGGGTTTGCATGGCAAGGTTTTGGTAGTGGTGGTGGTGGTGATGCTGTAGCGATGGCTTCTGTAAAAAGCTGCTGGAAGCTTCCCCCAGGTCTGACAGAGCCAATACCAGCTGGCTCAAAGACAGACCTGCCACTGACCAAGGCCAAGCCCATCAGTGACAGTGGCAGTGCCTCTGTGATAACATTTTTAAGAAGGAAAAGCCCCCACAAATGGCAGCTTTTTGCCACAAGAGAAGGGAGTGAGAAGATGTAAGAAGCTTTATAGACACCAAGGTCACTGAAGAAGGGCGGGGGGAGGAAAAACTTCAAGAAACTTATCAGGTTCTTCAGAACACTTTGCAGAGGGATTCTAGGATATACATCAGGTGATAGGGAGGTGGACAGAGCAACAGGGAGCTAGCACCCTACCAATGTCTCCCAGGTAACTGACTTCAGCATCACAATCCTGTAGCATGGCAGTATTACAGCAGTGGTGTCTGCTGGATGTATTCCTCCCCAGTTTATTGCACCAAGCCAGGAGCATCTCAAGAGCAAAGGCACATAGTTTGCAAAGTTTCTCAAATGTCTTTTGGCTCATCTGACATTTGAAACACAAGATGTTCCTCTGGCAACACCAACTCCAGCATCACACCAAGTAATTTTATTCAGCATAAAATAAAAATTTGTATTGAGGTAGAAGACACTGAAATGGAAAAATACAGAAAGAAAAAAAAAAGAAAGAGGCAAGTTAGAGAGAAGAAAGAGGAGCACAGAAGGAGGAAAGAAGAAGACATCACAGAAGACAAAAAGGGACAAAGTTTCAATCAGCCAAGATCCCAATTTGCACATCTCTGAGGATTTCGCAGGTTCTGAACTTTTCTAATATCTGGTTGAGTGATCTATTGGAAAGAGGTAAGAATCACCCAGTGGGAGCCTGGAAGCAAGGGAGAAGGCAAAACTTAAATGTGGCTGAAAGCTTGGGGATCATGCCACAGAGGTTTAAGGTCTCAGCCCACACTTACAAGCCGTCTCCTGAACTTAATTTCTAACGGTAAATTTTGTATTAGTTCAGGTGTTCTGCTGCTGGGACATCTGACAGGACAAGGAAAATCCACTCTGCGTTTGCTGGGATTTAATGGAGTCTTCTCAGTAGACACCTATATTTTTGTGGAAAGAAAAAACACTTCACACAGAACCTTTGGAGATTTATTATGTGAACTTCAAATTTTGTACAGGGCTAAAACGTGCCTGTCTCTGTGTGCATGCATTTATATTTATGAGCACACAGAGAGACATTATGCATGCATAATAATCCAACAGCGCACACAAACCCAAGAATGCGGTTCCACAAACACACACACCCTGGGCAGCTTCATGTTGACAACCCTGAGCGATAAGCACACCTACTCACGATGGCCTGTTTATCCCTCCCAGCGCATTTGCTCTCCTTTCCTCTGCAGGTTACGCAACGTCACCCTACATCACCGAGACTCTCGTTCAGTTTCCACATGTGGAAACTGAAACACAAGAGGTCAACGTCAGCGATGACGCCCTGCTGCTGCTGGGGGAGCTTTAGGAATCTGTCCTGGAACTGCAGCCAGCCACGAGGGTGTGTGAGGGCAGCCCTGACCCAGGCCAAGACACAGAACAGGTGGTTTCTGGGAAGGACTTACCTGTGTGCTTACTCTAGTATTAATTTTTCTGAGCTAAACAAAGTATCTCAGTATCCCTGTAATAGAATTATTTCACATCCACTGGTGAGGCTACACAAATCAGAGAGGTGGATCGAGTCATTTTCATGAGGAGTCAGTGCCAAAAAAAAACCAACCCTGCAAGTGAACATATTTGTAGTTTGGACTGTGATTTTCTACTCTAAGCAGTCCTTCTACAGTCATCTCACACTACTTTGTGTCACAGAAACTCTATATATTTATCTTTCTCATTTTGCCTCATTTCTACCTCTTTGTTTCAATGCACATGTTTTGTCAAAGTACTTGGTAGGACAGTAAGTACCCCAAACCAGAAGCAGGACCCCAGTGGACATCAGAGTGTCCATACTCTCCCTTTGAGAGGCTGAGTCTGGCTTACAGTCATCACACAACTGGCAAGGCGTCATGGCTTAGCCCTTCCATTACCTCTTCCAATTACTGTCCTTATCTCAAATTCCTCAAGCCCCACGATGGGTGCCAAAAAGTCTTCCGTGAACTTCTCCAATGTGACTCCTTCCCACAGCTTTCAGTTCTTCATTAACTGCCCATTAGAGCTTCCACGGGCTGCAGGGGAACAACCTGCTCCACCATGGAGCCACTCACCTTTGGCGAATCTGGTCATATATATGCAGTATGGCTCTACTCCCACCACAGGGAACATTATTGTGAAGGTCTAAGAAACCTGGTGGCTAAAGGAATCATGCGTGAGTGTATGTTCATAGTTCTGTGTGCCCTTGGCTGTGTATCTTCCCCCAAAATGCATTTATGTTCAGGAGGTATGGTGGTTATTTAGAAAAAAAATCCATTTGCTGGAGTGGGTGAGATATATTCAGATGTTACCCATAGCTCAGAATTACAAACCAGCTTCACATTTGTCTCTAGACATTATCTTAAGCAACTTCTATTGTTGCTTAAGGAAAGGCTGAGGTTGCTGTGTCTGTTTAGCCTGGAGAAGGGAAGACTGGAAGGGGATCTTACCAATACTTTGAAATCTAAAGGGTGGATGTCAAGGGGATGGGGCCAGACTCTTCTCAGTGGTGCCCAGTGACAGGACAAGGGGGAACAGGCACAAACTGGACCACAGGAAGTTCCATCTGACCATGACAAAAAGCTTCTTCACTGTGAGAGTGACAGCACTGGGACAGGCTGCCATCATGGTTTAGTCCCAGCTGGCAGCTGAGCACCACACAGTCACTCATTGAGGGGAAAATGGGGCCACACAAACCCAAAACAGCTGCCCAGAAAGGTTGTGGAGTCTCCTTCTTTGGAGATATTCAAGACTCGCCTAGACACAAACCTGGCAACCTGCTCTGGGTGATCCTGCTTTAGCAGTGGGGTTGGACTAGGTGATCTCCAGAGGTGCCTTCACACCTCTACCAATCTGTGATTCTGTTGGGAAGATAACTGACAGCCCAAGAAATAGAAAAAAAAATATTTTGGTTGTAGTGTTTGGAGTAATGTGAGGTCCCACCCAGATATACAACTTTTGCTACAGACATGTTATGGCGACCAGCAGAGAGCAACACGCAATTTGATATGAATTTTAGGTGAAGCCATTTTATTAGGTGAAATCACACAGATTATATACCTTTATTACTGCAAACTTGGCAAGCTAAAAAACTGCTAATTGGTTACACACACTGTTCACACCATATTGATTGGTTAGTAATTATAACGAGTTCTGATAAACCTATCTTATAGCTAAATATTGTTAGTTTACCTTTAATACCTAAAAGTATCCGCACACCTGCTGTTTTGAACCTCTTGTTATGGTTGGTTCCTAACATGTTCTGTTACTCCCAAATACCTTCCCATAACTGCTTCTTGGTTTAGGGCAGTCTTGTACCCCTATCAACAAGGCCACTGTGTGTTGAGAATGTGATTACTAAGATCCTCTCTGCATGGGTAACTTTTCCTCTCTCATGGGAACAGAAGAATATTGTCAGGGCCTAAATCTTGGGAGAAGAGAGCTAGGCCGCTAGCAGGCCTGCTGTCTTCCCCGACAACATGTACCAACTTAAAGTCACACTGGATTACTGCTGTCTGCTCAGGAAGGCAAATAAAGGGTTTTCCCACCCACACATATTACCCTTCTGGAGGGTATCATCATCTTCTGAAGCACTGAAGTTTGGACCACATCTAGACAGATTGCTCAAGTTCTTCTAGAAACACAAAAATTCACTTGTGTGGTAACCTTGTCTTTCTGATTTTGTTAGGGTTAAACCAACCAACAGATTTGGAAGGTATTCCTCTTCTCACATTCTGCTGACAGGAATGACATTTCCCTTTATTTATTTATTTATTTACAAAGTTTTCTTTTGGTTTTCCACCATCTCATAGGGCACATTCAGCTTCCTGGAGACACCTGGAAATGTTGCATTGCCACTTCCCTGCCTCTGCTTGGACTAACTTTTTTCTCTCTGCTTTCTGTGGCACATTTTTGGTTTTATACCAGGAGCTACCGCTAATAAGCACTGCTGCTAATCAATGCATTTCTTGCAGATCACAGTAAGCATCTCAAAGCCTAATTTACAATTGCATATTTGTAAATATCCACTGAAAAGAGAAGAAAATGAAGAGAATACCATAGTATCGATACATTTCTGGCCTTACCTAGCATCATGTCCATGAACAAAAGAAAAACACACATTACTGAAACACATTTTATTCGTCTCTGGGAGTCTAAGCTGATCCTGTTCATTCTTCTTAAGGTATTGTCACAGTTCTGAAAAGCTGGGTACTGGCAGAGAACAGGGGGCTGCAAATATGGCTGCTGAAAGAGGCAGCTAGAAGCTCTCCGCAGGCCCCAGAGAGCAAACATCATCTGATTCAAGGCCAGAGTCATTGCTGACCGCGGCTGAGTCCATCAGTGATGGTCACAGCGCCTCTGGGAATCACATTTAGGAGAAAAAAACATAAGCAGCTGCATTTTGCCACCAGAGAAGGGAGTGAGAAGATGTAAGGAGCTGTGCGGGCACCAAGGCTGGTGAGGTGGGGGAGGAGGCACCCCAAGTGCCGGAGAGAAAGATGCCCTTGCAGCCTGTGGAGAAACCCCATGGAAAAGGCCGAGACCCCACCTGCAGCCTGTGGAGAGGCCCCACACTAGAGCAGATGGAGACATACAGATGCTGTGACCCGCATTGGAGCAAGCCCCTGCCAGCAGTTGCAGCTCATGGAGAGAGACAGAGACACAGAGATGAGCAAGGGAGAGATTCATGCGGGAGCAGGTTTGCTGGAGGGAGGCTTGTGACCCCATGGAGGACTGGCACTGAGAGTCTGAGTGACACTGTGATTTATGACTGCCTGCCATAGCAGTGACCCAATCTGGGGCAGCTGGTGAAGAGCTGAAGGCCTGTGGAAAAAGACTCACATTGGAGAAGTTTGTGGAGGACTGTCTCCCGTGGGTGGGACCTCACGGTGCTGCAGGGGAAGGGTGTGTGGAATGAATGAACACCACCCCCCCTCAGCCAATAAGGAAAACAACTTGCAAGGAACTGACTGAAAGCCCTGTTCCCCCATTCCCTGCCCCTCCCAGTGCCACAGTGGGGAGGGAAGAAGGGTGTGAAAATCATGACTAAAGGCAAGCCTGTTTAGAAGGGAGGGGTGGGGGGAAGGTGCTTTAAGATCTGGTTGCACTTCTCAGTTACCCAACTCTGGTTTCACTGTGTGTGTAGCGTAGTATAATAAATTACAGAGTTTTCTTTCCTTTATTCTGTGCTGTGTCTGTTTTGTCCATGACGTTGATTACAGGATGATCTCTCCCTGTCCTTATCTTGACTCCTAGGCCTCTCAATATGTATTTTCTCCCCTGTCCAGCTGAAAAGGGGAGGGATAGATCAACTTGGGTGTCTGGCCTCCAGCCAGGCCTAAACTACCACAAGTATGAACTAATGCAACCACCGGCAAACAATTTGGTACTTTGAAGTGAGTGGTGACCACGCAGCAGAAGATGGCCTTAAGGCAGATGCACTGCCAGATAAACTGCCATGACTAGCCTTCTCCTTCACAGAGGGTCCTGCTGGTGCCTGAATCCCTCCACCCCTCTATACACCACCATTCATGTTCACTTCTGTTTGTTCTGCCCTTGCAGGAAACGGAATATATTTTGACAATAGAATATTGAGGGCTGGCCTTGGAGAATGCAAATTAATCACTCCCTGAGCTTTACAGTCCCAGGTCAGACTTGGCATCGAGAAAGGCTTTGCCCTTGGGGAATGCACTTTACTGGGCGATGGCTCACCAGGGATCCATTTCTGTGGCTTGCATCAGGCCATAAAATAACTGTGTCACAGAACCAGGGGCCACTCTAAGTGACAGAGGCAGACTCAGCACAATCACCTCTAGCTAAGCCATATGAAGATTGCTGTTTCCATCTCCTTGCTCTGCAAGGTGGTTTTGGGTGTGCCAGCTGCTCACTAGATTGTTTCACTCATTTTTCAGATTAAATGGGAAATACATTTCTTGCTGTATCTTGTGTGAGTTATAGAACAGATCACAGGAAGGTGATGGCTGGTTCATAATGCTGAGCAGATTCCTCAGGGCACTGGAAAAAGCCTATTATTTTTTCACATCAGGAAACCAGTCTGTCATTACCAATAGCTTCTACAGCTGTCTCAGGTCTTGCTCTCAGGGTGCCCATGTGAGGACAGTGCTCTTTTCAGTTGTGAAGTTTCATAAATATCTGGGTGTTCCTCCCTCACAAGCTGTCCACTGCCATAGCTCTCCTGGATTCTGGAAAGCTTGCTTAAAGTTAGCCTGAGAGTGTCTGCTCAGTCACTGACCACAGATGAAGATGTCTCCTCACAAAGATTGGGGGTCCTCCTTGCTTACATGAGGACCCAGGTTCAAGGGTGTATGAGTGGTCCTTGGAACTCCACAGAATAGTCCCATGGACGGGAATGGCAGTAGCCATCACCACCTGGAGATCCAAAAAAATCACAAGCTTTTGCAGATGAAGTCTTCTGTTTCCCTTTCTCCACCCGGTTTGGCTTAACATCCTGATGATATCTGGGTGCCAGAAGAATTACCTACCAAGCCACACTTGATGCCATTTGTGCAGCTGCTCTTTCTCTTTTGGTGCATTGGGGTGACTAGAGAAGATTTGCTTTTCTATTCTGGGTCTCTTGGTAATAAAAACATATAGTATCTGTTCAGCACTGCAAAGAAATGGCTCACCTGTTAATTCCAGCTTCTGGTAGCCAACTTTGTCACTCCCAGCTACACTTCTGAATGGGACTCACCCTCTTTTGCACTGCCAGGATCTTGCTTTCAGTTTCACCCAGTAGGGCATGTAGCAAATCATTACAAGGAACTATTCTTCAGGAATAGAAACTGAAACAAACGGAAGGCAGATAAAGGGGCATCAGTCTCCAGAGAGGTGACAGACAGATCCAGAAAGATCCATGGCTGCCATCGCTGAGAGAGGTAAGTACACGTGTGTGAAAATGTCCATTTTCAGCATAGATGTTTAACTGTAGTTGTATCTGAGGAACCAGTGAATACATACATACCTGTGTGTTGGCACATGAAGATACACAGGAGACACTTGTGGATTTGTGTGTGCTATGTCTTCGAATGCATTACTATATCTTGAGTCTTAGGTCCAGTTTCAGAACATTAATATAATTTTGTCAACTCTGATGAGGCATTAGGCAGGTAGAATTCAAATTCTGGAAGACCTCTTAATGTGGAAAGAGATCTCAAAGGCAATTAAAAATAGAGATTATGTTTGCACTTTTTTTTTTCTTTTCTCAATTGAATAAACAACTAGAAAATGCAGAGCAGGTCAGGTCTCTGGTGATGTGGAAGACTCCTTTATTCCTGCTGACATTTCATTCTGTATATTTCATAATTCCTCATCTTAAAGAGCTAAGAGCTATGTAAAAGTGTCTTTAGTATCTTAATTAAATCAATTAGTAAATTCTTTTCTTCAATAAAATGAGGGTTCTTATATCCTTAAGTTTGATATGGATGGATTTTTACAAACTAAATAACTAGCACTGATCACCTGCAATTGTTTTTGTCTGAACCCTCAGCTGGGAAGGGATGAATGAGTCATAGGGTCAAATTCCCTTGCCACCATGAGAAGCAAAATGCATATAATCAGGTCTGTGATGCCACCCCACAGATATTTGTTAGTCAGAAATCACCCTTATTTCCACACTGAGATTTTTTTCCTTGGCACTGATATTTTTTCACTTTTTGAAACCATTTCCTACTAAGAAAAGAAAGAACCATTAGCTGTGAAAATGTTTTTGTCTAGATTGATATTATGAGTACCAGTGGAGAAACAGCTTGAAGTTTTGCCTATCCAAAGTGGTTTGGAAGATATAAAGGGAAAAGAGGTTTGATTCTTTGATCAATCAGAGAAAGGCAGATGCAGTACTGCTAAAGTCAGTGATGTTAAACTTGAGTGAGATCACAGTCAACCCTTATGTGAGGAAAGGTTCATGTACAGCACAGTTTAAACAACCATCACATTCAGTTCCCAGGTAGAAATCCACCACTCCTGCATCTCAGAGTGGCCATCCTGCCGTACAGGGATTACTTATTAAGCCCTTCTAGATAAAAGAGGTTTGACAGGGAGTGTGTAGACTGAAAATGGCCAGGACAGGAGGTGTAAAGGAAACTGTTTTCTGATTTACTATTCCCAGTGACTCACAGATCTTTTTTATATAGGTCATAGAGCCAGAGGGAACAACGAAGGGTAAGAGATACAGTTCTGTCAACATGTGCTGCCTGGCAACTTCCAGAGACAGTCAAAGCTAAGAAGCCTTGTGCCTTGTTTTTCTCTTAGCATCCCTTTCCCCAATCTTCTTTTCCAGTTGTCTCACTGCTTTGACCTGTGCTGATCTCAGAGTAGCAATGGGGTTGTTTCCACTCCCAGCACCTCTCAAGGAGGTGCTATAGGTCCTTCACCAGGGCCACTCTAGGGGAATAACACTGGAGCCTTCATCAAATTCAGGTTTAGATCATTACATTTCCATCTTCTTCAAGCTGCTCACTTGTGATGGGAAAGGCTGAGAGTGGGAGGTTTGGCTGATGAGAGCAGGCAATATACAATGGGACGAAGCATCATGGAAGTGTTGGAAGCATAATACTCCTGTTGCAGGTGGAGGATACAGCCAGATGACTTCAGAAGGAATTATCTGCCTAACCAGCACCCACGGGTGGTGTACCTGCTGTACGAAATCAAGTGGCGCGGAGGTGCCGTCTGGAGGAACTGGTGCTCAAACAACCCCACCCAACATGCTGAAGTCAACTTCTTGGAAAACCATGTCCGGTTCCCACCTGCAGCTTCTTGCTCCATCACCTGGGTCCTATCCACCACCCCTTGTGGGAACTGCTCCAGAAGAATCCTGGAGTTCCTGAGTGCATATCCCAATGTGACCTTGAATATCTACGCTGCCAAGCTGTTCAGGCACCTGGATAAACGTAACCGGCAAGGTCTCCGGAACCTGGTAATGAACGGAGTCCGCATACGTATCATGAATCTTGCAGGTAACCCAGCTACTCTCTGGCTTTGTCTAGATGTGGATTGAAAGTTCTGGGATTAGGTGCACTCTCAGCAGTTGTGCTTTGTAATAGGGGTGATGACTGCCACTGGGGAGGAGTGGTGAGTACAAAAAATGCCACTCTCTTCTGCCTTATCTCTCCCTGTCCCATACAGTTGCAGGACCAACATAGTCATATCCTTTTGCCAAATCTGAACAAGGAGAATGATGTCTTTCTCTAGCCATCCATGCCTCCTTTACACACAGTGAAAACTCTTGAGCGTAAGATAGAATGTCCTAGGAGATATATATGCAGATCAGCTTGCCAGCTGCAGCAAGTAGTCGGTTTCCCTTGGCAGCTGGACAAGAGAAGGAGACATATCTACAGACTTTGAGATAATACATCACAGAAGAAAATTCTGTGTTGCATGTGTGTCTTTTTTGCATGTGTATCTTGCTTGCCTATTGATGTTTGGTTGTAAAAATAGTCCAGACAGGAAAGAAAAGGAAAGAAATTTGCATTTGAATTCATGAATGTCACGTACAAGCACAAGAGGCAAGGGGCATCAATTTGAATATAGGAAGTTCTACCTAAACATGAGGAAAAACTTCTTTACTATGAGGGTGGAAGAGCATTGGAACAGGCTGCCCAGAGAGGTTGTGGAGTCTCCATCTGTGGAAACATTCCAAACCCACCTGGAAGCTGTTCTGTGCAGCCTGCTCTCTGTGATCGTGCTCTGGCAGGGTGATTGGACTCCAGAGGTCCTTTCTAACCCCTGTCATTCTGTGATTCTATGGTTCTGTGATATCTGTCTGGATACTTACTTTTGGAGTGTGCAGCTACAAAACCTATCATCAGGTCAAATATAAGCTTATCTTGGGGAACCTGTCTCTGGGATTATACAACCAGAGCATCAGCATGAGCCCTGGCCATCCTATCAACACTAAGATCAACATGAAACTGCTAAATGTTCATACCAGGTTTTCCCTGCTCACCAAGAGGAGTCAGGAAGATTAATGATTGAAGCAACAAGTTTGTTGTGTTACCCAAAACAGCTGTGATCAAGCATGAGGCTGACAAAAGATATGCCCCTAGAGCCCTGATTGCATTTACTACTTCCCTTTTCAGTCCCTCTCAAAGAAGCAGCCTGCTGCTCATTGATTCTTTCTCCTTTGGCCCATGTGCTCTGGCTTTATGCCCTTATGTGCTACCTGTGATAGGATTTACCCAAACCACTGAAGTGATCTCTCTCTCTCTGGCGATTCCCCTTTTTAGACATATTGGTATTTGTAGAGTTTTGGTTCCCCTTTCCACCAAGTTATTTGTGTTGTTGCAAGTCATTGTTGGTCCCAAGCACGAGTACCTTCAGATGAAAATCTTTCTCTTGCCCTTTACCATTGTCATCTTGAGAAAGAAGTGTCTCATTTCTGTCATGAAGAGTCATGAAGAAAGAACTGGGCATGCCTTTCATCAAGACTGACTGGATATCTCTCTCCTCAGATTACAGTTACTTCTGGAGAATATTTGTTGCCTACCAGTATGGAGAAGAAGATTATTGGCCCCAGACATTCACCTCATACATCTTTCTGAATTGGACAGAGCTCTTTCATATCCTTTTGGTTAGTAGGCACTTGAAAACTCTCAGAGTGAAAAGTCATGCAAAATCCTAGGTTTGGAGGATCTTGACAATGATGTTAGCAGAAATGCTAGTAGGAAAAATAAACACAGGCTTGATGCTGCATGAACAGAGGCCCAAGTGGGCAAGATACTGCCAGAGACTATGCTGCTACACTGTGCCTTTGTAGCCAGGGGTAGTGAAGAGAATTATCAATAGTCTCAGTTTTTTTACTAAATGGTTTCAACCCTTTACATGGATCATCTGCAGGTTCCTGAGCTTGCAGCTTACTGGAGCTATTTCATCCCACAGGCATGTTCAGCTGTGTAAACAGCATTTGAGTACTCTTCTTGCCTCTCAGGACACGGCATTTTAGTTAAGTTCTGAGCAAGTTCAAAAGCCCAGATGGGTGGAGTCCCTTTCAGGATCAGAGCTTGCATGTAAGAGCATCATATGACTGAGATCTCCATTCCCCATTTCCTGCAGTCCGTACAACTGGAGAAGTTATTTGTATGGCCTGATAGCCAAGAAAGAGAAGGTGGTCTACCAAACAGGAGAGAAGACCAGGACTGGAGTTAACTTCTTGGCTTAGCCACCCTTTGTGAGGCAAGCCAGTTCTTGCTTGAACTGGTCCCAGTATGTAGAATGGAGGCTAGAGGAGTGGAAGGCAGGAGCTGGAGGAAGGGATCCCCGGAACTTAAAAGTCTAGAAGGAGAAAAACTAACCTGTCTGTAGGATACTATAAAAGCCTTGTTCTGACTCTGACAGAGGAAAAGGTGCACATTATACTTCATTTCAGTTCCATCCACCCCAAACTTAATAGGTCTCTTAATACCTCAGGACCCAACCTTTCTAATTCTGTCTGAATAAGACAGGTGACAGGATACACAGTGAGTAATCTAACAAAGTAGTTAATGCAATATAACTGTTTAGGAGATATTTTTCCTTTGGCTTTCAGCTTTCCTGAGTATCCTAATGTCTGAGGTGATTAAATAATAGAGCAGCTTATGCACAATCAAGCACATAGTGTGATGCTCACTGGGAGCTGAACAGCGCTGTCTGTTAAATGCTTGTGAGTACCACCATGCTGTGCATTACAGCTGACTCAGCACAGTTCCCTGGGCAGCAGTAGGTGAATATGCCCTTCAAATCATGGGCTTAAAGTGCCAGATAACAAAATGACCCGTCCTTCCTTGTGCCCCTGGAAACCTTGTTGATTCTTGTGGAGTCTCGGTGGCTAAGCAGCTTGTGCTGGGACACTCATCCTCAGCAAAGCTCAACTGCTTTCATGTCTCAGCCAAACTTCAGCCACCCCTAAAAAGAACGTGACTAGTTCTGACTAACCACCCAGCCTCCCCAGAAGGAACGGGAAGGTCTGTGTGCTCAGCCCCTGTGAATGCCCCGCCCCACTATGTGAATCACACAGAGAAAAGCAAGTTCCAGGCCCATGCTCTAGAGAAATACAGATTGTTGTATCAAGTCCTGGCCTCTCTGCCATAAGAAAGCCACTGAGGAACAAGAGAGGGTTTCATGGAGTACCACTGCAGTGGTTAGGGAGCTGCAAGGAGAGGCTAAGGGAACTGGCTTTGTTAGACCTAAAGAACTTCAGTTTTCCACTACAAAGGTAGCAAAGACAGAGCCAGGCTCTCCTCAAAGCTGCACAGGGGGTAAGTGAGGCAAGAGGCCCAAGCTGCAACAAGGGAAATTCCAACAGGACAACATCTCACCCAGCAGTGGTGCTGTACTGGAGGAAGTTCCCAGAGATGCAGTCAGAGGCTCCATCCCTGGAGCCGCTGAGAACTTCCCTCTGAGCTGCCTGATGCAGGTTTGGTGTTGGCCATGCCGCAAACATGTTGTTGGAGTAGAGGCCTTTAGAGGGCCTTTCTAGCCCCAGAAATTCTGCCTTTCCACAAGACCCAGCTCCACTTCCTCTGGACTCAGCTACACAAGCTGCCACTTTTGAAATGCACCTGTTCCTCTTTCTAGGAGGGCTCTACACACCACGGCAAATTCCGTGGTGCTACCCTCTTGTCCGGACAGCTGTGTCCCAAGGGAGATTTTCTAACATGCAGAAGGTGGATCAGAGTGATCTCTTGGACTAGATGCTGCATTTTCAAACTGTGCATCATGTTGGAGAAATGAGTTAAGCTTTTGTCATCCAATTTTTAATGTTCATGTTTCTTTTTTCCTGCTAGGGGCTTCCTCCACTGCTGGGAAACTGAATAGCAGCAAGTATCACCACTGTGCTTTGAAGACCACTTTGCGTATCATAACATTATTTACAAGACCAGAAAAGCCAGTCCCTGGCAGGCTTTTCTACTACAGCCTTGAACTATGAGCTTCATACTTCCACCAGAGAAGGAAGGCTCTTTTTTTCTGGATGGACATCACCAAATACTGGGCATGCAATATGTAATATTGCATGTTATATTCTGGAATAGAATTACTGCTTTTATTACAATAGAATGTAATTATATTACTATGGTTTATATTGCTTCATTTTAAGATTTTATTATCCCTGCTTTTGTAACTATATCTCTGCCTTGCCTGGCCCTGTGTGGAGCCAGAAGTTGGACTGAATGATCCTTATGGGTCCCTTCTAACTCAGGATATTCTATGATTCTACAACAGAATAACATGGAAAACTGTGGAAACTTTGCTTTTCTTGTTCAGTTCTTAGGCATACATCCTTCCCTGGAAATTCCATACTCAGGAGTCCCAGCTGTTCATTGCAAACTGGGAGAACATAGTAAACAGTCTCTGCTTTTCCAGCTGTAAGCACTGAGTGGAATGTTGAGGTAGGACTGAAAGATCTGAGCTATCTCTACAGGCAGAAGGCAGGAAGAAGATATGTTGGGCCTTGCAGCAGTTTTCAGTTTGTGCTGTAAATAATGCAAAACACCTGAATTAATCTTGTTGGGAGTTCCATGTTTCAAGGTTCCCAACCCCTTCTCAAGCAGGGGGCCTACTGCATGATTCCGCTAGGAAATGTGCTGCTGCTGGGATCTGCAACACGCAGGCCTAAATCTCACCACCATTCAGCAAGACCTGGACAGCCTTGAGAGTTGGGTGGAGTGGAACCTAATGAACTTCAGCAAGGGCAACTGTAGAGTCCTGCACCTAGGGAAGGATAATCCCACGCACCAGTAAAGGTTAGGGGCTAACCTGCTGGGAGCAGTACTGCAGAGAAGGATCTGGTGGACAACAAGTTCTTCATGAGCCAGCACTGTACACTCATGGCCAAGAAGGCCAGTGGTATCCTGGGGTGCACTAAGAAGGCTGTGGGCAGCAGGTTAAGGGAGGTTATCCTTCACTCTGCCCTGATGAAGACACATCTAGACTGGGTCCACCATATTCTCCTGGGTGGGGGATAGGGAATCCTCCGTAATATGCATTCTGTCTGTTTGGGCTTGTCCCAGGGAAGGTAGGGAGTGATTCTAGCAGTCTCATTCCAGACTACTTCTGTGGGAGCAAGAGGACATGTGATAATGCAGAAATGATGAACAGGGCAGTGTGAGAGAAGGTGCCATGCTCCCTGTTGACCCTGGACTCTTAAGTGAACACTGTCACAGGCTGATGCTCCCACCTCTCCCACATCTGCTCAGGGATAGGCCCTTGCTACAGCTGAGCACTGAGGTGTAATGAGACAAGAGATCTCTGGCATCCCCATCCATGTCATGGGTGACACTTCTGCTACCACTAGTATCAGCTCTGGGCATTACCAAATCATTCAGCTGAACAGAAGTGCCTGGATTAACTGAAGTGCATGGACTCATTTTTATGAATTAGCCAGAGGGGGTGATTCTTCATGGAGGGCTCAGCCCTTTCCCACTGAAGGCAGGAGGGCAAACTTTCTCTGCTCCATTTGGAAACTTGCCCATTCAGAGTAATCCTGGGGAAGTTTTTTACGCCAGTTTTAGCTGCCAGAGTGAAGTTGTGATCTGCTGTATCCCTGCTCTACTCCTACTAGTGTGTAAGGGGCTCGAGGTGGATCTACCCCACTGCTAGTCTATAGAGGAAACCACAGGAGAGAGCTGGTCTGCTCTCATCTTCTTCTGTCCTCCTGTAAAGAGTAAAAATATTATTCCATCTTACAGAGTAGTATAGTTCTTAACTGTGATTAATAACAAGATTATAGCATGGAGATAGCAACACCATCCCTGCCCTGGAACTTGCGTGCACTCACCCGTGTGAGGAGCCATGCGCCTTGTAGGGAGGAAGACAACCTCTCTCACTATTAGCCTCACACCTTTGAAAGCCACATCAGTCCTTCAGCTCGTATGCTTAGTAACAATAATGACAGCAACAGTGCTATATCTTAGGCTGGTTTGGAAGCCTGAAGGGAAACCTGCCTATTCCAAGGGTGTATGAGAGATTTAAAAGCTAAAGGCAGCCTTGCCTGTGCTGTGGCACCTACTCTTCTGCTCTGACCTCAGCTCCCTCTCCTTCCCCTTCAGAGGCTCTGCTTATCCCTCCTGATGTTGTCAGAACAAAGGGGATCTTCTGTGCCAGGCCCCCTCCACGTTTGTTCTGCGACCCAAATACGATTCCCGTTGCTGCAAGTATTTGGTACACGTGTGATTAGATAAGGAATTTGCTGCTCATAGAAACACTGAAGAGTCAGCACCAGGGAGGAACAAAAAACTGCTACAGCCAGAGGACAGTGTTGGGCACGAATATATACAGGGTAAAACCTCCTGAAGGGACATGTATCAGAGGGCTGGACTCCATGACCCTGAAGCCCTTTTCTGTCCTGGTTTCCAAGTACCCGAGTGCAGAAGAGGGAAAGAGAGCAAGCAGCCGGGGAGACATGCTTTGAAACACACACCATACCCCACCCCACCCCCCTTGTATTTGCAAGGGCCTGGAGCATGTCTCTGCATTGTTTAATGGTAATCTGTTTCTTATTATTGCAGTGCGATGTCCAAGGACGCTGTGTCCTGACCTGGAGTAATGCTGTGTGCAGCTGTGGGAATGATGTCAGTGTCCTGCTCTTCAATGGGCATGTGCTGGGTGTTGCTGAGGGCCGGGCTCCAGGAGCGGTTTGCAGGGAAGATACATCCCTCCCGCTAACACCCTCGTAAAGGATGCCCAACACCCCCGTGCACCAGGAGATGGCAGCCATGCCCGGGTTTCAGCACTATACCGACAACCATCCCATCCTCTGTCTATCCCGTTTCCTCCATGATCAAAGACCGGCCCCGCACCTTGTTCTACTGCAGAGCTGGAGCTTTCACAGAGCGGGTGGTCTCTGTGTCCCAGCCCCCAGAGCGATAAAGCCCACCCCAGTAATTAACTGACAGCAATAAATGATGCTGATTCAAAGAATACCTTCTAATAAATAATACAAATTGGTATTTGGGAACAGAAAAAGTGTGGTTAGAAAGGAGTAGGAGAGCTAAATTCCCATCTCTAAATCACATGGCTTGGCTAAGCAGTCCACTGTGAATTCCATCTGCTTTGTATTCAGGAGCAGCAACCTAGGGTCTGTTGTGGAAGAAAAAAAAGTACCTGTGTCTTTGCATTTACTCCCTGCATTTATTCTCCTATTGGATAATGTCACCAGATGTCATATTTCAACAAGTATCTTCAACTCAGTGTTTGACAGCATTTAAGCTATAGCCAGTGTCTCAAGTGCTCTTTTAGAAAATGCTGTTTTTTAGATTATCTCTCCAGCAGTTTCACAGAATCACTGGGTTGGAAAAGACTTTTAAGATCGAGTCCAACCATACCTGTCCTCTCCTAAACCATATCCCTAAGCACCTCATCTACCTGCCTTCTGAATACATCCAGGGTTAGTGACTCAAACATCTCCCTGGGCAGTCTGTTCCAGGCCCTGACAACTCTTTCAGTGAAGAACTTTTCCCTAACATCTAATCTAAACCTGGCCTGGTGCAGCTTTGTGCCATTTCCCCTTGTCCTGTCTCCTGTCACCTGGCTGAAGAGACCATCTCCCTCCTCTCTACAACCTCCTTTCAGGCAATTATAGGCAGTGATAAGGTCTCCCCTCAGCCTCCTTTCACTGGGAAGGACAACGGTGTTGTACAGGCCAGGACAGAGAGCTGGAAGACAGAGTTCCTTGTAAATCTTTGCTTCTCTTCTTCTGTAGTGAAGTATGTTGAGTGTTGAGGAGTTCTGCATCCACTTCAGTCATTTATGGATCATGAATGGGGGGTGGTGGTGGTGGTGATAGGTTTACAATCAATTAAGGAAGCATCTTGAATAACTTTAGCATTTACATCACAGATTTTCTGTAGTATTTCCAAAGTACCTGTTCCCTGAGCACTTTACCTGCCTTGATCTGCTGGGTGACACTGTCAACAACTTCAGAGTTACAAATGCAAAGGATGAAGATGGTTTAATAGGATAGTGTCAGGTTGTCTCTCCAGAAACCAGAAGGGATAGATGACACATCAATCCTTTGTGTCAGCTTTTACTTTCCCTATCCACGTGGTACCAAAATAATGACAAAACCAGATGCTCATTTGTAAGACCTTTATTTATATAAATAATATGCACCATATGAAACAAATGTACAACACCATATTTGCAAATTAATGCTTTGCAAAGAACTCTCATTGCTATATCTGGTCAAAATTCCTCAAGCTGAGAGTGTCTCAGGAGCCTAAAGTAGGAAGCTTGTCATCATCACAAGTTGTGACCTTTCCTAGCAGGAGGAGGTACTGTGGGAGCAGGGCTCTCTGCTGGCCTCCTGTGGCTGGCCGGAGCGTGTGTTTGAGGAGGAGTGTTTCGAGGAGCAACACGGGAGCTTCCAGTGTTACTCTGAAAGAGGAACAGGTTGGAGCAGAGAACTCACAGCCGCGACGAAGGAAATGACAGAGCAGCCTCAGAATGCGGGTTGCACCTAGCCTTGGCAAAGACTCAACAAGTTAGACTGCAGAGGACAGCCCACCTGTAATTTGGGTAGTGGGAAGGTGGTGGTATGTGTGTACTATGAACCCATATCTTCAACTTGGTAAATATGTTGTGCACAAGAGCAGGTGCAAACAGGGTACCCTTGCAGAAACACAGTGATTGCCAGGCAGGAGGATGCTTTGATTTACTCCCCTGCAGAAGATACCTATCTACAGGGCATATAGCTTTGCTCATGCTGGGTGTTTTTTCCTGGTCAGCTCTCGGTCCAGTCACCAGCTAGCCATATCTGGTCATATTACATGCAGTAAATGCCTTGAAAAGCCAGAAGACTGTGGTACTGCTGAGGTACCTCCAGGAGAGGCAGTTGACTAGGGAGGGAGCACATCGCAGATCTGATCTAGGAGAACATGCTCAGTGCAAAGTGCTCCAGTAGTGAGACCTGTAGTGCTCATCATACCCTGAGGTATGTGAAGAGACAGATGGTGACTGATGTAGATGCCAGTACACCATCTGAAATGCCACAGCCTCAACCTACATGAATGAAAAAATAAAAATAAGTTTGATGGGCTATATAATGTGAAAATTAAGTGTATTTTCCATTACATATATGCTGGACAATCATTGCAAGGTGAAGATTCTTGCTGGCTCCTTTCCTGGCTGGGTGGGAGGTCCACACACTGACCAGTACTGACCCTAAGCTGCCATGCCTGTCAACATAGTTAATAGGAATTGAGTGGAATTCCTATTTCTGCATGTCTTGCTGGACACCCAGAATTGCAGCTTTCACTTGAAAATGTTGGCCAGTGAGTCTTCTGCTTTCATTTTAGGCTTTGACTGTCTAGTTTCAACGTCTCCTAGGGCACAAAACCTGAACTGACAGCGTACTGAAGCTCCCTCCTTTCTGGGCAGGAAGGACTATAGAGCCCCAGCCTGCACACAAATCCACTCAGAAGACCTGCTGGCTTCAAGTGAGGTTTTAAAGCTAAGCTGCCTGGGCTGCCCAGGACTCCCTTTCAGTACTCTCCGTCGAGCTTTCCAAAAACCAGCCAATTTTGTTGTTAGGACACAGGCTGTAACACTTAAGTGGTGATGGTTTTCAACATCCTACCCACATCCAGAAAGAAAGATGAACAGCTTCTCAGGGGAAGACACAGAGCATCTCAGTGTAGTGCAGCGCTAAGAGCCAAGAGGCTTGCTCCCTGAAGACCTCATGAAACGTGCAGATCAGTATGGTGCCAGTGAGAACACAGGTGCACAAACGGCTGTGCAGGCTGTCTGCTCACACATGGGCAAGGCTAAACCCAAAACTCCATTTAGTGGACCACCTGAATTAGCTCTGCAGGGACCAAGGGAGCGTGAAGTGCTCTCTGGCAATGTCGCTGCAGTTCTGGCTATTCCCAGCTAGCAATGGATGAGGTGTGAGTCTGGGGAATGTGTCTTCAGGAGATCAGCTTAAATTCTCCTTGGAAAAGAAAAAGTAAGGATAGTCTTATCTCTAGACACAGGGCCAGAAGGAAGAAAGATGTAAAAAGGAGAGTAGAGAAAGATCCATTGTAAGGGAGAGAGTTGGAAATAAAAGAACAAGTGTTTGTGAAGCCTTTGGGTGCTGACGACTTCACTTCAAAGTCCCAGGGTTTTAAAGGCATCTCGTAAATCATCGACTTCGTACAGTGGCTGCAGGACAAAACACACGTGTTAGGTCAGTGGTCAAGTGAGTGTAGGTTCCCTGTGAAGATGGGGAAGGAGGAAGGAACGGCAGGAGATGCGATGAGAGGTGGAAGAAGGGGAAGAGAATGGAGAGAAGTAGGAGGGAAGTTGGGGGAGAGAGTAAGGAGGGACATGGAAGGTAAAGACACAGGAATGAATGAAATGGTAGATGGTAGAGGTGGGCAGCAAGAGCGGAGAGGAGCTATAGCAAGGAAGAGAGGAAGAAGCTGAGGGGAAGAGGCACTGGATAGGGAATGAAAATTGGCCCTTACTAGGAGGATCCGTCGAAGTTTCCTGGACAGATGGACAGAGTTTTCATGCAGCCCATCCCAGGCTTTGAATGTTTTTTCCCTGTTCTCCACAAATGTGTTCCAGCAGTAGAAGTAATCTGTGCAAAGCACAGGGGAGTTAACGAGTGCTGAAGACTGCCCCAGAGAGGGCATTTACCTCTCCTAGGATCACTAAATCATCGCATCTTGCCATCATCTTCTCCGGCTCCTTGCCCTGGCTTCTCCCACCCTCCTGGGTCTCCCTAAGCCCAGCACAGCTTCCCTGTGATCTCTTTCTCACCTGCACAACTCACCTTTGAAGGTCATGACGGCAATTTGAGCCCCAGCCTTGTGCAAGCGCCTCAGCCCCTTCGGCTCTGCCTTGCCCTCCTCACAGAAGTAGAGTCGTGCGGTGAAGATGCGGAGGGTCAGGTTGGGGTAGGCACGAAGGAAGTCAGCCACGTGCCGGGAGCAGTCGTAACAGGGGCTCCAGGAGGTGAACCAGGTGATGCGGTAGCAGCGTCCCGGGTCCAGGTCCCAGGCTGAGATGTAGCGCAGGAAGAGCACCTCCACGTGGCAGCCCATCTGCGTGTGGAAGAAGGGAGAGGGGCAAGGCATGGTGTTGGGGGAGGAAGACGGTAAGAGGGGTGCAGAGGGCGGTGTGAGCCGGATGGGAGCGTGAGGGGAGGAGAAACAAGGTGGGGGTTAAGTCTTAGGGTCAGTGCACAGAGGAAGAAGGCACGGTGGTATGTAAGTGGAAGACTGGATAGAAAAGCACAGGGATGCTCACGTGCAACCAGAAGAACGTGTGGGAGCTAAGTAGGAAAGCAGGTAGGCTGGTAAAGCAGCAGAGAGCATGGATGTCTTGCTGGTAACACACTTGGGGGTAGCATAAAGTGCAGGTTTACCTGGAGGCTGCATGCCCCAGGTAGTGTGTACCAGTGCAGGGTCCGTGCTTAGGGACACACGTGCCCGTGTCTGTGTTGCTGTTGCAGCCCTCCTTTCCCTGCTGCCCCAGGAGACCTAGAGCTGCGTGCACCTCAGCACGGCTGAAAGCACAGACTGCCGAGGTGTTCCCCGTACCTGATTGCGCAGGTATCCGAAGTCCAGGGAGTACGATGTGGCACTGTCACGGCGCTTCACAACATAGCAGAGGTAGGTTTCCCGCCGGCCCTTGGCCCAGCGCATGTTCGTGAAGTTATAGAGGAAGAGTTTCCTTTTCATCAGGAGGCTGAAGGAGAAGACAAGAGAGGATTTACATTAGCCCCACCTTGGAGCCAGCATCGTTCGTTCCATTGTCTTTGTTGAGGGCTCAGCATCAAAAATATCCATCTGGTGTCCAGGCCTCTCAGTACAAGAACCACATCAGTAATTTGCATGCAGTGTGCTAGGGAGAGGGTGCAGACGTGACTGTGGGGATGAAACAGTTGACCTGGTGAGTGGAAACAGTAAGTGAAATAGTAGTGTTTAGTCAAACAGCAACTATAGCTGGGAGGAGAGTGAAGATATCTGCAAGTATCCAGAAGATGGACGCCAGTGAGGGGGAAGGATGAAGGTGCCTGAGAAAACCCGGGAAGATGAGAGAGCCTGGAATTCAGTCATCAAGACTTACTATTTCTGCTATATGAAACCCTGAAAAGCCACTGGGGCAATGGATGGATCAAACTCGAACCTCTTTAGGGAAGACTGGTCAGAGTTTCTTCCCAGCATTGCCCAAAAGAAGAGCATGGTTGAAAGTGCGCAGGGCCAGGGGCTCTGGTAAGGTGCCATACAGTTGCTGACAGCATGTAACGGGGTAGGTGTGCTGACACCTCTCCAGACACAAACACCAGACAAAGATCAAGACTGGCAGGGGCCTGCTCTCATGCCCATGGATCCTGATGGGAAGTGGCAGCAGGAGCATGGGGAGGATAAGGTAGTCATGAGCTGTAGCTAACAACCTCCCTGTGAGGTACACAGGCAGCTGAGAACATCTGTGTTCATTGAGGTGAGCTACTCACCTCCCCCACAGCAATGCAAAACAGCAGTGAATGGGTTAAAAATAATCATGTCCTGTGTCATCTTTTCCCTCCGATAGGCTGATGCTCATTAGGGAGATGGTGTCAGTTTAAGCCATATGGAGCTGGGTTTTCTGTGGGGCCTCCAGTGAGGTGTGGGAAAGGGGAATTTGGGCTTGTTGGGAATTTAAATCTGATTGAAATCTGAGATTCTCAGCAAGGAAAAAGTTTCTCACACAAACACCCTTCAGCTGCTTGTCAGTGTCACCATGAGGCCTGAGCACTGTGGAGCACTCCGCCTGTAGCTAGGAGTGGCATCCCCTCTGCTCCTCCAGGAGCTTCTCCCCACTGAGCACCCTCACACGTGCCCATCGTGCTACAGGCGCCCATTCATACGGTCATGTACCTCCTCTTGCTCTGTGCTACCCAGTGCACGTGCTTTGCTTTCCTGTGGCACTCCCTGCACACCCCATCGCCAGAGAAGCACGTTCTTCCCTTGCTACTCTGATTGTCCCACAGATAGGCAAGCCACTTTGCACACATCCTCTTTCCTGCCATGTCAACCTCAGCCTGAAATGCAAAAATACCTGTCCTGCTCAGACAGAAAGAGCGAGCACACACATACTCAGCCACGCTGCTCTTTATTCACACATGCTCCTAGAGAAGTAGATCTCGTGGGAGTTATGGCATGTCTCGTGCCAGGAGAAAGTCCACAGAGAGGACAAGGCTCTGCAAAGTCCTGTACACACTCCAGCACGCAGAGCATCTCTACTAATCATTTTATGTAGCCCAACAACCATCTTGGGCAGTTCTTGGAAGTCTGCCCTGCAAACACTGTCCCAGTCCTGCACTGGGTGTTGTCAGGAGTGGAACACAAACCGATCTCGCTGCATTTCACCACCCCTTTCACTGGCCATTCACAATGGGTGCATGTTCCCCCTACCCACTTTTCTCTCTTGTAATGTATGTTCTCCATCATCAGTTTTCATTTATTTCTCACACTTGGAGCAACCCCACTTCCTACCACCTTAGATTCACCCTGTTTCCCTGCGTTTGTACACACACATATGAACACGTGTGTATATTTGCTAATACACACATTCATGGATTCACAGAACTGTAGGGGTTGGAAGGGACCTCCAGAGATCATCAGGTCCAACCCCCCTGCCAAAGCAGCTCTCTAGGACAGGTTGCACAGGTAGGTGTCCAGATGGGTCTTGAATATCTCCAGAGAAGGAGACTCCACAACCCCCCTGGGCAGCCTGTTCCAGTTCTATCAACCACTGCTTCATCTCATGCATCAGTCACCCTCTTAGATGTGCAGGGATATGAGGAAGACTCTTGCCTGTAACAGAGGTGCTGGAGAGGGGATGCCCTTTCCATGTGTGACAGATCCTCAGGAGAGGATAGCCAGACAATCACATGGGAAACGAGCAGGTATGATAGACCAGAGGGTTGCAAAGGTCTTACCTGGGGTGCACCACAACAGCAGGAAACAGAGCAGAGGAATTGTGAAAAATGCTATCAATTGAGAAGAACCACACAAGCCAGGTGAAAACCAGTAACAGTTATACTGATGTTCAATGAACACCCACATGGAAAAATGCTTTTCAACACATTAAAAAGTTTTTCAGCACATTAAAAAGTTTAGGGGAAACAGGCTTTCCCTTTTCTCTTTTTTTTGTGAAGTTTTGGGCAAAAACATTTGCTTCTGATTCTTCTTCTAACTCTCCCTTTTCTCACTTATTCCCATGTTTCTCTATTCAGTGGTTTTGCCCCTATAGAGCAGCATGTGGATGCAAATAAGGGTGAAGAAAAAGAAGAAGAAATGAGCCCAAAACCCAGGGGGGAAAAAAAAAGTGATTACTAAGGTTATTTTTCAGTGTCAGAACAAAGTGAAGGCAATTTTAAATCACAGAAGCTGTTTGTTCGACTGGAAATGTTCACTAACACCAGTTCCTGTTTCCCCTTCTCTCTGGAGTTTTCTGTCCCAGGGTTTTTTTTGTTTGCTAGGGATGATTTTAGAATGTGACTGGTACAAGAAGAAGAAGAAGAAATGAACAGATGTTGCAGGGAGCAGCTGAGCCAATCTGCAGTTAGGTACAAAGCGCTGGATAGATGTGCAATTCCTACAGCTATAGGATAGCTCAAGGGAAAGCAGCAAGGACACAGGAGCCATGAATGATACCTGGCCACTGAAGAAGTAGACTGAACAAAGCCCCTCTCAAATAAAGATTCATAAAGCCAACCCTCTAGTCATAGTGAAGGCCCCTGAATGCGTGAATGATATGCACTTGTGGAGAGTGATTAGTGCTAATTAACTCACAGAGTAATCAGCACAAGTAGATAAATCCAATGCTGGGACAGTCCGTGCTCATGAGCACAGGGGTGATATCAGTAGAAGAGTAAGATAGAAGTCTGGCACAAGAGAAAGAATAGGTGGATAAGGAAAGAAGAGTGGGCAGGGATTGAGATGCTTAAGTGTCGGATAGCACCTGAACATTCATCTTTTTTTATCTTTTTTTTTGTTTCTAGAAAAGAAAAAGAATGAAAAGGAACAGAGAACAGTCACGAGAATGAGAAATGACAGAAAGGGAAAAGAGCACAGGGTGGCAGACAGTCAAAGAGAAAGGATGACAGAGACACAGAGATGCGAGGTGCAAGAGCAGGACAGGGCGGGGAGCTAGATCGCTGAGTCAGATGGGGAGAGGGACAGTGAGTACCGAATGGAGAGCAGGTTAATTCTAAGAGAAAGACCCTGATATGAGCAAGAAACTGAAGGCACTTGTTTTACCTGTCCATGGCTGCCAGGGTCTCTCTCTCAGGTGATGGGATTGTGGGGACTTTGTCTCACAGGCTCCGTCTGTGCAGCCCTCTGACCTGATGTGGACTACTTGGTGTGTGTCCCCTCCCTATTCACCCCTATCCACCCCCGCTGGGTTTCATCAGGGTGTGGTGGAGGGAGGAGTTAGAAATGTCTCTGGAGCAGCAGGAGCAGAAGAGCAAAGGGTTGAGATGCAAAGGGGCATCATTTCTGAAAGATGCTTGGCATTCATTGGCTGCTTCCCCCCACTGCACTCCCCATTGGGCCCTCTCTGACTGCAAAATCATTCTGAATTAATATCAATAACATAACGAAGCAGGAAGCATTGTCTAGTGGTTAGAGGGGGGCCTGGGAGCTTGTGCACCACTAACGCGAATGTGGGCAAAACCACACTATCCCTCCGGGCCTCGGGTCATGCAGCTGTGCAGTGAAGATGGTGACCTGTCCTGCCCCACCATGGAGGAAGCTCTGCACAGCTGGAAGGAGCTCAGAGAATACCAAACTGTTGACAGGCTTCCCATCCTCATCCTGCTCCTCCGTGTTCCCTTGCAAGGCCTGGCAGCTGCTTGGCAGGATGGGGCAGCACCAGAGCCGGAGAGTGAGAGGGACCCAGCTCTGGAGAGGGCCCGAGGTGTGAGGGGGGACACCTGGCCCCACTTCAGCACCTGAACATGGCCGTGGGAATCGCTGTGTCACCATGCCAGGAGTGGTGATGAACCTGCCTTGCAAAGCTGAATGCAAAGGGCCAGTGAGGAATGGCCCAGGGCCTGATCCCGCTGCTCCAGGCGGTATGGGCACCGCAGTCTGCTGGAGGCAGGGTGGCTGCAGGGACCCTCCATCCGATGGCTGAGCCCCAGCAGGCAGGTGATTGCACGCCGTCACGCCTGGGACCACGCTCAAGATGCACACTCTTTGCTCTGCCAACACCACTCTCTGTTACCCTGGCTCTGCTCCACCACAGCACCTTCCCAGGCACCCATCCCCTGTGCAGGCTGAAGGACAGCCAAGGGATGGGGCAGCAGCACTGGCTGGGAAGGGTGCTGAGGAGGCAGGTGGGGGTTACTCTGTTCCATTTCTGCCTCAAGCTCAGCACGATCACCGGTATGGCTGAGGAACAGGGCTTTTGTTTACCTCACGCTAGGGTAGTTCTTCGTTTTTTCTCTGCTTCATTTACTTTCCTTATTAATTTTACTGGCTTTTCGCATGCTAGGACTGTGTGAAACCAGTATATGCAAAAATGTGAACAGGAGAGATGAGCTGCCAGACCAGCAGTAGTTGCTCGAGCCCAGCATGTTGACAGCACTTGCCTTTGAGAGTTGTTGGCATGGCACATGTCAGGGAAAGGAGAAGCACTCCCAGAAGGTCCATGACTGGGCTGTCCTACTCCTTGGGGAAACATCTGGGGTGGGCATACGCTCAGCAAAACCGCATTTTGGCTGCTGTGTTGGTCTGAAGAACTGTGCCCATTATCCTCTTTGAGGATCTTGCTCATTGTGTTTGACTGTAGGTAGAAGGGCCTTGACCATAGGTAGAAGAGCCTGCTATCCTTGAGATCCCCTGTCCTACTTAACAGAGTGAAAGATGTTTCTGCTAATGAAATAGCTGACCCCTTACAGCCTTTGCCCTAGCAGCAACTTGTGACAAATCTAAGTCAGACCAAGAGTCATTTTCTCCTGCTTTCATACAAGTTTTTTTTCTTTTAGTAACGCAAGGATGATGTTTGTTACACAGGACATTCAAAAAAGAAAAGAAAAATAAAAAAGCAACACGCCCTGGGAAATCTAATTCTTAGAGATCACAACTCTTTGTGTTTCAGCAGCTAAATAAAGGTAGCTTCAGCTTTATTCTTGTTCTGACTCCTAATTTCCATAGCCAAAAGCTTGCAGAAAATTTCACGTAACGTTTTCTGCTCTGAAAGGAATCAAGAAATACCTTCATGGCCAGCCTGGTCTTCCCCATAAATTTAATTACTGAGTAATGATCTTCTCTCAAAGGCTTAACACGTCAAGTCTCATAAAATGTTTAACTAGATCCTTTCTCTGGTCCTGCCTGCAAGTGGAGTTCATTCTTCCATGTTTAAAACGTCAGCTCCCTTCCTTAAATGTTGAGAGCCACTTTTATCTGCAGGGATAAAAAAGAAAGAAGGAAGGAATGGAGAAATGAAGTGCATTTACGCCCCTCTTTGACAGGGCTCTCAAGTCTAAATCCTGAAGTAGGCTTTCTAATGTCTGTCATTTCGACAGGCAACTTCCCTCACACCAGAGCAGTGAGTGCACTGAGTCAGCGGCAGCGATTTTCTGCCTCTAGCTTCTCCCCATGGCAGAAACATGTCGCACTGAGTGTGTTTTTAGTGTCTCATAGCAAGTCCAAGGCAACATTTAAGAGAGGGACCCTCAGCTCCTATGCAGTGCTGCCTAAAGCAGGAGCTGCAGTCTCCTGCCATGACAAGTTCTTGCTCATTACCAGATGTCACCTCTGCTCCGGTTAAAGACAAAAATAGCTTGGAAAACCACAGAAAGGCTGCTGATCCTTAATCTAGCTGCTGGTCCAGCTTCCTCCCTGGCTGTAAACTGTCAAGTCTTTAATAAATGGTGGGACCCTTTTGGCGGGGAGCTAATACACAGGGGGAGAGCTGCTGACTACCCCAGTTTTCCTTCTTCCCTGATGGATGCAAACTTGTTTGGAGAAGGGACTGGAGGGGGGGGTAGGAAAAAGAAACGATATCACTGAAGATGCCTGCATCTCTATTTCTGATCAAAGCCCGGGTCAGTTAAAGGCTAGTGGTGAAGGCCGGCAAGGGTCCTTGGGGAAGGCTAGCAAGGGTCCCTGTGCTGGTGCGTTTGGACCATTGTCTAGCAAGAGTCACTGCTCCAACTTATCGGGGTCACAGAAGGATGTCTTAGCAGGACGGGGGAGGAATATGACCACTGCTGATACTAAATATTCAGAAAGCAAACTGCTAAGAAATCAGAGAGCAAAAATGCGGTGAATAATTAAAAGTAATCACCTAGCCCCAAAGCAGGGGAGAGGTTGCTTGTTTAGTCAACAGGAAGTCGTGTGTTGATGTGTACCGATATAAATACATATTTATTTTTTCCATTCACCCTTTGCTCAGAAATCGCATTTTGAAAGAGGCGCCGACAGCCCCAGCTGGCTGGTGCTTGTGCTGAGCACAAGAAACGCAGACACCTGCTTCCCCTCACCTCAAGAGAAAACCTCAAGCAGCAGAACTTTCTCTGCTCCACAAGCGCTGAGGCACCGCCGACACTGGCTTGCACAGAGACCTCCAGCAGGGCTACGGGGGAGCCCGTATTTATTATAAGCACCTGCAGTGAAATGCACTTATTTAAGCATACATGAAGCATAGGCATACATTGAAGTGCTTGTTTATTATACTCGTGTTGCATTATAGTCTGTGCTCATCTGCTAAGATTCATTGCCCTGTTTTTGGACGATAAAAGGTCTTTCGTGTTGACTTGACACATAGGTGATGGACTTGCTCAGGCATCTCTGCCAGGCACCGCTCCCGTTACCCCAGCCTGGGGAGGTAAAAAAGAGTTCTGCAGTCAGTATAGAGGCAGCTTGCTGTCTAGGACACGGGGCAAAGCCCTCAGTGGTGTGGCTGTGGATGCCATGTCTGGGGAGAAGGTTTCAGCAGCTGCATGACAAAGCGCTGCCTCTCACGGGTGCAGAACACGCACCGCCCATGGTGATATATGAGGGCTGTGAAGACAGCATTATGAGGCATGCCTGGGGTGGGCATCACTCTGTGTGTGTGTGTGTGAATGTGAAGACAACCTATGAGGCGTGCATGGGGTGGGCATCACTCTGTGTGTGTGTGCGTGTGAACACAATGTGTGAGGCGTGCCTGGGGTGAGCATCACTCTGTGTGTGTGTGTGAATGTGAAGACAACCTATGAGGCGTGCATGGGGTGGGCATCACTCTGTGTGTGTGTGGTTGGGTTTGGGTGTGGGTGTGTGCGTGTGCGTATGAACACAATGTATGAGGCGTGCCTGGGGTGGGCATCACTCTGTGTGTGTGTGAATGTGAAGACCACGTATGAGGTGTGCCTGGGGTGGGCATCACTCTGTGTGTGTGTGTGTGTGTGTGTGTGTGCATGTGAAGACAATGTATGGGGCATGCGTGG